>OX104067.1:315121-636848 GCA_944474145.2 Dicrocoelium dendriticum | reverse complement strand
TTATGGCTGGGTAAGATGGAGACAGCGCTCGTCAACCCTGACTACGGTAAAGATTCTGCCTCCGTCGATAGTTTGATGTCGAAGCATCAAATTGTGGTCACTGACATTCAACCTCACGAGGATCGGATCAGGGAATTGGACGCTTGTGCCGACGAGCTCATTCGATCTGGTGCAGGTGATGCGGAGACCGGTTTAGAATGAAAGAAAATGATCAATGAGCGATTTGAAAAATTCGTGCTCAATCAGAAAACCGCGCTGTAACTCTTGGGAAGGCCAAACATCTTCTTGACTTCTACCGCAACATCGATGACGAGGAAGATTGGATCCGAGAAATGAAACTCACTGTCAGCTCTGATGACTACGGTCGTGATCTCATTGGCGTTTGAAATTTGCACAACAAACATCAGCGTATCGAAGCCGAAGTGGCTGCGCATGATCCAGCCATTCAACGGGTTCTGGAACAAGGAGAAGAACTCACTGTCGGAAGGTCGCTATCCGATCCCAGCCTTATCCGTGATTGCATGGAAACACTGAAGCACGCGTGGGACGACCTGCAAGCGTTTACAGCACTTCATCGACAGAAATTGGAAGAGTCCTTATCTGATCAAGATATTATCGATAATGTTGAGGAATAGGAGACTTGGATACTTGAGAAACAGCATTTCCTGAGCAGTGTGATTTACGGTGCTATACGTGCCGCCGTACAGGGCTTGCAGAAAAACACGAGGCCTTCAAAGCGGATCTTAAAATTCATGAGGATAAATGTAGTCATCTACGTGCCGACGGGGCTGAGCTGATTCAAGAAAACAGTCGCAATCGCCGTGCCATTGAGTGGCGACGTGAGGGTCTTCGCGAAATGTTGGAAACCTTGTAACGAGCCGCACTTCGTCGCAGAGCCGGCTTGAGTGATAACCGCGTTTCTTCTGTTTATGTGGGAGAGAGATGTGGTGAAGTCTTGGATTGCAGATCGGGAAGCTCAGGTTTGCAGTGAAGATTGTGCACTTGATCTTAGTAGCATGTAGTCGTTGCGGATAAGGTATGAAACTTTTGACACGGCTTTGGAATCCTTCCGCATGGAGGGCATAGAGGTCATTTCAGCACTACAACCAGCTCATTGAGTCTTACCATACCCAGACGCTTGGTGGCCGGTTTGGCGTGCTGCCTGAACCTTGTTTGTTGTGAAACTTCAAAATATAAAAAATGGTTCTTAAAATTTGGTTTACACAGGTGAACTCACTGAGGTATAATTAGTATAGGCTGTAAATCTAGCATAAATCCATAAGGAATGACAGCAAACGGGATACTCGTAAAACTCGTGTCTCCTCCTGGGGTACACATACAGGAGGTAAAAAGGTGGAACAAAATTTGCCATTTGACCGCCAGTGTAATTTCTCACAGACACTCGTGTCTATTCATGGGTAATGGGTCATGTAAGATGGTGCAGCAAAATAAGGACACGGTCAACTCGGGCTTTGAACTCTGTCAGCGTCGGAGCACTTAAGTCAGCTTCCGGGCATTCCAGGTAGGGCGAACTCGTACGGAAATGAAATAGTGACGGCCATCCAAGTGACTGTGCTGCTCTGCCAGCTTGCTGTTGTGACTGCGCTATAGTAAGTAGCGGCACGTGTGGTTGGGATCTCACAAAATCTGCTAAGTCAAAATGAGGTCCACGCGCAATTGCCGATACTGTCCGCTGAAGACCCCGATCACTTGATGCCTCCACGCATAAGGCAATTTATACAGACCCTTAAGACTTTTGGTTGTTTGTCGTCGGGGTATCTCCAAGGCGTTGAGATCTCTCCTCAGCCAATATTTGCCAGACGTGTACTGCGTATTTCCCATGTGGCCGGATGGATAAGTCGGGAACTTGTGGAAATATCGAAACGTCGAAACGTCCGACTGCATGCTTTAGGAGGCCCACTTGTTGGATGTCGCGCCTTGACGTCGTTTCATCCAGCATGGTGCATCCAAGGTCGACGTAGACAAAATCTCCGAGACCCTTCTCGCCAGAAGGCGTTTGAAGATCCTGATTGTTGAGTTTGTAGGAGTCCACAAACCTGCAGACAATCATCATATCACCAACCACGTGAATATGCATTTGAATATGCAACCTGTACACTCCATAAACTGTGAGCCATTTGTTAGTGAAATTCAAGTAGCACAACCAAATGGCACAACCAAAATCTTCGCAAACTTTCTCAAAATGTACCTAAATTCAACCGGCAGGTAGGTTTTGTGCAATAGCGAGAAAAATGTAATTTCACAGTAGGTCCAAATTTCCTAGTATTTCGCCCTTCCGATTGTTCTTAGGGGTTCACTGGGATTGTAGCTGCTGCACCCCAAATGACTCCAATTCCACAACTCATATGTACTCCGTATCCACTATCTCCGCTCCAAATACCACCCTGTTGGGGTTCCGTACTTGAATTCCTGTAGACAACGCAACGGATAACAAAACACTGCATTGACTCTCATTGTTAAATAAAATGCACTTCCTGCGTGCTATTCTTCACCTTTCTTCTCCTGATACAGTATTAATAACAGAAACGTGGTGTTCAGCGGTGAATCCCGACACATTGTTGGGGATACTGGGTTATAACATCTTTCGTAATGACCACCTTTATGGCAGTGGTGGTTGTAGAATCTACGTCAAAGACATGTACTTGGTTCTTCCTCTGGATGAAGTACTCCTATGGAAACTTCCTGATTCGGTGTGGATTACCATTTCTACTAATCCAATAATTCTTTTAGTAGGTTGCATTTACAGATCCCGTCGTCTGCACTCACCGTAACCGATGTGTTGATAGGCATATCACTTATGTAAAAGAAACCGAAAATCAGCTGCCACATCTTCATGTCCTGTTAACTAAGAGACAAGACGGCTAAATTCAGCGGCTGATCTACAGAAAGCCAACCTGGATTGGCCAGTATACAAATTTTCGCAACTTCATCCCTCTGAGATTTAAGCGCAAGTTGCATCTCTGTCTTATCACGAGAGCCCGTCGAATCTGCTCAGAAGACACCCTAAATGCGGAACTGACGTACATACAGAATGTGTTGCGCAAAAAAGGATACCCTGTCAGATTTATATGGAGAAACCTTGGGGAAAAGCCTAAACAGGTGCCAGTGTTATTAGAAGTACAGAAAGAGCTGTACATACGACTGCCTTTCAAAGGGGACGCAGTTACTGAGCGTTTAGCCCGATATCTTCCGGCCGCAATTAAGTAGACCTTCGCAGCAGCTACGCTAAATTGCTTGTTTCTTGACGGAACCACTCTTCCGTTTCCGAGACAAGGATAAGTTGCCCATGCTGACCGCCTCCATAAGTATTTATCAGTTCTGGTGCACCTTGGCGTAACGTGTATCGGTCGAATGGCGCAGCACTTGTCCAAGCGGGTGAATAAATATTGCCCACGTTGGTTACATCAAGGTGGCACCGGAGCCGTTGGTAGTTCTATTCCGGCACATATTGCCGACAGTGGGCATCAGGTGGATCTAAAGCATGCATTTAGAGTAGTATACTAGGTTCCACCGCACCAATCGAAAGGCCAACGCCTTCGTACACTTGCGACGGCGGAAGCACTTTGTATTCAAACCTTACAAACGTTCTTATGCACGCAAATAAACTATTCCAGACCCTACATCTCCTCTGGCCCGAGTAAACGGCGGATACTGAAGTCAACGACATGAAGTCACACTCTGTAACATGTGATTAATTCGTTTCGAGTTTCCGTCCACGTTACTGGTACTAAATGGTCGATATTATCCTTTCCATTTTTAGCTCTATATATGATTATACTGGTCTGATGATGAGTCCCTGAAAGCAACTGCTCACCCAACGGTCGCTTTTTCTCATTAACTTTTTCTTTTGTTGTCGACCTCTCATACACTTTTAATCCTATCGCCTGGGAATTTAACATGCCCGAAATTCCATGGTCCCTTAACAATGAACCACACAAAAACAAATTGCTTTTATGCGTAGTCATAGTCGACTGGGATGGGTACAGCACGTCAAAGAGCTTACTTGGTTTGATAACACACTTGATCCAGTATTTGTTTTTGGAGGTTCAAATGTGTTCACATACATCAGTGGCAGATTACCAGATAGTGATTACAACCTGTTTGGTTATTCCTTCCAATTTCTTTCTAAACCGGTAGAATCAGTGATCAAATGCCGCCCATCCTTTTCTACGAATTGATCCATTTACTCTGATCTCGTAAGGTCTTCAAATTTGGATCCATTTTCCTTAACATAAAATGTTCAAATTGCTTGTGATGAATTCTACCACCATATTCAGCTTGGTGTTGAAGTTGTGGTTCCAGAACTTACTAAGAATTTGTATTGGACAGCTGCACCTGCAAGCATCTCGATAAAGGTAACCACTAAACTTCAGCAAATAAAGAAGTTAAGGAAAACAAACCATTTTACTCTGCTAATGCACCACAACGGGAGGCTAACAGCGTTATATCATCATCATCTTCACAACATGGTATGCCCCGAGGAGGTAATCGTACTGAAGGGCGCTAACAATGAACAATGATTTATAACGGGTAAAAAGCTGGTGCTTGACATGCCTCGTAGGGTGTTTAACGTGACAAAAGATAGCAAAGGGATAATGGAGTCATCGGTTCGGACGCTTACAGATGTAACTGCACTGTCGTATAAAGGGAGTTTGAAATGAGAATGTACGCACACCAAGCAACTGGGGAGGGGTTATGGTTCACATCATAGGCGAGAATAATAAAAGAGATAGCAAGAACAACGCTTACTCGTGTGCAATTATCTTGGGTCGACAGGATACTGAAATCCAATTCTATAGTAGTAGCGTTTATCAACTTAAGTGCAAGAGGTTTGGAGTGACTCATTCTCGAGTAAGGTTGTGATACTATCCCCTGTCTTTTGTGCATTAGTGCCAGCAGCTGGTGGTCATGAGCTGTAGCACGTAGTGGAAATGTGACAAGGTATCGTCAAGGCGTTTTTTGAAAACGGATAGGGCGCGTGCATTCATTACATGTTCCGGGTGGGCGTTCCAACGCTGTGCCACTCGAAGGGAGAAACAGTTTCGCCGATATTCCAGGCGGTTGTACTGTGTGACTAACTTAAACTGGTGACCTCTTCGCGAGGTGTTTTGACTGATTATTATAAGGGAATGGCATGGGTGGATGGGCTTTATCAGGATCTGGTACACCATTATGAGATCTCCCCTTAGACGCGGATAACCTCCACTGTATATTTTGAGGGTCTTCAGCCTGAGTGGATAGGGGAGGCTGGTCAAACCTCTATGTTCCTTGCCCTGCGCTGTGCAGAATGGAGCGCGGTGAGATGGTGCTTGAACCAGGGTTATCACGCTTAGATGGCGTAATCCGCGTTCGGCCTCACGTACGCACTAAGCATTTTTGGAAAGATCGAAGCGTCAAACTTCTCGAAGGCTTGGGGGAAAAGGCCGAAGTACTGGTTCGCTTTATTAGCTTCCTTTTCAGTCTGCCTCGAACAATCGAGATCATCTTGAACTTATACGCTGAGATCGCACTCGTGAGAAGCCCGCTGTAGAATTTGTGGTCCTAGGCGGTACTCGTGCATACTCTTGTGCCTTATACTGAGAACTTTGCATTACTTGACGTTGAAATGCAGCATGTTCTCGATGGACCATGTGTACGCTTTGTCCAGATCCTCCTGTAAGACGGTTTTCGCTTAATGAATATGCACTTTCCAAGCTCATTGGAGAGTACCCTTTGCACTGGAAACAATCAAATATAATACCACGACACCAAAGCGGGTGCTGTGAATCCAAGCGGATTGCGGTACTACGGCGGAGAAAACGTTAAGTCATTATTTTCATAATTAAGTAATAACTGTTTTATTACCATTATTATCATTATTGTTATGTTGATATCAAGAACAACTATCAAACAGGACTTGTAAAGCAAAGTTTCTTAACCAGTATAAATACATTGTTCATTGTTTATTGTTCTGTGCAAGATGCAAAACATTACCGCCCAATCCACCACGCATCTATTATCTCCAGAATAATGAAGAGGTTAGTTAAAGTTTGCATAATAGAATATTTGTATTCTATGAGCCTTATCAATAAACATTAGCACGACTTTTGAAAGGTAGGTCACACCCTACCAGCCAGTTAGATTACCTTGATTATCTGACTAGAGCAAGAGACGGCGGATGTGTCATCGTTGTAATATTTCTTGATATCCGAACGACTTTCGAACCTGTCCCACACAACTTATTAATGCGGAAGCTTATGTCCTACGGTGTCAAAATTCGCTATTATAGTGCTTGTTTTCCTACCTCAAGGGTAGAAAGCAAATACCCATAAATGGTAACTATGCATCTGAAGCCACCGCAATCTCTATTGGGGCAAATCAAGATAACATGCTAGACCCGCTTTTATTCTTAGCCTATTTCAACCCTCTCCTTGATGAAATCGTGTACAAGAAGCCATTTCTCTTCCTTGATGATGTTTCAATTGTGTATGGTTGCGCACCTGGGCAACATAGTCCTAATTTCGCCTGTATTCAGTCTGACTTGTCCGCAATGGAAGTCACACTTTGCCACTGACAAGTGTAATCTATTGTGTCAACGCTGTGGCCCTTCTCTGAACATACTAACCTTAAACGACTCCCCTGTTCCTGTGAGTGGCACAGTCCGAGACCTTAGTCTAAGACATTCTGCCTCATTTAATTTGTTAGAGCAAGCTATATTCTTTTAGACTTTTGCGAAAAAAAGCGATCGCCTACATAAGCGGAACTCTTATCTTTATGGATTCCATGCTTCAAGCTTTTAAAATACGTATTTACCCTACTACTCACTATAGGATAGTATACGGTAATCTGAGAAAAGTGAACATCATAGCACTAAAAAACATTCCACGATCATTCACAAAAAGGCTTTTGAACATGCCAAAAATTCTAACATGGGCGTTGCTAGACTCCAAACCTGGAGCAGCTACGCCTGGGCAGACACAAACTTAATCTGTGCATTCTAGACCGCTTACTATTCGGATTAAGCATCACTGCTCAGCCACAACCCGAGTTTCAGACTTGGATGCGGTATGAATTAAGAAACAGCGAGTGAATTTCGCACCAAGGTACGCTCAAGTATTTCCTCTGTAAAACATGCGTTAATATGAAACAAACTTCCTTCAATTATTGGAAACTGCACTATCTATGCGCAATTCAAACGCATGATTAATGGTCACCTGACTGTCTCCAACATCTGGTCAACACTTAGCCAAAATATGATTCGACATAATTTGTATGAGAAAGGTCCTGGATACACTTGAAATCGGCCATATCCCCTAATTGTCTCAATAGTATCATGCTAATTACAAATGGTTGCATTCTTGAATATGCATCTATAAATGATCTTACTCCAAGCACTCTGTCTAACCAATTCTGTCTTATTCTTTGATGCACTGGTTCCAAAATCCACTACGTCTTTCAAGCTGAAGTCTCTGTACCATCGTAGTCACTCGCCGAGATTTTCCATCAAATTTTACGTGGCTCATCGTCAAACGATTGCATTTGTTAGTATGCTTTTAATTTCCTCATAATTTATATTCTTCCCTGTTTCCTTGTTTGCAACGACTGGGCTGATCCCTTGAGCTGACGGATTACAGCTTGCAAACTAAAAAATTCTACCCATGCAAATCATATTGCTACTGACTAGCTGGCTTAGAATAAGGAAGTGCAATGCTTGGTTGTTCCGCAGGACGGAATGGGCTGAGGCGTCATGACCCATAATTTATGTAGAAAACAGCCCTACCAAGGGTCCGATGGAATGCGCACTGCTGATGATTCCCGAAAGGATGAAACGCGCGTACAGGGCTTTTCCGGGCTTCTGGCGGCTGTCTGAGTGAGCCTAGATGTGACGAAATTCTACCTATACCATTCAACTCCCCCCTACTACTCTTCTGAAAAAAATATACATTTGATACCAAGCTGGTGGCCTATTTACGATTTTGCCGCACAGGCACAGAGTCATTTGGAGCATGGAAGTGCGACTGGAACCCATCTAGGGAATACCCTGCATGGAAGCAGGTCCCCTGGGAACAGTTCCATGGATAGGCGTATTAATTTGCTTGAACTTTAAGTGAAATCTACATTTGTAATTTTTCCAGTTTCATACACTCTCTAATACTTAAAATGATAATGAGCTCGAAAGCCATATGGGAACCTTTGTACAAAACACATAAAATTAGCTATATTATGCCATCACGTTGTACAAGTTGATCAGACCATTTGATTAGTCTGTCGCGCACCGTCCAGGAATAAAAGTTTTATTTATTTATTTATTAAAGGTAGAAGAGAATGATTAGTAACAACGACTGTTTGGAGTACCCGTACCAAGTTGGGATTAAAGGGTGGGTGAGACAGCTTGCTACGTTGCGGCGCCTGTAGATTGTTTGTTGTGGGGTAGTTGAGTCGTACGTGCTTGACTGAATAAAGTAGGTAATCTAGCAAAAGAACTATATTTGAATCCTCATGATACTCACTGATATCCCGATTGTGGAGGAAGGCAGCAAGGAATAGAATCCCTGAGAGAGTTTCCGGAGTATTAGTGAAAGGCAGACTTGCAAAAACGCCATAGAAAGTAGATCAGTACCTTGGCATTCGAGAAATGGTTTAAGAAAATTTCGTTACCTCGATTTATCCTCATTTGCTTAACGCATATGTGAGGCCATCAATGGAATAAACTACTTAAGCGTGACAGAAGCATGCTCTCGCAGTCCTCGAGGCTACACAACGAAGAGCAACGAAGAAACTGAAGGGCTTGCCCCACCTACTCCACCAAAGTAATCTATAAACTACTGCAAAGCGGACGATGTCGGCTTCTACGGGCAGCCCCACACTGGTCTTTTAGACCTTATAAACCCCAAGTAAACTTGTTGTTATCCACTGAACCCCAGACAAGACACATCTCTGAGGGCCATCAGCGCAGACAAGCCAAGCAACACAGCTACAACTCCCTTCCAGTGGGTGCAATTAATGCGTCATCCTTATCGCATTTCAAAGGACAACTTGACGACACACTGGCATTTTTACACTGCATGATATAGTCCATGGCCATCAAGTGATGTGTTTGGGCCGAACAAACGGTCGACTGTATCGGACTGCTTTTATTCTCCATGCCGGAATATTCTCGTCTGTGCTAGTACAAGAATCTCGGTGTCAAATAACATGCATGCTTTTTTTACTGACACTTTTTTATACAATATTTTTCACCCTAGGCATCAAACGGGACCTGTCCAAATACATGATTTTTCGCATGATAAAACATTGCTCCACTAGAAAGATTTCCTACTTATTGTAAACTGTGGTGCCGTGAAAGGCAAGTACAAAAATGGATTTTATAAGTTGAATACTGCTGTCTTTCTAGTAAATAGTTAAATATAAATATGTGAACAATTTGTTGCTCAACAACGCGAGACACAGTTTGACCCTGGGTGGTGGTAGGGGTGAGTTTAGAGTCCAGACGGATAGGGGTTCCTACCATGTTCGTGAATCCACAATGCCTACGACGTTTCCGTGGCTCATGGTTATATTGCAAAGACCAGGGTTTTGCCAGCCTGGGTGCAAGGAATTAGAGATGTACTGTTATAGACAAAGTACCATAGAAAAAGGAACTCAAGCTACCGTTCTCTGTTGGTAAAAAGGAAGCTACTTGCGTACACCCAGCCACAATCTAACATAGTGTCACCACTTGACAGGATTTTTCTGGCAGAAATAACCGGAATTACAGCTCTGACCCCGAATACAAAAACAAAGAATAGATACCTTCACCAGTGGATCCCCCGGCCTAGTAATCAACGCTTATCACAGCGGCGCGGCAATCATTGTGCATTTTTGTGTAACCTCTATGCACGGAGTTGGGATGAACAAAGCCGAAAGTGAGCTTGAAGCGCACCGTTTGTGGTAACCAACCGCTGAATTTAGCACACTCCAAATACCATCTGTGTTGGTAGCTGGCAAGTAAGGTGAGCGAAACAAACTCGCAACCAGTCGAGTGGAAAGCCAGTCGATGTCGCAAGCGCAAATTGAATGGACTGTTCCTCTCTTTCCCTTTTCTCCGAGGTCGGGAACTTCACCGAGATCTGGGATTGGACTGAGGAACTGCCTCCATTTGAAATGCGGGAAAATATTCAACAAGGAATTATCTGGACCATGGCTTTATATCAAAACCAACCAACTGCGTTCAACACCTCAATGAGTGATATTCAGTGAGCATAGCTGGACACGAATTTCTCACACTTCAGCAAGTATACCAAAGCAGAGAATGGGAGACCCCAGATACTCTGGAAATTTCACTTATCTGCACAATTATTCATCGTACTCTACTGGGCTCAACGTCTATGACGGACCCTGACTGAACTACCTGATCAGCCAACACAGGAGTCATTCGACTGCGAATATCTGAGTGAACAAATGGTTGATTAGAGACTTTACAACTTGTACTTGACCGTTCAAAACAATCGAGCACAGTGTTCCAGGACGTGGTGAGTTTTCATCTGACAAGCGTTCTCCCTGTACAAAGCCACAAAAGTCCGTTTATCAACGCTGCGACGTGGCGGATGTGAATCGGCACTGAGTAAAGTCACTGCTCATAATTACACCCTGACGTAGTGAGCAGAAAAATTTTTTCACTATTTAATTGTCACGTACAGAAAGATACTCTCAGTCTTCACATACCGACATCACTTCACCTACTGTGTTTTCCTGTTTACTCTATGTACACCTGAATCCAGTTCCTCATCAGCACGCTGATGATTTTGCTCCTCATGAGTACTTCTTCCGTTACTGTAAGTTGTGCAACTTTTGGCCGCAGCCACTTACGTGCATGGTAACTTATCTGTTGTCAACATAATTAAGTTTAAATTTTGATCATACCTGAGTTGGTGTGCCTCGATGAATTCGGAAATTAAATATTTATTTATTTATTTACTTACACTAACCGGGTGTATAGTAGGGAATTGGGTCCTAGATAAAAGTAACTGAGTGACCCGCGCGCGATCCTGACTCGGAACGGACGGCGCATGTTGCGATGACACTGATCAACCGATCGAACAGAACAGACGGAAACAACGGGTGGAAAGCTAGTCTGTGCAGCCGGCGCAAGCTGACCACGTTCACATGAATAAGGTGAACAGCGCGGAATTAGCTTTCGGACATCATGCGCAAAGCGTAACTTTGTTCCATTCGAGATAGAAATGATCCAAACAGCTGCGAACGAATGATGATCACAAGCCAGTGAAGGCAAGCAAGTAACTGGCGAAAATCAGCAATAGTAGTGCACTTCTTTAAGATGCCGATACAAATTGATCCACGCTGTAAACAACCACATTGTTCTAACTAACCGATCATTCGGTCGCTAGCAAGTCTTCATTTTTGATCCTCAGATGGGGTGTTCGGCGCCATCAGGGTTCTCGAAATGGAGGGAAATAAAGTTTTCTAGATTTCGCCCGAAATTCGGCACCAACAGCTGCTACGCAGTTGTGTCGGTCTATGAAAACCTCAAACAAAGAAGCTAGCTAAGCTATTTTGGCATTCTTGAATTCCTAACTGGTCCGATATATCCTACAATATTTGGAACTTTGTTCCAGGAACCGAGAAGGTTGTCTTCTATTTGTCTACAAATGAATAAGAGTAACTTTAGCACCAGCCACATATTTCAAAAACAGTTACTGCCCTTGGGAAATCCTAATAGCTTGGCGCGAAGACCAAGGTTTGTGGCTACAAGTATTTCGCATTATCTGTTCCGTACTATTACAATAGGATGTATCTTATCAGCTCACATGGTGTTAACAAGGGGTTCGCACACACAGTGGGTGGCGTTGCCAACACTCCCCCGACCACCGCAAATGGAGGTTGACAACGCATTGTCTTGTAAGCGCGACGCCCGTTCACTCCGGGTTATCGCTAGAGCCGAGATTAACCCACGTCAAACGTGATTTGATGTGACGCGAGCAGATGTGGGGTGACGAGGTGTAATTAAACCGGTGACGCGTTTCATTTTGTTATCACCATCGGGTTACGTCAGCATGGACAGAAGTCGACTGACCTCGAGTTGACCCCGGTTTGGCAAGCGTTCCTTCATCATGGAGTTCATGACCATGCCAATCAAGCTTTGCAATTAAATCTGCACTCACGTAAATTGGAGAACGCAATGTGGTTTTGCTCGAGTGGGTTGTTCTTCCTCCACTAAAGCTACCAAGAGCGTCCGGGTTCTGCTTATTACTGCAGCATGCGCTGCCAATGTGGTCTCTGATTAGTAGGATAGTTCTAGCGCTTGGTTGTCTGATTTGTGGCAGTGTTATTCGTGAAAGGAGCTCAATGTAGAGACATTGTTTAGGAGCTAGGATAACCGTTTATTTCATCGGATTTATTCGATCTTGCCACTCAGGAAACATCATGGCTATCCGTCCTTCATGAGTGTTCTGGTGATAAGTTTTAACTTCCCAAAGGGCACAATCGGTGGAACAAATATGTCCAACAAAATTGAACAGTCTTCATTGGTACAAGATCGTGATCTATAGATCAATGCCATTAAAATGTGAGTATTAATCGGAACATGTCGACTTCTGGCACACAAGCACCAAATGAAGCGGAAATTCCCTTCGGTCGATCATAATCTCTATGCACCTGAGACCGTCATTCTTTGTGAATTTCATGGATGATTTTAAAAGCGCTTGATTGACATTATTTGGAAGTTAGATCTGATAATGCCATCTAGATTCCGTTTGTGATAGCAACGCTAAGCTATTCCATCTGTTACTTTTGTTTCAAGTATAAAAACTGCCCCATCCTGAGACTGATACGTGCTGCAAAGTGGTGAATATTGTAAGAATATGATTTAGGTTGGAGATGCCATCAAACCATCCAGAGCTGTAAAGTAAGGAAATCAAGTAGGCAATATAGCAGCAACATTCAAACGCTTTGAGGTAACCCACTACACTACAAACACCGCTATCCGTGGGTGTCGCTGTTCATCCATCACAAACACCCCTGCAAACGGTGCATTTCATGTGCAGCTGTGCAGGTGTTGCTGACTCTAATCTGGGAGTGGAGTGCCAGAGGGACTGGAGATGTTCTCATCCGGTTAAGTCAAAATTATTTTCAGCCACGCTACTGCTGAAAATGCAGAAAAGCACTGCGGATCTGTTTACTCTCTCAGAATTCTAATCAGCCACCAAGCCATTTGGGGCCAATGAATCGTGTCTCTAAAATTGACCGGTATCGATCACCAACGTGACCTTTAGCGAAGGTGACTAGTTATACGGGAGAGAAAAACTATCTCATCTCGTTACTCAAGGTACACTTGCAGTTCATAATGTGTCACTAGCTCAAAGATGTGCACACACACAAACGGGTTGCGACCAAACTTCAATCCGCACAGGATCACTGCGGTTGACCGATGCTTCGTCATGAAGACGGGTTATGACCGCCGAGACTGAATAAATGGGTTTGGGTCCTCCACCTTGAATATCAGCTAGGTTTGAATACATATCTGTCCTCGAGTCCTTTATTGAAGAATACAGACACGTAACTTAACGAAGAAAAGTCTATGCTTTTGCGACGGATCCGTTGCTGGCACGATAAACCAAGAGAAAATATGAATTGCTCGAAGCCTATGCCTACTCGACAGTCTCGTTGTCACTGACGATGTCGAAAATAGCAAGCACAGCGAAACTTGGCTCTCATTGCGAAGCTAGCGCGAAAGAAGGAAGCGAACAGCCCAGTGACGACCCGGGATTCCGTCGATTACCATTGTTCTATAACTATGCAAGCACATGCCCCAATCGCTTCATCTCTGTGTGTGCCTGTCAGTTACATTATTTTACTAAACGCCCTGTGAGGAGTTGTCTGAATTCGATGTGCTTGCTTTTGACTTCAGCGTGCGTGTCTTGAACCTGTAGCTGTCCAGGTTAGATCGAGCGAAGCGGCAACATTGCGGTTGAGCCCACTCGCATTATCTGTCACCAGGGTTGTTATTGATAAGCAGCACTAACTCAACGCGATGTTGATCTCCCAATGACCCTAGTCGGAATAATGCACTATAAACAGCTTTCTCCTCCGTCTTAAACAACCGTCGGGACGACGCGATCAAGCACATGGTACTGGAATGGCGGAAGCAATCGCAGACGTTGGCAGCGGATTCACCGAGCATTGAGGCTGAAGCCGGATCTTAATCAAATTATGAAACACCACACTTTCATTACATCGGTGAAAACTGATGGAATATTCTTTTGATGCTGTAGCAGTGCAAACAATAAAGCGAATTGAAAGTATGGATCTTTTCCAGTTAAGCCCCGCCACCCAAAAAAGATTATGAAAAGGGAGGATATGGAACTTGAACTTTTACTCTCTATTGAAGAGAGTGAAATTGAGACAAGTCATTAATAATTTGCATGAAAAGGTCCATTTTTCGGTGTCTTTGCCTCCAAACGAACTCACACAGGTAGCTGTCCACTAAAGATCGGTGTGTTCCGCATTGGCGCTTATTCTGCATCTTGTAAATGTGCCAGAGAGATTCGATGGTTTGTGTGTGAGCTCCAGTCGTTGGATCCACAAAGTTTTCGGTATGATTAACCGTTTGATGAGTATACCTCATGCCAATCACCGATTCAATGACTTGGTATGATGCCCACATATCGGAAATGATAATTGAGCCGGGAGCGATGCAGGCCTGGATTGTGTCCAGCAGAGTGGCCGCAGTTCTATCTGGCACTGCATACAAGAACACTTCTTTAGTCTCCCTGCAAATCCCTCCGAAAATCCACAGCTGGGGAAGAACTCGCCCTGCATGGTTTTTACGACTTGATATTAGGGTTTCATCGATCTCGACATGTAGACCTGGGCCGCAGACAATCGTTGGAGTCTGCAAAAGCTGCCAGGCGCAAATTTCACGCAGAAAGTTATTCCAGTCGACAGCGGTCGCGTGGCCAATAGATAACTCCTCTGAGCAGAAATTGATTGTTGTCAGATTTTTGGACCAGAAATAAATGAATAGGATTATTGTCCTGAAATCCATCCTAGACCGCTGCAGTCAAGTTCCCTTTCGAAGATCGATTTCTTGCCGACACTGTCGGGCATCACACCTCCACCTGTCAGAAACAGTTGAAAGTGTCATTTGGTGTCCTCGTCCGCAAAAACGTTGATGATGAATCACTCCATGGCTTTGCAAAAAACGTATGGCTGTTTCCTTGCCATGAACGACCGCCGAAAGCGTCAGAAAGTTCATGTCAGGTTTTACGTGCGAACGTAGAAAGTTTCTGGACAAAAATGACCTCAGAAGCGGATAAGGAGTGTTTTTATGGGGCACGTTCACATGCATTACGTACACTGGAGCTGGCAAACGGTGGCGGGGCTCAACTTTTCACGCGTGCCCTTTTTGCACTATTGGTGGGGCTTGACTTTTCAGGTGTACCCTTTTTGCCTTAGTGGCGGGGCTTAACTTTTTGCGCGTGCTCCTTTTGCAATAGTGGCGGGGCTTAACTGGAGAAGATCCGAAAGAATATTCCTTCTCCGGTTGACAGTCTAAACGGATCGTATTGTTGACACTGAGGTTGGGATAAAAAAGCAGAGGTTGTTTGCTGAAACTGTTCCGTTTGGTGGTCATTTTTTGCTAATCTCGGAAACGTCACTACTGACGCATCATGGAGTAGTTTGGTCACCCGAACCATCTATCTCACAACCGCCTCATCAGTATGCAGTGCGCTAGCATTCAATAGGTTGTGATCATCTCAAGGTTGATGGCATCTATGAAGCGGTGAGGTAATGTGTCCACCACAGTTGTAAGGCGGGGCCTTAGAATTCAGCCGTGCTTTGTGATTCCTGTCCTGCGGATCCATCAACACACACGTGCAAATTCATCGTTTTGCTACCCCCACAGATTTGCAACAAGTGAAACGCGTCATGATCACCTACGTTCGGGTCACAAAAAATTATCTGCACTTCCCCACAAACATGAACCTAGTATTATTCCCTGGTCAGTCTGTCCGAAACAATTGGAAAAGAAGCAAAAGAGGACGCAGTAGTTCCACAAGAATGCACCGCGCAGGATGGCGGGTTTCACTTCTGAGGAAAATCCCCAGTCGTATAATCATGCCTCGTAAGCTCAGTGCCAACATCCGTTCGTTTGTGGGTAAATTTGAAGAGCTTATAAGTATAACCATCTGTCGCGAATACTCCCAGCTTGGTGACGTTATACCATAAGAAATCTGGCTACACAATAACGTGGAACATACGTTTGTGGCACTTGACCGATTTACAGCGTATCGAGTTAACCGCCCATGTACACACAGACACCTTGTTGGTGACATTATCACACACAGAAATTCTTCCTGGTGCAAGCCGGCAAAAATTATTTTTCGTACTTTGCTGTTTGACGGTTAAATACATGCCTCAATACTTAAACTGCTATCTTTCGATTCTATTTGGCAACGTATACATTTCTCTCAGCAGTCCTGTAGCTGAGGCTGAAAACCTTTACCACTGTTCCGCAACTACTGGCATCGAACACCTAGTTTATCTTTATGTCCTTTTATCGGTGATTTCAAAAGATTTGACACTAGTTTTATTACCAACCTTGAACTGAGGAACATAGTGCGATCTGCAACAATGTTACGAACAACCTTGGACTTAGTGTACGTCGAGTGCTTAAAATTTTTTGTTTCTATAAAGGTACCGCTGGAAAGCTCAGATCATGCCATCATAAAGTTATCTCCTATACTTCATGGCAAAATGAATTATTAACATTTTACTCGATAAAAGGTTTGCAAATAAAGACAAAGACATTGTCTTCCACTCGACATCGAACTAATATGCGAAGCTATTACCTCTACAGACTGCATTCTAGTTTACAATTTAGGCGTGTCCAATTTAGTGGTCAGTTAACTAAGCATAAGAAATTCGGTTTCGGGAGTTATTGTCTTTGGAAATGATTTTCATCCGCGATGATAGGTATTCATCTCATTGTTTTAAAAGACTACGCAGGCGCGAAGAAGCCTGATTTAAAATATGAGGTGGGCCGTCTCGAACGTATTTGTGATCAAACTATCCTTGCGAAGAATAATTGTCGAGCAATTTGGAAAATAATGTAGAACCTGATTGGAGTTCTCCGAAACCTCACGCACACTTCTCTTGATGTAGAGGAAGTAAAAAAGCAACTCTGTGGTCAGTTAAGTGATCCAGCATTACACCCACAAGCTTTACCACTAAGACGCTCCCCGAAACCTTCACCCTCATAGATATTGCAGCGGTTCACTTGGGAATAATACGGATACCGTCGTGGAAAGCGCGCCGTCCGGAAGGAATGTCACCTATAGTCATCAAGAAATGGGCAACTGTCTTAGCACAGCCTTTTTCTTAACTGTTCACCATGTGCCCACATCAACACCATCTAACGAACTGCTGCCCAAGCGTCCGCATCACACCTGTACCCAAAAAGGAACCTGTAAGTACCGACCCAGTGCTTATTCGTTGGCGGCTTTGAAGACATGTGAACAAATTATGCATGAAAGAATGCTTGTCCAAATCCACTAAAGTGTTCCTTTTCAGTTCTTCCATCACAGGTCAAGGTCCACTTTGGATGCATTATCCTGTCTTGTTCACTCACTGATGTCATCACTCGATAGGAAAACAAACCCACGCGGATCTGCTCCCTAGATTAGAGCAATGCTTTTGGCAGTGAAAACCTTGAGCTCATGTTACACGATCTGCTCATTTCCAAAATTCAAGCTTCAGTAGTTTCTTTCCTTACAGACTACTTTACCCATCATCCGCAGTTTACCAGTATTGAGCGAGAAAGCCATTCCTCACTCAAGATCGATTTATGGAGCTCATTTCCCCCATTATTATTTTCCACCTACATTAATTCGATTCTCGCTCCAAAGGAAGCCATCCACCTGAAGTATGCTGATGACGTGATGATTGAGGTACACCATCATACCACTGATTCATTGGCCAAGTTGCAATACTTCTTGGACACACAGGGGGGTCCAAATCCCGCTGTCTTTCACCCAAATTATCAAAATGTAAAGATATTCCTGTTTCGTTGTCAAAAGAAATTTGTTATCCGTAGCTGCTCACAGACACACACACACACTGTGCATCTTACTCTTGAGAATGTCAGTCTGAACTTTTGTACATTAGTAAAATATCTCGGAGTTACACTAGGTCGTGATCATGCGTGGTCCAATTGCATAAACAAAATAGTTACTAAAGTCAGAAGACTAACGTTTTATACCTCTCCACCTAGGTGTTCATATGGGCCTCGTGGTTTGGGTTTACGATTTATCAGGGACCGCGTATTACCGCACTGGACCTTTCGCTAACCCGTGATATTTCATGGACTATTATACTGGCAATCCAGTGATCAACGGTTCGCTGAAGCGTCTCGTCCGATGTAGTGGCGTTTCAAGGTTATGGTTTACTGACATTATTGCGCTTAATCTCCATTACTGCCACGAAAAACAAGCGTCTAAAATACTCACTGACGTTAATCCCCCTCTCCATAGTGCGTTGTTGGAAGATATAGCGACTTCTTCGATCAGACAAACATTTAAAACCATGTATGCTCGCACACGTGGCTACGGTACGTCTGTTGTTCCCTATTTGTCACGTTTCCTGAGAAACCAACATGTAGTCAAACAGGAACTTATTGCAAATTTGTATGGCTTATATCACCTCTGTCACGTTTTCAAATTGCTGGCACACTATATTCACTTGGTATACTATGTTTCGTTTGATTTGTGTCTTCGGCGTGCTTGTTGTAGCTGGTTATGCGCTCTTCATGGGTGCATAATGCGCATTTTGGACTTGACTTGACTTGACCGGACTAAAGGCATCAGCAGATGCCATAATGCTCCACCTGTTCGTCATTAATCCGAACTCTGTCAGAGCTAAGATACTGACCAACATTGTACGCTAAGGGAGTGAATGGCATTCGAGAACAACGCAGCGCACCGATGGCACAGCACGGGGTCGACCACCAAGCGGTAGTAGATCATGCAAATTGGAAAAGCACTGGGAAGGCTGCACTTAAAGCATAAATGAAGCATAAATGTTGCAGCTTCCTCTGTCCATGTCACGAGCTACCATCCATTGTGAATTAGCGCTAAAGGATCAATAAGATGCATTACGATTTGCTCTAGTGCATTTCGCACATCAATCATGAGTGTGATCATGTGATCGTACTGGTAGAATCTGTTATCGATCATCCACCGTCTTCCTGACAGGCGATAATGTAAACTTCCCAGTAGCGCGTCAGTCAGCTTTGAAGAGAGGAAACTCCTGTAGTTTGGTGCATGCTGTACACTTGCTTAGCACTTGCACAATCATCGTCGTTGACGACTAACTTGCGCGCTTTTGGTCTCTCGCCTTCCAGGCTAGAGTACACGCGACCCTCATTGTGTTTGGCTTGAGCCTACATGGCTCGCAGTCACCAACAATGGCGTGTCTGCTGCCATCTCCTAGTTGGACTTCCAGTTTAACGTGTGTTTAGCGCTGAGTTATCTGCGGGATAATGGTTGATTATGACGCGGGGCAGTAAAAGCCACAAGTAAGATCTCGTTGATTCCGCCTTATCTTTGCACGATAGCCACCCGTTTGTGACGGTGTGTTGTTGACACAAGACGTAGGAGCCTTGACCCTGGATGATCGTTCAGGTCATTTGCGTTTTACAATAGACCCCCTTACTCTCCCTGTCATTATTTGTTGTTCCATAGGCCACCATAGTTGCACAGTATTGGTATCCTTTCAAATGACTGATGTACAAGCGTCATTATTGTTAAGCTTTATTAAAATTGTCTTGCAAAGGATGTCTTTCACGGCATGTATGTCACTGACGGATGAGTCGTGCAATGGCAGTTAGATATCAGTAATGCGAATCCACCACCATCACGCATGGCTCAGTGACGAAGTCAGTGACCCCTTAGGGTAAGGCCATGGGTTCGGATGCCGAAAAATTCGACAGCTACACGCAACTGACGAGTCCCCATCGGACGAAACGACCTTCTTGTGCCTTCTCGAGTGTGAGATGATTGTCTGGTTTAGTTTAGCTTCCACGATTCCCCCCAAAAACAACAAACTTTCTAATACTCCCAAATAATTTTCCAGTTTTAATCTAAATGTTTTGGTTAGGATTCTATCGGAGAAATGCCGGGTGAAGTTGGAAGCACCGGAGACGATGACGTCAGGAATTAACATTAGCGGATTGATGCGTCCTTATGCAGAAAGCGTGAACAATGAACAAGACGATGATGACTCATCATCATTATTATTATAAACGTTAGCTATGAACAATGAACAATGAACAATGAATTTCTACGGGTTAAGAAGCGTTGCTTTACAAGCCCCGTTGGATAGTTGGTGGGGATAACAACATAACAATAAGGATAATAAGGATAGTAATATAGCTAAAAAAGTAAATATGAAAATGGGGACTTATCGTTCTCTTCGCTGTAGTCCTGCGATCCTCTTAGATTCACAGCACCCACAGTTAACAACAGATAATTCCATGGTATATTCAAGGTGTAGGATGGAGACGTAGTGTTAAGTAACAAAGTGTAAGTGGATGAGTTCATCGTCCAACCGTCTTTTAAATATTGTTAGTGTCGGTGCAGAGACGACCGATTCTGGGAGAGCATTCCACAGGTGACAGACACGAATGGAAAAGAAATTTCTGCGGCACTCCAGACGACTGTATTGTTCTGCGAGTTTTAATGAGTGGCCCCTCAGATTTGTATTGCTGCTGAGTTGCAGTAAAGGGCGGCACACATGATGTGGGTCTCGCAAAATCAAGTATGTCATAATCAGGTCGCCTCGTAGCCTGCGATAGCTTCCACTGAACAATCCTAGTCATCGCAGCCTCTCCTGGTAGGACCGATTGCGCATTCCAATGACGTTCTTAGATGCCCGGCGTTGAGGCTGCTCCAGTGCATTAAGGTCGTGTTTCAGACATGGATGCCAGGCTTGAATTGCATATTCGACATGGGGGCGAACATACGCACTGAGCATTTGTCGAAATATGGAGCTGTTTATTTGTCCAAACGCCCGCCTCAACAGCCCAACGTGTTGGTTCTCGGTCTTCGAGGCCTTCTCGGATTGCCTGGAGCAACCCAAGTCATCTTGAACCAGGACACCCAAGTCACGTTCGAGAGTTGATTGTTGCAGTACATTCGTTCCGAGTCGGTATGAGTAGCTGCCGTGATGTCGGATGGAAAGCACCTTGCATTTAATGACGTTGAAATGCAATAAGTTTTGGATCGACCATTGATACACTGTATCTAAGTCACTTTGGAGCACAAGTTGGTCGGCGTTCGCCTGGATCCTGCGCCAGATCTTGATATCGTCGGCAAACATTAGGACGTTTGAAGCGATTCCCTGTGCAAGGTCATTAATAAACACCAGAAACAAACGTGGACCTAGAACCGAGCCTTGCGGCACACCACACTCCACTTGTATGGGGTCCGATAAAGAGCTCCGAACTCTGACCACTAATTGCCTTTGAAATAGAAAGTTGGCGATCCAGCTTAAAAGAGGGTCGCCGATCCCGTAATGTTGGAGCTTGGAGAGTAGTATCCGATGGTCTAGACGATCGAAAGCCTTGGAAAAATCCAGGTAGATCACACCAACACCTTCTCCAGCGTCGGCTGCCTCGGTCCAACTACTGCGTGCAATTAGTAAATTAGTTGTACATGACCGCTCTCGACGGAAACCATGCTGTTCATGAGTGATTAGGTTGCAATTTTCCAGATAGCACACCAGTGCATCGGCAACTATGGATTCCATGACCTTGGAGAGTATAGGAAGAAGGGTTACTGGGCGGTAGTTGAAGGGATCAGATCTGCTTCCACCTTTGTGAATCGGGCTTATTATTCCAAGCTTCCACATGGCGGGAACTTGGTTTTGGTCTAAGCAGTGCTGAAAAAATTGAGCTAAATGTCCTGCCAGTTGGTTTGCTGCTACTCCCAGTGCCTCAGGACGAATGGCGTCGACACCCGGCGAGCTGTGTTTGCGTAGAGAAGTCAGCTTTTGCAATACAACCTCTGCGGTAAAATTGATGTGGGTTAGTCTTGGTGAGCAGAAGACAAAGCTTGGTAGATCGCTTGGTGGCAAGACTCTTTGAAACGTGGGGGCGTATTGCATCTGCAGCGCGTTTGCAGCTTCCATAGACGTTCTTGTTGGGCCATCAGCCGTATTGAATGGAGGAAATCCTTGCCTCACCTTTCGTAGGCTATTAACGTGCTTGTACAGCAGTTTGTGGTTAGCACTGAAGATTTTTGCGATGTTCTGCTGATAGGCGGCTTTGTCTTCTCTTAACAGTTGAGTGCAGTGGTTACGTTGGGCTACGTAGTTGTCCCACGTTTCTGGTGCTGGAGCTTCTCTGTACACTCGCCATGCTGCGTTGCGTACTGTCATCCATTTTCGGGTTCTGCTCCTAACGAAAGAAACGGATTTGCACTCATTGCAAGCTTTTATCTCTGAAGCCTGTGCAATCAGCTGACTGAATGTTTTGACGAACTCGAGCCAGGCGACTTCCGGGGGTTCTTCTTCGAGGAAAGACCATGTTGTGGCGCTGACCAGCTGGGCGAGTCGGTCGTACCTTGTGATGGTTCGCACAGTATCATCGTTATCATTCCGATATTCTGCATAGCAGACGAAGTTGAAACTGATGACTGCGTGATCACTGCGACCCAACGGGCAGTCTAAAACCAACGCACCAATCATATGCTCATCGTTGGTAAGCACAAGATCTAGCACAGATGGCCTGTTACCAGTTCTGAACCGAGTGGGCAAAGTGATGTGGTTGTAAAGAGGAGCAGTAGTTACTAGATCTTGTAAATCGGTTTTAATTTGTTCGCCGGTTGTGGCAGGGGCTTCTAAACAATGTACGTTGAAATCACCCATGATAAGTATGTGAGTGTACTTTGGTTGTAAACTGCACCTTAAAGCAGCCATTAGGTGGTAGTCGGTTTCGGATGTTGAGTTAGGGGCGCGGTACACCAAGACAATAAGGCAAGCGTCCCTGCCTTTTAACTGCAATCGGCACCAAAGAGAGTCGGGGAACTGCGAATCTGTATCCTCCACGGCTTCGCACTGTAAGTCGTTTCGGTAGTACAGGATTACCCCTCCTCCTTTTGTGAGCCTATCGTTCCGGATCAGCGACATGCCGGGTAGCGAAACTTCAGCGTCCGTCATTCCTGTGTGCAACCATGTCTCGGTGATACCAATGACATCATACGAGCCGGAAGCTTGGCGATCTTTCAGTTCAGCCAGTTTGTTAGAAACTCCCTGAGCATTTGTATACAAGCAGGCCAGTTTCTCGGTCTCTAAGAGCCCGCAGAGAGGTGAAGCTGTCAAGTGAGGGAGAATGCCGACTGATTGGAGGTCGGCAGTTATTCGGTTTTTTTTGGGTCAATGATACCTCGTTTGCAACTTGCTTCGGCCAAGGTGCGTCCCAGCCTTCGTTTAGACCTGCTTCAGAGTCAATTAAAGCAGCAGTCAAGTTACACTTCTGTACATTCGTCAGGATGCTTACTGCTTCAGTTGCTCTAATACTTGAGCTGTGCGAATTGTTTACGACCTTTAACCGAATTTCGGAAGGAAGATGTTTCCGATTTCTCCGCCATCGATCCAAAACATCCTTTGCTTGTTGCTCTGACTGAACCACAAGTTTTATGATTCTAGGGCCGCATCCTCTATAATCTGGTGAGAGAGGTATCCTGGTGAGCGATAGTGCCACAACATCATCCAAAGAAAGTGTTTCACGAATGAACCGCCACTGTTCTAAATCGTGCTTTCCGGTATCTTGAACATGGTTAGAAGGATGTTCTGGCACGCCATGTATGAAGACTGTGTTTAGGCGGTCTTGTTTGCTGTACCCCTCTTCGGTGTTTCGTTTTGGTTGTCGCGCGCTCCAAGGGACATCAGGATAGATACGTATCCCACAGGATTCGTGTTTTAGCGCGCTTGCGGAGAGCAAAACGTTTTCTACGTCGGTGGAGGATTCTAGAGTTACTCGAATAAGTCTGGGTTCACCATAGTGTGGCCAGTTCGGATGACGAGTAATTCGTAACAAGTTTATGGGCTTGGCTTTGATACTCATCTGCATACACAATGAGTTCCATTGGTCTTGGTCGTCTGATAACTTATCCCGCAATGTGATGGCGGTAGATTCAGGGACATTTGAGCATACAACAGTCCGGGCACTGTTGTTGGATCCTTTTTCGTCGATCTACAAGGTATGGTACTCATTTGTCTTGACTTGTTGACAAGCGATTGTTTGCTGTTTTTTTCTCCATTTGCGTCAACGGTGTTTACAATGGAAGAGGACGCAATGGCGACCTCTCGGTGGACCCTTGCAGCAATCTCTGCATATGTAACCGATGTTCTGGGAGGCTTAGTCTCGACAAGAGATATTTGAGCTACAGGTACCAAGGGTTGGTGTTTGGCTGCTCCATCCTTGTTAATACTTGATGTCAGGTCTAGTGGAATTTGCTCAACCAGACGTTTTGAATGGTGACTGATTTTCTTTGCTATGAGTACTGCTTGATTCACGTAGGTACAGTCTGTTTTCGCCCGGCGTTCTACCAAAGTTGGAGAAGACAACGGAGATGGAGACGTGGCTGATTGCGGTGCAGGCGAAGCGATTTGTTCAGCATTCCGTTGCTTAGCAGCCGCTACGCTTCTTTGGTCCATACTCGCTCCCATTGAAGTGATCTCATTGTTTACCTCTGCTCTGCTTCTGCGATTAACCAGTCGCATTTCTCAGCTAGGATAAGCAAGCACTTAACTAGGGGAATGTTGGAACACGCAGTACAGAACCAAAATGCATCTTGGGAGCTATTTCGCTCCCGTAACTGTTGTTGGGACACATTTGCACATTTCGTATGGAACCATGCTAAACAGTGCGAACAAGCCAGACCGATTTTTACTACCCGATGACATTCTCCTAACCCGCAAATGCCTTTCAATGGAAGTCTCTTCGGTTTCGTCTTTCTGCCATTCAATATGGTGTCGGTACCTGACCAAGTTGGTTGGTTGGCGTTCTGTACTTTTACAGCTTTGAGAGCGGCGCACATCGGTCAGGCGAGCGTGGTGGTTGCAAGGTCAAAAACATCTCAGCTACTGTGCCGCAATACATAAAAGAAAAAAGGAGAAAAATATACAACTGGGGCAAACCGGCTGAGCTACCGGTAACGGATGGGCATCGTTCCGGTAAGATACCAACCAGCTACTGTGCATCAAAAAATACTGTGCAAAATTAAATAAGGGGAAATAGAGAAATCGTGGTTTGAGGGGGAGGTTAAGAAGGATGAGGTGGAACAAAAAAGCTCCCTGCAGGAACGCCACTGAGGTCGGCTACTAGCCATATCAGCAAGTGTACCCAGCCAAACGTGTTCATCGTCTTTCGGACCCCAACCAGAGAGCCCAGCCGCTCCAAGCGAGGCCAGCTCAGAAGTGAGGGTCTTCATTCCTCTTGACCAAGTCATCGCTTGGCCACCTCTCCTCTTCTTCCATCCACATCCCCGGCGCGCAAACAACTCACTTCGCGGCAGTCGGTGGGCTGGCATGCGTAACACGTGGCCAAGCCATCGGAGCATGATGCGTGAAGTGACGGTGCTGAGCGGTTCATTTCCTCTTCCTGTGCTGTAAACAAGGCGTCGAACACGCTAGTTACTCACGCGGTGTTCCCACCAGATGTGAGCTAAACTGCGAAGGCACCGATGGTCGAACGAAACTAGCCTCTTTATGCCTTCTGCTGTAAGCGGCCAGATTTCACAACCGTACAGTAAGGTCGAACGTACGGCTGTATTGTACACTCTAGCCTTCAGGACGAGAGTGATGTTGCGCCGGGGCCATAAATGGCGAAGGTTAGCAAAAGCGCCCCGAGCTTTTGCTATACGACGATGAGGACTATTACATTGGCAACGGTAAAGTACGCAAATGATCGGAAACTCCTTGCGTTTGTCAATTTGCCGAAGAGTTGGCAATGTACTATTGTGTCGGCCGCGCGACTACTTCCATCAACTAACGGCATTGAGAACACGAACCGCAATCCGCGTACAAACAGTGTTGCTCATCGTAAGCCAAACCGGCCGCCAAGCGTCCATGAGTAGGACTCAACCGAATAATTCAAACCAGCACATATACACAGACTGTGCGGATAGACTGACACTCCCGCAATCGAGGCTGGTCAGCTCAAAGGCGAAGGATCCATAAGGTGTCTCATGAACGAGCGAGAGAAGTAATACACATAAGATTCAGTGTCAATCCAAGCTAAGCACAAATGTGAGGCAAAGTGAAACAGGTACGCGGAAAACCGTAAATATGAGTGGGATGAATAGGGGTGAGTGAGGCAGACTCTATAGAAACTCTATAGAAACAACGGGGAGTGGTGGAATTTTCTTACCACCGCTATAATAGGAACCTTCAAATAGTTGCGGGAAACTCGCTTCATGTACATGCACTGAAACGTCCAAAAACAATAGATTTTTCAATTTTGTCTAATCAGAACGTCTAAAATATAAACTTGTGTAAATAGCCAAATACTGTAAACTTGCGATACAATAAAAGAAGGAATGAAACTTGAATGAAACTAATGGTTCCGCTGGGATTCGAAATCCCGCCGCCACTACAGTAACATGAGCGAGGTTGCTCCGCTAGGCACATCACTGTCACCTGCCGTAATCCTTGCTTGACTTCCTGTAAGACATTTTTTATCGCGGTGTATAGAGCACTCAAAACAATTAGTTATGGGTTGAACTGGGTTTAAGGCAGTAAGTAACTAATCAGCTTGTCGAATTTGTGGAGTATAGCACAGCTGCGTTTCCCCCCCATTATTTGAAAATGATAGATAACGTTTTAACCATTAAACTGGGTGAGCAATAGCTTGCAGGAAATATGAGCAGAATCTGACGAAATGAAGTGCATTATATACGCCGCAAAGTGCGAATGCTGGTTGACATCATGGATCATGTTTGCGTGAAAGCATCAGTCATGACAAGTTAGAGGTTACATAATCACGTTCAATCCAGTGACCCAGATCGTGCGGGTCAAAGGTCACGTTTCATCTGGTCTCTATTGGGTTATTTGGAGATGACAATTCGACTTGATTCGTCTAAGTCCGCCGCGCACAACTCAATGCAACCGCCATGAGTGCAAACACGGGAATTGGCAAGGTGCTAATCGAAGCAGCATCGAACAGAAAGTCGTAGTCGCTTAGCGCACGCAGAGCACAGCGAAAGTCCCATGCATGGTGTTGCATGCGAATGCGCTGCTGTTGGTTACAGAACCAGAAATTGTAACTTGAATGGAATAGCGCAGCTTACTAACTCAAGAGATTACAAGTTGTAAGACGCATAGATATTTTGAGTAGGAATGCATTCATTGCAGACAGAAGAGGGACTTGAAATTCGCAACACCAATGCTAGTGCACTGATGACCAGAAATCGATTGGCAGAATTCTCTTGGCTGTTGGTTGCTTGATGGTCTTTACTTCACAAAGCACGTTTTTCGTTAGATCGTACCTGCTTTAAGCCTAGTTCGTACGTCATATACTATGGCCTCCGAGAACAGATGCGACAACACGCACAAGAATTTTACCAATGTCAAGAAAAGTGAACATTAGGGGAACCAAGCAAAAGCAAAATTAGCCGAAAGAAGAAGTGGAACAAACTGATACCAAGCGGTATAGCGGAAATAATTTGCAGTACTAACCAGAGTGAGGAGTTTCGAGCACGTGTGTTCAGCACGGTTGCATGAGCTTTTTTAGGATCTGGGATTCTTCACTTCAAAAGTGCATCGAATAATCCCTAGTATCCACGGGGAGAAAGCAACAATTCCAACTTCCTCATTCTAGACAAGGCGCAATATCTAGTAGGTTGGTCGATACGAAGTGTTCAAGCGCGAAGGAAACGCATCTTCACGACGGTCCATCTAATAGTCAAATCAGCCATAGTTTGTCTTATCCTCTGCTACCCATTTCCTCACGTAATAAGAAGGTACGTTTTCTTGTGGCACCGAGAAACCGAGCCCACAAAGGGACTGATGGTAGTTACAGTGCAACATGCTCAAGCCTGCGAGGCTGTCACTTGTTTAGGTTTTTACGCGGTTAAAATACAGATGCTTTTGTGAATATTTTCATTTGGGACTTTGTCTCCGTAAGCTACTAGTTCGCGGGCATTCTCATTTGGTTGCTTTCCTCGCACCTTGATGGACCCCCTGATGACGGAGGTTTGATTGGGGAGCGGGAAAAGGGAATATGAAAAGGATGCAACAGTCGGCTTGCTGCGAAGGGCATTCGGCAGTTTCGACCAATGCATCTTCCTCAGGATGTACAATGCTTACTTGCGCCCTCTCGTTGAATACGCGCCATCCAAGCTTGACAACCATGGTTACAACGGGATCTGGAGGTACTAGATACACCACAATGCACGATCACAAAAAGGTCAATAGTCGGCTCATTCACAATTATCAGCAATTGATAGTTCACTGGAGATTTTAGTGGCCGTTACCGAAGGATGCGCGGTGATCTCATTTAGCTTAACAAATATTGCGCGACCGTAATCACATATGCCGACACTTGCTGAAACTCAGCCATAACATTAAGTACAGAGGTAAATGTTTCAGACACAGTGATCCATACAGTCATCTGGAATGCTGACGGAATTATTTTTCTCTTCGGGTTAGCCAAATCTGGAGCTCTCCCGAACTCATTTTTCAACTCCCACATCTTGGATGTATTAAAAAACGAATGGACCTTGTTTTTGGACACATGACTTCGTTGTCTAAGTTTTGCTTTTTGGTATCATGTATTCAAACCGGATTTATGTGTAAAAAAAGCTAAGGACGCGGTAGATAAGTGAACGTTTCTTTCTCACGGAGTACATCAACTATAACTGCCCCCATGTTACCTCGTCTTTCGCATGCAATTCCCACGTGCACAACTGTTATTCAGCGGCAAATCTGCCGGATAAATGCTCAAACGAACAACTCACCTATCTTCTGATACTTGTAGTTTTACCCCCACCATCCTACGGGACTTGTCAAGCAACTGCTTGTTACCAGTGATAAATCATTGTTCAGTGTTCATCGTCGTGCGTCTACTTTTTATTATAGGAGGCACTGCGTCCGTCCATGCGTCTGCATTCTTCCCTACCCTTCTGCCTGCATCTACTTTAGTTATATACGACATCAGCGCTTTTAATAAAGTAATAAACGCACGATATATTACTCGACCTGGTGAGGCACAGACCGATTTCGTGCCGGATCATTTTGTACAACATAATCAAATGGGGCAGAATGTTGTTCGAGTTTTCCAATAGTCCCGATGGAGTGTTAGTAGCGTGCTATCATTCATAAGTAGTACAGAATGGCGCGTTTGAGTGTGATATTAAGTATAGTTCTAGCCGGCAGTTCAAGTAAAGTAATACGTCCATCCATGAAACCATCTCTTGGGGACCTGCTTCTATGCGGGTTAATTCTGCTAAAGGTTTCATCCGCATTTCCCATGACTCAGCTGGCGGATGTGACTTACACCAAGTAAGTAGTCATCATTCTGACTAGGTTTTTGGCTGTTATTCTATCCAAGTAGGGCCGATGGCACGTTTCTTGGCCTCTGTTGTAAGCACTTATTATGTCATCACGTGGGCTGGTGGTTTTTAAACGGTTACCTTTTATTCAATCCCAATAAGGTGGTTTCGAGTTATGCACTTTGATATTCGCCATTGAGATGTGACAATTTGCCTGCAATCTTCAACACCTCAGGATATTGGCCCAATCGTGGCCAGTAATGGAAAAAAATGAAAATATATACCGTGAAATATCATTAACGGTAGATGATGGGCTCATGTCTGACGGTCGTACGGTTCAAATTGTACAATGGGGACCTAAAAAGTAAGTAACTTGCAGAAGAGAGAGGGTTCAAACCGGGTTCAAAGAAATGTCGGGATGGCTCCAGCGCCATCAAGCAATGGAAAAGGAGGGATCGAAAGTGTAAATTCACTTGGCAGGGCGACAAAAACTGTTGCATGTATCCAAGTTTTTGCCTCTATAAAAGAAGAGAAAGCCTTTAAATGAGTAGAGCCAGTACAAAGAGCGGCGATACAAATTTCCATGAAAGTCGGTTTGGTAATGCGGTTTCGTGGATATTGATCCCGCTGATCCTGGCGCACATCCATCTAAAACTGTTGCCAAATGAGTGCTGCCGTGATAGACAATAGAGGTTGAATTTCACTTGCAAGGATGGATATGAATTGGTTTGCTTATAACGCACTGAGGAAGTCACCACGACTGGTGATGAAACCTCTGCAACGAAACCGTTCAGCTCGGAGAATAGAACAAAATGTGAACAGGTGAGAAATTCGTTGTATGATCTTTTTAAAAGTTTTCTGGTCCCTAAAATCCTAGCGCATCCATCGTTTTCTGTTGTTCAAACAGTTGAGGTACATTCGATAAGCGAAGAAAAAATCGATTTAGCTCAGTTTTGAACTGACCGATAGATGGACTTTCGCTCACTAAATGTGGCAACCAGTCCCATATAATTGAGTATTGAATTACGAAAAGTTCGTGCGAATTTATGAATTGAACTTTTGTTGAGGAAGCAGAAATTTCTCTTCCTGAAGTTGTGGACATCATCTTCCTTAAACCTCAACTGGACACTTGAGCTGAAGCTGAGGTGGGGTATCAGTTTTTAAAAATTACTTTTTGTCTTCGTACCCGAAGTGGATCGATGCTCAGTAGGTCACATCTATGGTAACAGGTTGGTAAGGACGATTCACTCCTAAGACTTCCAGTGAATTTCTGCTGTAAACGCGCCAGTGATATTAAATCACTGTTACGCATGGGACTATATAAGCCGGCAGTACTCGAAAAGCGGAAGTACGCAAATCAAAAAAGAGCATGCTTCGCTTTGAGTATGATTATTGAGTTATTGCCTAAACGTGCGGCACATCTTACCTTTGAGAACCGTTGCTGCGCAAAAATCGAGAACTTTAACGGATCCTTATGGCTTACTCCAAGATCCCGGATGGACAGATTGACGTGGACTGGTTCCACATTTAGAATTAAGCTGCATGGTTTGATGCTACATACGGACATGGGACGCGGGGCTTGGGCACGGCGAATTTAAATAACCATTCATTTGACTTGAGCTCAAGGGACCTCAGGCCGTTTGAATGCCTTTGATAACTAACTGCAGACGTTCAGCTGAAAACGTATAGATGATCATCATGTCCTCCACAAAATGAAATGGTTTTCCATGTTAAACTTTCTCGAAAACATCGAGGGTTTAGATGTAAAACAAAATGGGACCATAGGCGATGCCTTGCAGAACTCCCGCTGGACATTAGACGTGGGTGTGACAGTATTCAATCTAGTAAGACTGTCTGTGTGCTTTCCTCTAAACTGGAGCTAAACGAAGTCAGAAATGAGTCGCGGCCACCGAGTGATTTAAGTTTCAACAAAGGCCGCTTATTGGATACACACTCGAAGACTTTGTGCATCTTGAGAGAGATCACCAATACCGACGTTTTGGCATCTACAGCCGAGCTGACATAATCCAGAAAATCTAACTAGCAGGTACTGCACGACCATTTACTCAACCACCAGTGTTGTCTGTGTGTTCGAAAATATTCAGCTACCGATTTTTTAACAATCTCTTCAAATACTTCAGATGTGACGGAAACGTGGTTAATGGGGCGATAGTTACACGCTTTATCTCTTGGACCGCTTTTGTGTAGTGGAATGATGGTAGAATGTCTCCACTGAGCGGAAATTGGTTACGATTTAGAGAAAGACGGAACATGGGGTGCCAGTGTTGGGATGAGCAACACCAACATATTTCCAAAAACGGAACATGTTAAAATTTGGGGGTGCAATTAGAGGAAAGCCGTCCGACCTCGCAAAGGCAGTTTGTCGATCTGAGTTGAGGACGGATTTAAGCTAACGATTCATTATCGCCATCATTATACACCTCAGCTAGAGGTGGAAAAACACCTCATTCACTGTGCCACAATAATTAAAGAAAAATAAAAATAAATACAACAGTTGCATGCCAGCTGAACTACCAGCAACGGATAGGCATCGTTCCGGTAAGCTACCAGCCGACTACTAGGCAAAAAGAAAAATTAGTACGTTTTACACTACGAAATGAGATCGTGTACGGAGGGGAAGGCTAAAAAGGATGGGGAGGAACAAAAACTCTCACAGCATGAACGCCATTGAGATCGGCTCCTTGCCATGTCAGCAAGTGTTCATGGTCTTTTGGAACCCAACCAGGGAGCCGTGACGCTCCAACCGAGGCCAGCTTCGAAGTGAGGGCCTCCATTCCTCTGGACTAAGTCATCGCTTGGCCACCCCTCCTCTTCTTCCATCCAAATCGTCGGTGAGCAAACGACGCACGTCGTGAAAGTCGGTGGGCTGGCATGAGCAATACGTGGCCGAGCCATCGAAGCCTGTTGCGTGAATAACGGCGCTGAGCGGTTCAGTTCCTTTTCTTGTGTCGTAAACAAGGGGTCGAACACGCTCGTTACTCCCGCGGTGTTCTCACCAGATGTGTAAGCTCATGATTACCTCCCACAAAATAGATTTCTGCCATACATCAGATTGATATCAGCAAGTTCAATGAAAACATGGAAAAGAATTTGATATGGGTACAAAAGCTAATACTTAACTCGTTTCGCAGGCTGGTTATAGTGCAACTACAAAGTAAAAATGTTAGCGATGTTGGGTTTACATCAGTGAACTCACTGAAGTATACATAGTATAGCATGTAAATCCAGCATAACTTCGTAAAGAACGACAGCAAATGGGATATTGATAAAACGCGTGTCTCCTCCTGGGGTACACATACAGGAGGTGAAACAAGTGGAACAAAATCTGGGACCACCAGTGAACTCTCTTACAGACACTTGTGTTTATCGATGGGTAAAATGGGTCACGTAAGTTGGCCCAGTGAAATAAGTGCACTGTCAACTCGGGCTTTGAACTCTGCCAGCGTGGGAGCACGGATGATAGATTTCGGTAGGGCATTCCACGTTCTGCAAACACGTACAGAAAAGAAATTCCGACGGCATTCCTAGCGACTGTGCCACTCGGCCAGCTTGAGATGGTGGTCCCTAATTTGCTGTTGTGACTGAGCTCTAGTAAGTAGCGACGCGTGTGGTTGGGATGTCACAAAATCTGCTAAGACAAAATGAGGTCCACGCGCAATCGTCGATACTGTCCGCTGAAGACCCCGAGAACTTGAAGCCTTCGCTCAAACGGCAAGTAATGCAGACCATTGACATTTTTGCTAGCCCAGCGTTTGGGTATCCTCAAGGCAATGAAATCTCTTCTAGTTATGGCTGCCAGACCTGTTTTGCGTATTACACATGTGGCTGTACGTATGAGCCGAGAATTCGTGGAAATATTGAAGGGTCGAGTCGTCTGAAAGCATGCTTCAAGAGGCCTACATGTTGAATGCCTTTCCTATATGTCGTTTCCGCCTGCTTCGTGCATCCAAGATCGACCTGGACCAAAACTCCCAGATCGTTCTTGCCAGAAGGCGTTTAAATCTTCTGATTGCAGAGTTTGTAGGAGTGCACCAACTGGTGCCGGAAGTGCAGCACTCTACATTTGTCCACATTGAATCGAAGTAAATTCTGAATTGACCACGCGTATACCCCATCCAGATCATCTTGTATTATTGTGATATCATCTAGTGTATTGATCGCCCTCCACGCCTTGATGTCATCAGCGTAAAGCAGGCAGTCCGAGCTTTGGATGCGTGTGCTATCGTAATGTACTTCAAAAATAATCGCGATCCTAGTACCGATCCCTGTGGTACTTCGCATTCAACACAGATGCCATCTGACAGTGATTCCCGCACACGTACTTCCGGGCGCCGGTGTAAAACAAAGATTATGATCCATCCTAGGAGAGGATCACCAAAACCATAGGTCTGGATTTTGAAAAGTAGAATGTTATGCTCTAAGCGGTCGAATGCCTTTGAGAAGTCGGGCAACACTACATCATCTCCTGTACCAGAGTCTACTGTTTCAGTCCAGCTGGATCGTGCTAGCAGTCGATTTGTAGTGCACGATCGATTTCGTCGGAAGCCATGTTGTTCCGGTGCAAGGTAGTTCAATTTTTCCAACTAGTCCGTTAGCGCATCAGAAATAATAGCTTCCATGACCTTTGAAAGAACCGGTAGTGAGGTTATGGAACGGTAGTTGGCTGGATTGGAACGTCTACCTCCCTTGCGAATATGAGTAATTATCCCATACTTCCACAAGTCAGGCAGGTACATTTCGTTCATACAGTGTTGGAAGAATCGAGCCGAAAGTTCAGCTAAAGTCTTTCATACCGCCACAAATGCTTTCGTGTGTATATTATCAACTCCAGGAGAACTGTGCTTGCGCATACTTAACGGCATTTTTAGTACAGCTTCTGATGTGAAGGAGTTTTGGAGGTGAAACAACCATCGTCTTAGGGTTATGTGGCCAGTGATCACACTGCAATGTTGCAACATATGAAAGGCAGCTCCTTCGGTATCCATGTGGGTCCGTCCGCTGTGTGTAGAGGAGAAATTCCCTGTTTCAACTTACCTAGACTGTTGACGTGTTGATATAGAAGCTTGTGCTTTGAAGCCATACGCACTGCCAACTTCCGCTGGTACGCCATTCTGTCCTGGCAAACAAGCTGAGTGCAGTGTTTACGTTGGGTGGTATGGGACATCCTGTTATCGGTGCTCGGGGAGAGTTTGTAGATATGCCAGGCTGCGTTTCGCACCGCTGTACACTTGAGTGTCCTGCTTCGCAGAAACGATACCATTTTTCTCTGGCGGAAGCTATTAATCGCTGACACTTCGACAACCAGAGAGTAAAACTGGCTGAGGAAATGTTCCCATGTGCTAGCTAGTGCCTCGTCTGCCATAAATGTCCAGTTGGCTGTCCCACCTATTCGGGCTAATATGGTGTAGCTCATATAATCGTATTTGTTGCGTCTGAATTTTCACGGGATATTCTGCATAACAAATGTATTCGATGAGTAGTACTGCATGATCGCTGAGGCCCAATGGGACGTCGTCGATGACGAGGACAATGAGACTTAATTGCGGAAGTACTGAGCCAACCCTCCACCTTTTCTGTGTCGGTCGGGCCGAGCAATGGACATGCTTGGTAGTGAGATCTCCATGTCACATATGTCGGCGCGTAATCACCTCTCGGTTGTAGCGATGAGGTCGTAGGATTTTGAGCTCTGACGCAGCCGCACTTCGGAAAGTTTACTCAGCACGCCTTGAGCTTTGGTGTCCATACAGGAAAGCTTCTCGGATGTCATAAGCTGTTGACTAGGAGCACATGAATGATGTGGATTTGTGCCAATCTCTCATCGGCCGGCACCTAATCGTTTTTCGGGTGAGCTGCTAAATATCCATAAGAATGAAATCTGTTTTTGGTCTCACTTGCACCTGCGGTATGTAGTCCATCGGTCCACCGTCTGAAAGGCGCAAGTATATCCATACCTGTTAACAAAATGCGTTAGAATCTCTGACGCAGAATCTTCGGCATTTCTGGTAAGGAAAAATTATCCAAACTGAGTGATCGGAATAGCTAAGAAATATGAACTCAGTCGACATATCATCTAGGATATTATAATATAATAGCATTTCGATGGCTGCAAGGGAAGGCTATACACCGTTCAACGATGTTATGGTCAATGCCCGAAAATTTACCCCGGACTGATACATCTATTCACGAAAGGTTAAGAGTAAATACTAAATCTAGGCTATTGTGCACACATCTAGCAGAGGTAACTTGTTGTGTCTAACCTAGTATACCGAAACTTGTTAGGAAAACTGCGTATTCTTAGGGGCCAAAGAGTGATGCCCACGACACTTAGCGCATGTTGAAGTCCCCGGCTACAGTCTTCTGTGTAGAGCAATATGTTGCTGCAAACTGGAATGCCTACTCAAATTTAGCCAGTGCGATGTCGTTATAAGATGGTGGATTATAGACACAGCCCACTAGGAAGTTTAGCTTAGTAAACGATGTCCTTATCAAAACAGAATCAGCGACTGAGCATAGCTGAGAATCAGTCACTTCCTCGACCCAAAGGTCCCGTCTAAGGTAAATGGTACAGCCCTACCGCTACGTACTGCATGATTTTTACGTATTAGCCTTTGGTATGGTATCTGATTAAGTATTTCTGGTGTTTCGTCAATGCACCAACTTTCAGTACTGAGCAGAAGATGAGGATAAACAAGAGCAGCAATAGGTTGAGGCATGTGTGTTTTGTTAACGATAGAAGGCATATTTATAAGAAGGCGTAGGAGACCATTTCGCGGTTCAGCGGATCCCATATATATTCCCAAGCAGTCGCTTTAGTTCACAATGAACTACAAGTGGAGATGACTTTACTTGCTCTAGCTGGGAGGTAGAAGTAATCGTGACTGTTATACCTACTTTAGAAACAGTTGAAGCAATTGGATTGTCGCTCGACGGCGAATCAGCTCCGGAAACTTGCTGAATGTGGGCGTGGTCGTAACCGGAAACCATAAGATCGGTTTTGGTCAACCGAAAATGCCCCCGTTAGAAATCTCCCACGTAGGGTTACATGCATCTTTGTTAAAATTGTTACTGCCTAACGGTAGGTTAACGCTGGGTGATGCAACTGGATGAAGATGGTGTTCTTGTGTAGCCGATATATATGGGAATGCCACTCTTTTTGCATGGTCATGTTCTGGAGTCCATTGGACTGACATATTGTGCACTTTGTTTAACAAAGTGTCCACATCATTCTGGTCATTTAGGTAAACTGGTATAAGACAAGCGTATATAGAACATTGGTGACACAATGTTTGTGTATGTACAAACGTTGCTCGTCTCAAATGTTAGCTGTATAACTCTTGCAAATTGAGCTATGCTCATGGTGTCTGGGACGTTGAATGCCCGTAGTGTATGCATACTCGATTTTACCTGATTTGATTCTACTGTTGTGCCAATACCACTAAATGATCCAGTATAGGCTATAGACTGATGTTGAGATACACCTTCACAAGGGCACCAATGACGGGGCTGAAGTCGAGTACTAGTGTTCCCATGTGGAACACCATTCACGCAGATAGATGCGTGTGGCCGAGACATTTGTCTACTCAGGAAATAATTTTTAAGTATGGTAATGTGCGAATAACTTCTACCTTACAAGCCATTGTAGTTGAACTAGATTGATCGCTCTGGCTCAATCTAACTGGTACTGGGAAAGAGTGATTCCTCTTGGACGTTCTATTGTCTCTGACCGTGGTTGTATACCGGATGCAGTGTAAATATCATTAGCCACCCCAAGGACTATTACATAATCTGCGATTTTAAAGGATAAAACATAGTGAATAGCATTAAACTCGAGTTCTCATACAACCCATTTGGGTGATAGCTCTCGAGTACTTCCTTGATTTGGTACTGGACCCACAAGCCGTGAATTATGTTTGATGGGCACTTTTATCCAGTTTACCTGGCGCTTGAAATATCGATCCTCCGGTTGACCAGGCTTCAGTCGATGATGGATGATGTATTTTGACCGCCGGTTGTGTTGTCGTTTCCATTTAAACTGGGTATAATCAGCCGTCACCTTGACTAGTCTCTAGGTCATTTGACAACTACTTAGAACTAGCTAAATAAACCTCGCCACTGGACGAACAAGATATGGTAATTTTTCCTCCGTCGACCATGGCAGATTTTTTTGTAGAGGCGTTGTATCTTGCCACTTAAAGCTTTTAGTTTATCATCTATATCGCCGCTGATGGTGGCGGATATAAAGGAATATTTATTATAACAGGTGAAACTGGATGGATGGTTACGACGGAATGTAGCCTGTCAGTGGCGTTGTCAGTCTTAAAATTGTGAAGTTCATTATTGACTTCTGGTGATGCGTAGGCAGGTGGGCTGTTAAGGGACATTGCTTTTTGTGGATGAGAAATCGTCTTTGTTTAAGTTCACTTTGCAAAAACATTCTAGCTGCAGTGATTTTCAGAGACTTAAACATTGTATTGTCAGAAGTTTGGTCACGTTATCCGATAAACTCATGTGGTAATCAGAGCATCCGCAAATTGAAATAGAAAATGGGCAAGAGCGGTGTTAAACCCTCTTTCGTAGCCTCGTGCAAATGCACGGTACATCTACTATATCGCTGGCTCCAAGCAAACTATTCTGTTCAGAAGTGATGGAAGTTTTGTCAAGGATATTGCAGGAGTACTACATTTTGGAGCACCGTATCCTATTGGGGACTTCAGTGGTTAGGTTAATAACAAAGACCCGCTCAAGAGTGATCTACCGTTGGGCTGGTTAATATTTATATAAGATTAAGCAAAGGATCGATTTTAGTAAGGACCAGGCGGAGACCATCAGTGGATTTTAGCTCATCCAGTTAGTTACAAATGGTTTTTAGCTTTTCACCGGTGTAAAACAGGCCCACAAAAGCCAGCATGACTGCACTTAGTGGTTAGTTGCTTTTTCATTTTTAGATGGCTTACCGGTATCTGTGGCTTTGCTTGAACACCTCATTTTTATTGTGAAAGCTGTTGGATTAGTGCCACTCGCATCCGTGTGTTTAATGGCCGTTTCTGATTTCTCCTTCAACTTAAGTAGAAAACTTCTCCTTCTCACATCGCTTACCAGCATTTTTAGTGAGTGTACGGCAAGGCGTTAAGATGGTGCGTCAGTGGTCATCAAATATTAAAACCGGGTAGTGGAACGTCCACGGGAGAACAAGTTAACCTTTGACATACCATGTCGAATACTATTAGCGATACCAAGGGAAGAGGTTATAACAATACTCTACAAACTTTCCGGTCTTTTAAGGAAGTGTTCAATAATCGGGATTCCGCCTTCGAGTTGCTCCCGCTATCGATGCTGTACCGCGAGCTTTCCAGTAGCATCCAGTGAGATCCACCCGCTTTGCAACTGTGCCCATACGCTTGGTACGTGTTTCCACGCTGGCACTTTTGTAACCATCTTATCACATAGCTCAGCCTCGTCAGATGTTTCTTGACCCACTTTAGCTGATAATAACATCACGTGGAAAAGCACCGTTTTCAATGTCGCCACACAAGTGGGCGTTTCCATATAGTTCAGTGGTAGCTGTGACATTAGTGACATGTGCTGAAGGACGATGGACTCTGAACTGGCTTGTACACCAGTCCTGTTACTTCCGCAGTCCATTGCAATCACACCAACGGCCGGCACTAAGGATAAGGTTATTAGGTCAACTGAGTGCCTAAGTTTCAGTTTGGCAAATTAAGTTGGATAAATTTGTGAGTAGTAAGGGGAAGCATTAGGTTGTGGTGTAGATTCATCGCAGTTAGACACAGACAGACAGCCACCACACATCCTGGAAAGCGTTAGACAGCCGTTTCGTCCCATTGGGACTCGTCAGTAGCGCACACCCGCCGAATCCTGCCGGATTCGAACTCACGAGTCAGCGATCTATGTCACTGAGCCATGTGCGGAGGCAGAAGACCGCCAAGACTGATATCTAACGGCGATATAGCGCGGCTCATCCTCCACTAGTTTGCATCTTATGATGTGCAGAGGACAGGGCTGGCCCCCAGAGCACATCATAACATGCAAGACAGTGGAGGATGAGCCGCGCTATATCGCAGTTAGATATCAGTCATGGCGGTACGCTGCCGCCGCACATGGCTCAGTGACATAAGTCGCTGACTCGCAAGAGTAAGGTCGTGGGTCCGAATCCGGCAGAATGAGGCAAGTGCGCGCTAATGACGAGTCCCAATGGGACGAAACGGCCGTCTAGCGCTTTTCTGCATGTGTGGTGGCTGTCTGTCTGTGTCTAATTGCGACGAATCCGCACAATAAATTGGATAAAATTAAGTCGCCAACCGAAGCAAGACATGCTTTCAATCAATGACTTGAAACAATCATTTTCGTTGATGTATCAAACGCTCTTTCCTGTTCGTCTACATGCCTCGAACTTGGATTTTGGTCCTCATGAACGGCATCATAGCATATCTATGTTATGGCATTTAACACACGTTGTGTGGACTACGAAAATTCTCGATACCACAAAAAATAATAATAGGTATTTTTCTATTGATAAGAGAAACTGTGTCTGTAGCAGCACACATCAATTTGTACAGAAGAATCCATGCTTGTGGTCGTTTACTTGAGTGATATACATGCATGTTTCATCTCTTCAAGCGTTGCTTTTGATGTTGGGCTTTCCTGTTATATTTCATTAAATTTGCGACATGTTTAAACGCTGATAAAGTTTCATCTCTAATGCACATGGCCCATGCTAACTTGATTAGATTGGCTGGAATGTTTTTGCATCTGGAAGGGGTTCATCACCTTGCAAACGATTTTGAAAGAACAACAAAAACAGGATTGTAGTGGCGAGGCAGGCGACAAGACTTCTAAAAATAGCTATTACTTTAACTTTTGAGACTCTACATCGGTGCACTAAGTATGTACTGACCTTGCAAAGCCCCTAAAGCGGAGGTAGCTGGCGTTTCTCATACCTACCTGGAAAATCAAAAAAACTTTGTAAAAATAGCAACGAATGTAGTCTTACTGTTCGGTCCTACGTATGCTTGCGAACGGTTATTTTGCTGCATAGCTTCAATAAAGATACCTTGCAGAACATAGCTGAATGAGCAACATTTGACATCATTCATAAACATCAGAAATGCACAGAGATTTCAGCTAGACTTAATAACCATCGTTACTAAGAAGTTATTTAATGCATTATGACGAAAAACAACATTTGTCTGTGTAATCTCGAGGGGCCTTCGTTTCGGATTCTTGTCCGTGTTGCACAACGCAACTGTTACCACAAACGACCGAATATGTTGGCTTTCCCTGACTTGAAAAAATGTCTTCGACTACGTTCACTGCCCCAGATTACGGCACTGCCCATCCATGGTTTTACCGTGATTCACGAGGAGATGTAATGGTCAAGAAAGCTGCCTCCGGTGTTCTCCACAACAAATGCTGTTTGCTAGGGTTGTTCCATATTCCTAGTAAAACATGTGATCTACAGTAACTTTGTAATGATTGATGACAAATTAGGATTGTGCCATCTCCCGGTGTAAACATGCAGGAAATAAGACTTGGAACGTATTCTAGGAGTTGACCGACAGTGGAATCTCTAACAGACACTCGTGTTTAGGCGTGCGCAGTGCGTCATGCAACATGGTGCAACAAAATAAGTGCACGGTCAACTCGTGCTTTGAACTCTACCACCATTGGAACACAGATGGCAGGTTCCGGTAGGCCATTCCACGATTGGCAAAAGCGTACGGAAAAGAAATTTCCACGGCATTCCAAAAGTCTATACTGCTCCGCCTGACTGAGATGGTGGCCTCTCGAATTACTGTTGTAACCGAGCTCTAGGCAATGGCGGTACGTAGGGCTGGGCTCTCAAAAAAGCTGGTAACTAAATCTGATGTTCCCACCTAACCGCCGATAGTGTCCGCTTAAGACTCCGAGCACTCGATGTCAATGATAATACTGCAAATAATGCAAATCTTTCACATTCTTGCTTGCCCGTCGTTGGGTATCTCCAAGGAGGTAAGTTCTCTCCTCAGCCATAGCTGCTCGACATTTATTGCGTATTCCTCATGTGGATGTACGTATCAGCCTAGAAACTGCTGACGGTGGAGTTGCAATCAATATCGTCGACCCGGGATTCTCAAAAGCATCTGATCAGTTTGACTATTGATTCCTCCTTCACAAGCTTCAGAACTAGGACACTAAGGAAACACCGATGCGTTTGGTAGGGAATTTTCTATATGGTAGCAAGGTGGAGCTGAGAATCTTGGGACCTTTGTCCCATGCAATGTAGAGCGTGACGTACCGCACGGTTGGGCACTAGTGCTTTGCTTGTTCCCGATTTTCATAAACGATCTAGCGAGGGTACTTGCATGCGATCTCTTATTCTCTGTGATTGGTATCAAGAAACGGCAAGCCATCAGTGGACGGATGACCATGAAAGCGTCCAGCGCGATGTTGACACGATTTCGCATTGATCAATTTAGGATATCCTACCATTTAACGTAAATTGTGGCGGGTTATTCGACCATACCATGGGAATACCAACTGGTATAGGTTGTGGGCCCGCAGGTTGCAGGCTAAAGAAGGCGTAGGAGACCATTTCGCGGTTCAGCGGATCCCATATATATTCCCAAGCAGTCGCTTTAGTTCACAATGAACTACAAGTGGAGATGACTTTACTTGCTCTAGCTGGGAGGTAGAAGTAATCGTGACTGTTATACCTACTTTAGAAACAGTTGAAGCAATTGGATTGTCGCTCGACGGCGAATCAGCTCCGGAAACTTGCTGAATGTGGGCGTGGTCGTAACCGGAAACCATAAGATCGGTTTTGGTCAACCGAAAATGCCCCCGTTAGAAATCTCCCACGTAGGGTTACATGCATCTTTGTTAAAATTGTTACTGCCTAACGGTAGGTTAACGCTGGGTGATGCAACTGGATGAAGATGGTGTTCTTGTGTAGCCGATATATATGGGAATGCCACTCTTTTTGCATGGTCATGTTCTGGAGTCCATTGGACTGACATATTGTGCACTTTGTTTAACAAAGTGTCCACATCATTCTGGTCATTTAGGTAAACTGGTATAAGACAAGCGTATATAGAACATTGGTGACACAATGTTTGTGTATGTACAAACGTTGCTCGTCTCAAATGTTAGCTGTATAACTCTTGCAAATTGAGCTATGCTCATGGTGTCTGGGACGTTGAATGCCCGTAGTGTATGCATACTCGATTTTACCTTATTTGATTCTACTGTTGTGCCAATACCACTAAATGATCCAGTATAGGCTATAGACTGATGTTGAGATACACCTTCACAAGGGCACCAATGACGGGGCTGAAGTCGAGTACTAGTGTTCCCATGTGAAACACCATTCACGCAGATAGATGCGTGTGGTCGAGACATTTGTCTACTCAGGAAATAATTTTTAAGTATGGTAATGTGCGAATAACTTCTACCTTACAGGCTATTGTAGTTGAACTAGATTGATCGCTCTGGCTCAATCTAACTGGTACTGGGAAAGCGTGATTCCTCTTGGACGCTCTATTGTCTCTGACCGTGGTTGTATACCGGATGCAGTGTAAATATCATTAGCCACCCCAAGGACTATTACATAATCTGCGATTTTAAAGGTTAAAACATAGTGAATAGCATTAAACTCGAGTTCTCATACAACCCATTTGGGTGATAGCTCTCGAGTACTTCCTTGATTTGGTACTGGACCCACAAGCCGTGAATTATGTTTGATGGGCACTTTTATCCAGTTTACCTGGCGCTTGCAATATCGATCCTCCGGTTGACCAGGCTTCAGTAGATGATGGATGATGTATTTTGACCGCCGGTTGTGTTGTCGTTTCCATTTAAACTGGGTATAATCAGCCGTCACCTTGACTAGTCTCTAGGTCATTTGACGACTACTTAGAACTAGCTAAATAGATCTCGCCATTGGGCGAACAAGATATGGTAATTTTTCCTCCGTCGACCATGGCAGATTTTTTTCTAGAGGCGTTGTATCTTGCCACTTAAAGCTTTTAGTTTATCATCTATATCGCCGCTGATGGTGGCGGATATAAAGGAATATTTATTATAACAGGTGAAACTGGATGGATGGTTACGACGGAATGTAGCCTGTCAGTGGCGTTGTCAGTCTTAAAATTGTGAAGTTCATTATTGACTTCTGGTGATGCGTAGGCAGGTGGGCTGTTAAGGGACATTGCTTATTGTGGATGAGAAATCGTCTTTGTTTAAGTTCACTTTGCAAAAACATTTTAGCTGCAGTGATTTTCAGAGACTTAAACATTGTTTTGTCAGAAGTTTGGTCACGCTATCCGATAAACTCATGTGGTAATCAGAGCATCCGCAAATTGAAATAGAAAATGGGCAAGAGCGGTGTTAAACCCTCTTTCGTAGCCTCGTACAAATGCACGGTAAATCTATCATATCGCTGGCTCTAAGCGAAATATTCCATTCAGAAGTGGTGGAAGTTTTGTCAAGGATATTGCAGGAGTACTACATTTTGGAGCACCGTATCCTATTGGGGACTTCAGTGGTTAGGGTAATAACAAAGGCCCGCTCAAGAGTGATCTACCGTTGGGCTGGTTAATATTTATATTAGATTAAGCAAAGGATCGATTTTAGTAAGGACCAGGCGGAGACCATCAGTGGATTTTAGCTCATCCAGTTAGTTACAAATGGTTTTCAGCTTTCCACGGGTGTAAAAACAGGCCCACAGGAGTCAGGATGACAGCACTTAGTGGTTAGTTCCTTTTTTAATTTCCAGGTGGCTTACCAGTATCTGTAGCTTTGCTTGAACACATCATTTTTACTGTGCTAACTGTTGGATTAGTGACAGTCGCATCCATGTAGTTAATGGCCGTTTCTGGTTTCTCCTTCAACTTAAGTAGAGAACTTCACTTTCTCACACCGCATATCAGCATTTCTAGTGAGTGTACTGCAAAGTGTTAAGATGGTGCGTCAGTGGTCATCAAATACTAAAACCGGGTAGTGAAAGATCCATGGCAGAACAAGTTAAAATTTAGCACACCATGTCGAATAGTATTAGCAATACCCGGGGAAGAGGTTATGGCAATATTCTACAAACCTACCGGTCTTTAAATGCAGTGTTCAATAATCGGAATTCCGCTTTCGAGTCGCTCCCGCTATTGATTCCTTACCGCGAGCTTTCCAGTAGCATCCAGTGAGGTCCACCCGGTTTGCAACTGTGCCCACACGCTTGGCACATGTTTCCAAGCTGACACTTTTGCAACCATCTTATCACATTGCTCAGCCTCGTCAGATGTTTCTTGATCTACTTTAGCTGATAATAGCGTCATGTCAAAAAGCACCGTTTTTAATGTCGCCACACAAGTTGGTGTTTTCATACACTTCAGTGGTAGCTGTGACATTAGTGACATGCGTTGAAGAAAGATGGACGCTGAACTGGCTTGTACACCAGTCATGTTACTTAAGGAGTCCATTGCAATCACACCTACGGCCCGCACCAGGATACAGTAAATAGGTCAACTGGATGCCTAAGTTTCAGTTTGGTAAAATAAGTTGGATAAATTTGTGAGTAGTAAGGGGATTTATTGGGTTGTTGTGTAGGTTCGTCGCAGTTAGACACAGATAGACAGCCACCACACATGCAGGAAAGCACTAGACAGCCGTTTCGTCGTATTAGGACCCGTCAGTGGCGCGCACTTGCAGAATCCTGCCGGATTCGAACCCACGACCTTACTCTTGTGAGTCAGCGACTTATGTCACTGAGCCATGTGCGACGGCAGCCGACCGCCATGACTGATATCTAACTGCGATATAGCGCGGCTCATCCTCCACTATCTTCCATTTTATGATGTGCAGAGGACAGGACTGGTCCCTACAGCACATCATAAAATGGAAGATAGTGGAGGATGAGCCGCGCTATATCGCAGTTAGATATCAGTCATGGCGGTCGGCTGCTGTCGCACATGGCTCAGTGACATAAGTCGTTGACTCGCAAGAATAAGGTCGTGGGTCCGAATCCGGCAGAATTCGGCAAGTGCGCGCTACTGACGAGTCCCAATAGGACAAAACGGCTGTCTAGCGCTTTCCTGGATGTGTGGTGGCTGTCTGTCTGGGTCTTACTGCTACGAATCTACACAATAAATTGGATAAAATTAGGTCGCCCACCGAAGAAAGATATACTTTCAATCAATGACTTGAAACAATCATTTTCGATGATGTATCAAACACTCTTTCTTGTTCGTCTACATGCCCCGAACTTGGATTTTTGTTCTCAAGAACAGCATCTTGGCATATCTCTGTTATCGCATTTGACACACGTTCCTGTGGACTACGAAAATTCGCGATACCACAAATAATAATAATAATAGGTATTTTTCTATTGATGAGAGAATCTGTGTCTATAGCAGCACACATCAATTTGTACAGAAGAATCCATGCTTGTGGTCGTTTACTTGAGTGATATACATGCATGCTTCATCTCTTCAAGCGTTGCTTTTGATGTCGGGCTTTTCTGTTATATTTCATCAAATCTGCGGCATGTTTAAATGCTGATAAAGTTTCATCTCTAGTGCACATGGCCCATGCTAACTTGATTAGATTAGCTGGAATGTTTTGGCACCTGGAAGTGGTTCATCACCTTGCAAACGATTCTGAAAGAACAACAAAAACAGGATTGCAGTGGAGAGGCAAGCGATAAGACTTCTAAAAATAGCTATTACTTTAACTTTTGAGACTCCATTTCGGTGCACTAAGTATGCACTGACCATGTAAAGCCCCTAAAGCGGAGGTATCTGGCGTTTCTCATACCCAACTGGAAAATCTAAAAACTCGGTAAAAATAGCAACGAATATTGTCCTACTGTTCTGTCTTACGTATGCTTGCGAACGGTTATTTTGCTGCATAGATTCAACAAAGACACCTGGCAGCACATACCTGAATGAGCAACATCTGACGTCATCCACAAAAACCAGAGATGCACAGATATTTCAGCTAGACTAAGTAACCATTGTTACTAAGAAGTCAATCAATGCATCGTGACGAAAAGCAGCATTTGTTTGTATAATCTTGAGGGGTGTTCGTTTCGGATTCTTGTCCGGTTTGCACAACGCAACTGTTACCACAGACGACCGAATATGGTGGCTTCCCTGACTTAACAAAATCCCTTCGATTCCGTTGGCTGTCCCAGATTACGGCACTGCCCATCCATGGTCGTACCGTAATTCTCGAGGAGGTGTAATGGTCTAGAAAGCTGCCTCCTGTGTTCTCCACAACAAATGCTGTTTGCCAGCGTTGTCCCATATTCGTACTAAAATAGGTAATCTACAGTAACTTCGTAATGATTGATGACAAATGAGGATTGTGCCATCTCCCGGTGTGAAAGTGCATGACGTAAAACTTGGAACGTATTCTAGGAGTTGACCGGCAGTGAAATCTCTAAAAGGCACTCGGGTTTAGGCGTGCGCAGTGCGTCATGTAATATGGTGCAGCGAAAGAAGTGCACGGTCAGCTCGTGCTTTGAACTCTACCAGCATCGGAACACAGATGACAGATTCCGGTAGGCCATTCCACGCTTGGCAAAAGAGTACAAAAGATAGATTTCGACGGCATTCCAAAAGTCTATACTGTTCTGCCAGATGGAGATAGTAGCCTCTCGAATTACTGTTGTGACCGAGCTGTAGGCAATGGCGGTACGTGGGGCTCGGCTCGCAAAAAAGCTGGTAAGTAGAACTCATGTCCCCATCTAATCGACGATATTGTCCGCTGAAGACTCCGAACACTCGATGTCATTGATAATACCGCAAACAATACAAATCGTTCACATTCTTGATCGCGCGTCGTTGGAACATCTCCGAGGCGGTGAAATCTCCTCAGCCATGGCTGCTAGACATTTATTGCGTATTCCTCATGTGGATGTACGTATCAGCCTAGGAGCTGCTGGCGGTGGAGTTGCAGTCGACCTCGTCGACCTCGGATTCTCCAAAACATTTGGTCAGTTAGACCATCGATTCCTCCTTCACAAGTTTTAGAACTGACTCACTAGGGACGCACTCATGGGTTTGGTTGGGAATTTTCTACATGGAAGTAAGCTGGAGCTAGGAGTCTTGAGACCTTTGTCCCCACGCGATGGATATAGAGCGCGACGTACCGCACGGTTGAGCACTAGTGCCTTGCTTGTTCCTGGTATTCATAAACCATCTAGCGTGGGTACTTGCTTCCGATTTCCCATTCTCTGTAGTTGGTATCAAGAAACAGCAAGCGATCAATGGACGAATGACCAAGAAAGCGTCCAGCGTGATCATGCCATGATTTCGAATTGATCAATTTAGAATATTCTACCATTTAAGGTAGAAATGTGGCGGGTTATTCGACTACACCATGGGAATACCAACAGGGACAGGTTTTGAGCCCGCAGGTTGCAGGCTACTTTTAAGAGGGTGACCTTGGTATGCGTAATAACCTCAACTGATCAAGACAATCTAAGGCATCTGTTGGTATATACAACAAGCGCGCCGGCGCTTGCATAAAGCATTCGAGAGTTTCAATTCCTCAATCTTCCCCATAATGCACAATTCTTACGTTCGCAATTAGGTTGAATACGCCGTCGAAGCCTGCCAACTTTGGTTGAAGCGTCACCTCTAGACCCTGGAAATATGATCGCATGGGGCAACGACGCACGTCAAGAATTTATGCAACTTATCTTAACGGCAAACCTGTAGTTACTCGGAGTGTTCAGCACACGCTATCGACGGACACACGATGTTCTATGCGTAGACAGAATATTCAGTGACCCCAATGACGCGATGTACTGAAGCTCGGCCACGATACTATGTTAATATATAATTGACGGAGACTGAGTGAATAATATATCCGTTTAGAATGTCAACGGAATAAATTCTCTTTGCGGGTCCCCCAACCTTGAAACTCACTTCCACACTCCGTGGTCTCTTCCCCTTATTTGGATCTCTTCAGAAGATGATTGGATGCTGCGTATAGCCCCCAGCACCACAGTAGCGTTTACTGAGGCCATGGTTGTTCTTGGTGTATAGGAACGAAGTAGCATGCTCATAAGCTCGAACTGTCTACTCTAATTCGGTGACATCAAGTTATGCATGACGATCAATACACCAGATGAACCCACTCTATTTCACACCGAACTGAATAGTGGTTTATGGATGGCCAATCCAAAATCTTCTTCAGTTCAATGTGAACAATGTTAGGGTACTGCACTTACGGCACCTACCTACTACTGTTAACTGGGCTACCAAGAGATTCCAACGTATTCCAGCAAAAGGGATCTGGGTGTTCCGATTCAGGCCGACTTTGACATTTGAAACCAAGCTAAGAATGCAGCCAGAAAAGTCATTCAGAACCTGGGCCTTCTGCGGCGTGAATGCGGAGGAGCAAATCAGTCGATTTTTCAGCAGATTCTCGGCACCCACACACGCATACATGTTGAACATGCACTACGGATCTGACTGTCGTGCCTGAGAAGAGGTCTTACAGCTTTTGAGGTACCACAACACCGGGCAAACAAAAACCTCACAGGCTTGAACCATTCGCCCTACGAACAATGTTTGAGAGTATCCGAGGTCTTCAGGGAACGAAATTTCTTTTCCGTAAATGCTTCACAGGTAAAGAATGGCCTGACGAACTCTCAGATTGTGCTTCCAAACTGTTTGAGTACAAATCCTGAGTTGACAGTGCACACATTTTCTCCACACCCTTTTGTCTGACTGATCGCCTAGTACCAAACAAGAGTGACCGCTAAAGATTTCATTACAGGTTAACTCCTAGGATACATGCCACTTTTTGATCCACCTACATATGTATGCCAGCATGCAACATGGCTTATATCAACGTCTCATTTGTCGTCGGTTCTCTTGGATTAACACTAAACAAAAACTTTTAACACACATACTTGGCTTAGTGCACCATTGTCGACATACATTTTGCCAGCATGGTTTCCATACTCTGCTCCATTCACCTTGATTACCCTATGGGACTCGTTAATCTTGCGACTTTTTATTCGCGTCAAACCATTACTCTAATATTCATTTAATCCCACAATTCACTGACACTAACAACTGTGTGCTTTTGGGGGGAAGCCAACGGCGCACATTGCTGCTTTCTCCATATTCGTCTTTGGTAATTCTCTTGCTAGGTCAAGTTAATATCTCAGTTCGCCAAGATTTAGTGTGAAAGAAAGGTATATCATCGTGAGATGAGTCCAGTATCTTCACCATCTACACTTATGCAAAAAGCACAAAGAAATCGGCTCAATATCTGTCGTCCACAAATTGTTAGCATCTATTCTATTCCCCATACTAGCTTTGATTTGAGAACTACGTTCCCGGAGAAAACCAGTAGATTTCTGCCCCTGTAGAGAGTGTGTAGACCATATGTAGCACACACACATATACACACACTATACACGTTAGCTAGAGGTGGGAAGCACCTCAGCTACTGTGTCGCAATACATAAAAGAAAAAAGAGGATAAGATGCAACAAGTGCAAGCCAGCTGTGCTGCCGGTGAAGGATGGGCATCGTTCCGGTAAGCTACCAGCTCGCTCTTATGCAGCAAAAAAAAGAAATACTTTCTTATGCAAAACTACAAAATGCTAAATGATGAGATCGGGGTTGGACGGGGAATCTAAAATGGATGGAGTTGGATAAAGAAACTCACAGCACGAACGCCACTGAGGTCGGATCCTAACCATATAAAAATGTGTATCCAGCCAAACATGTTCATCGTCTTTCGGATTCCAACCAAGAAGCCGAGACACTCCAGCCGATGCCAGCACAGAGGTGAGAACCTTCACTCCTCTCGACCAAGTCATCGCATGGCCACCTCTCCTCTTCTTCCACCCACATCCCCGGTGAGCAAACAACACATGTCGCGGGAGTCGGTGGGCTGGCATGCGTAACACGTGGCCGAGCCATCGGAGCCTGGTGGGCGAAATAACGGTGCTGAGCGGTTCATTTCCTTTTCCTGTGCCATAAACAAGGCGTCGAACACGCTCGTTACTCACGCGGTGTTCCCACCAGATGTGAGCTAAATTACGAAGGCACCGGTGGTCGAACGTAACTAGCCTCTTCAGGTCCGCTGCTTTAAGGGGCCAGGTTTCACAACCGTACAATAGGGTCGGACGTACTGCTGCATTGTACACTCTACCCTTCAGAGCGACAGTGATGTCGCGCCGGCGCCATAAGTGACGAAGGTTGGCAAAAGCGCCCCGAGCTTTTGCTATACGGTTCGTGATCCCTTCTTCAATCCCACGGGCACTGACACAACTTCCCAGGTAGTTGAATTTTTGGACAACTTCTAGCCGATCTCCACCAAGGGTCAGAGTAGGAGGAGGTCCATGCCAATCTTGGAGGACGGCTCTGCATTTCGATGGTGCAAAACCAAGCTCGAATTGACGGACAGCTAGTGCTAATCTGTCCAGCGCGGCTTGGCATGTCTGGGAGCTGTCACAGATGAGGGCAATGTCGTCTGCATACTCCAAGTCAATAAGTCGTTCTTCTGGGAGCAGATCCACACCTTCTAAGTCGTGTCCTGTGGACGCGATTTCTATGACTTCGTCAACAGCGAAGTTAAAGAGGAAATGTGACAACGGGCATCCTTGTTTCACACCGCTGGAGATATTAAAGGGCGACGACAGCTTGCCGTAAGCCCACACTCTGCCTGTGCTACGCGCGTATAATGCTCCGATCCTATTTACATGTTGCTCAGGTACACCTTTCCTGAGTCGACAGTCCCAAAGTGCATGTTTATCCACCGAATCGAATGCTCTTTTGATATCGAGGAACATGACAAGGGTGGGCCGCCAATATATGGGACGGTGTTCCAACAACTGACGCAAGGTGAAGCTGTGGTCAATGCAGTCACCTCCTCGGCGAAACCCGCCTCGCTCTTCACGAATCTGACTTTCACAACTGCTAGTAAACCTGTGAAGGCTTATAGAGGTAAGCAATTTGGAGGTGATGGAGAACAAACTAATTCCTCTATGGTTACCGCATTGCGATCGTGAGCGTCTTTTGATAATTGGGTCTATGACGGGACGGCTCATGCAAATCATCAATAAGAGCAGGGCCCCCGAATTTGAAGAGGGCTGGAAGTAGATCATCTGGTCCCGCAGATTTACACAACTTCAAGAGTATTATCTCACGTTCGACTTCTGGGCGAGAGGGTGGATCCAAAGAAATACCCCACGGAGCGGGGGTTAGTGGCCGGCGAGAAATCTAACAATTCCGACCGATTAAATTGCCTCTCAAGTTGCTCAGCCCAACGCTCCAAGCGTTTTGACAACTTGTGGATAGAATTTTCACTCTCGTCACAAATTGTTTCACTAACACCAGGTCTCCTGCTGCCCGTTTCACGTATCAGCCGGAATGACTTACGATGGTTCCCAAGGGCAGCGGACATTACCATCTCTGATGCGCGATGAAACCACCAGGATTCGCGGTCTCTTTTCAGGCTGGCACGGTTTTGCCGGGAGCACTTTGCGAGTTTCATCATGCTCTCTTCTAGCCGGAATATGCGGGCGGACATCGATAAGTTGCAGAGAGTGCGAAGAGACTCATTCTCCATGTTGGCGATTAGACTTACCACATGAGGATTTTCCTGCTGCTAGTAAGGTCTGGTGAATATGAGACCAGTGAGCTACAACTGCATCCAGTGAGCGCTTACTCAACTTGCATGTCAGCTTACTTTGATAGACATTCAGAACAGCTGGTTTCGTCAGTTGGCTGGTGTCAATGCGCTCACAACGTCGTCATGGGCGTCCGCCAAAGCGCATCCGCATGTCTGCGCATACGAGTGCATGGTCGGTGTCCACACCTGTGCTCCAAATCGAGCGACAGTTCTGGATGCAGCCTCTCCATCGGTAACATCGCAATGTGATCTATTTGTGTCCATAGCTGGTTCGAGGCTGGTGGGCGCCAAGTCACCCTCCGGCGGGTGCTGTGTCGGAAGTTAGTGCTCGCAAGAAATAAACGGGCATCTTCACACAAATGAAGTAGCCGCTCCCCGTTATCATTACCGGAGCCTACACCATGTTGGCCGCCCAGATGCATTTCACCTGTGGACAATTTTCCAACTTGTGCCTTCAGATCCCCCGCCAGCACAACGGTGTCCGTGCTTCTTCTGTGACGAAGGAGCTGGGTCACTTGGCGGTAGAAGTCGTTCTTTACCGAATCATCGCTACATTTTGTGGCCTCCTAGGCAGCGATGATGAACAGACACCTATTGGTTCCGCGCAACCTCGAAGCTTTGAACGAGCCAGCCAATATCACCACACACATCCGGTTACAGATCGGGATCTAATCAACCAAAGCAGCTTCAGTCCGGGGATTCAGGGCAGTGTCAACACCGGCTTGGCCGGCGCTCCAGGCTGCATCGTAACCTGAGAGACGCAACGAGAATGTTCTGCTGGTGTCACCTGAAGGGGATCCCAAAGTAAGCACAGAGCTCGAGTCGTGCAGGCGGGTTTCCGATAAGCAGCAGATTTCGATCTTGAGGATCTTTAATGTTCGGTCAGGTGTTGCATATTGACCGATTTGTAGCAATGTGCGAACACTGAGGCTTGATAATCTAAAGGATGACCGAGGGGTTTAAATGGAAGTTGATGTACTTTGCTTGGCCGTTTGGTTGGACATGGGCTTGTTGACAGGTTAGGAACGACGATCCGCGTTCACATGTGAGTTGAAACATGAGGATAAGCGACTATTAAAGCAAGGTGGGGGAGGGCCAAGATTTGGGGATTGAACACAGGGTGATAAAAGGGAAGCTGGAACGGGACGATGAGGAAGAAAAAGCACAAGATGGGGAACAAGAAAACGGGAAGGCTTGAGCAGTAGAATCCAAACCCCTATCCACCCTGCTCGATGCAGCAAATAGGGCACCGTTGATTATCCTCTGGGGTGGCCAGAGCATCAGAAATTTGTTTGAAGTATGATTCATTGTATTGCGTGGGCAGGATACTATCAGGCTGCTTATGCCTAGACAGGAGAGGGATAATGGTTCTCAACCAAAGCGTTTGGTTCAAAAACCTGACGGCAAGGCTGCGGGTTTGGCATTGGGCTACAAGGAGTCCGTTTTAAGGAATAAGGAGCCACGTCATTCCAACTCCCAACCTGGAGGACCAGGAGACTGAGTTTATCTGGCCTCTAACCACTGACCAAGCTGGTATGAGTGGCTCTGTGGGTGAGAAAAAGCACCACCAAGCATAGACAATGGATCACTGAGGCATACAAACCATCGCACCACGGTAAGGTCCAGCCTCATTGCGATGGGACCACATGTATATGTCCAATCAAATCCATGAGCAACATCACCATTACCGCCAGCCCACTATTTTCACCTTCTTGTATATCCGAGCCGCGTTCGATTCGGTCGATCAACCTGCATTATGGCGTTGTTTGCGTAAGTTTAGAATACCCGCCGCGCTCCGAGCATTATACAGTAACGCCACGGGCAGAGGGAGGACTTACTGTAAACCCTGTTCATTTTTCATCATCAACAGCGCTGGGCAACGGAGACGCCCCATGTCGCCGCTTATCTTCAACTTTACGATTGATGATGCCCTATGTAGCGCTCTAGAAGATGCCCAGGATTCTCTTATAGAGATTAATCAAGGCAACCGCGCGATTAACGTGAACTGTGCTGATGTTATTGCCTTGCTCGGTGACGACGCACGGATTATGTAGTTCCTTCTCATCTGCTTGGTAATTGAAGCTACCAAGTATGGCATGACCTTCGCTCCATCGAAATGCAAAGCCTTACTCCAGGATCGGCATCCACCTGCCCATGTGCTGATCCCTGAAGGCCCACAGCTTAAACAAGTTCGAAACTTCATATTCCTTGGAAGACACGTTTCCGCTGATAGCACCATTAGAAGGGAAATTTCCCTTCTTATTTCCAAAGCCTGGTCAGCGTGCGTTAATAGTACGCGCCTGTGACGTCACTGTGTTTGCGCGGTACAGCATTGAGTCCTGATCAGTCAGCGTAAACGCAATGCGTCGGACTTTGTCTTTGATTATCATTGTTTGCGGAGGCTAAATAGTGCTTTGTGGGAAAAACAAGTTTGTAACGACGATATTAAACGTTGCATTTTGGGTAAAGCGTGTTCCCATCAACCCAGGCTACTACCGCGGAGCTAACTGATGTGCTTAGGCCAAGTCCTATGCATGCCGTGCGAGATAATACCGTGGTAAGCTCGTCGCTTGGTGTGGGGGATACCCTGTCCACTGCACGGTAGTAACGTGTAAGTCAGTGGATAGTGAGCGGCGCTATATCACATCTAGTAACTAATTCACGATGGTCGTTGCCGTCCCCCCTAGCACAGTGATCCCAACCACGGACTGGTAAATTCGAGTTGCGGTTTCGAGCCCTACCAGGGTCAGGTGGAATACGCACTGCTGACGATTCCCGAAAGGATGAAACGCGCTACAGTGTTTTTCCGGGCTTGTGGCGGCTGTCTGAGTGAGTCTAGATGTGACGAGTTTCTGCATATTCCACACGCGGCTTAACGTCCATGCGCTATTTTCTAGTCTAGGATTTGTCATCCCCGTAAGTCTTCCGCGCTACAAATCCGGGAGAGAACGGCGAGAAATCTAGCTCCATGGAAGCCATTTACGAGTTTATGCTTTGGCCTTACTGATAAATACCACAATAAAGTGACGAAAGGCGACAAAATGGCATTGAAAAAATCTAAACAAATCACATTTGTCTCGTTTACCTCGTTGCGATTAGTATTTATTACACTCATCCAGTACATGGTTTTCCATGGTGTGTATTGTGTAGACGTTTTCAACCAACATTTGGGTGCCAAATGCGGACAGCCCACCTCCTCCCCGTTCTGTGCCCTAATCACACCGTTTAGCCGCATCCTACTCGGCCTTGTGATTTTGAAGGATTGAGTCCCCAACACGTTGATTTCTTTTTTCCTTTTCAGCTTTCCACATCGCTCCACCTTCATGTAGCCCCCACAAGCAGAACCCAATAGTCCTGCGTGCAACCAGGTCGAATACGTAACTCAAGTTTGACATCCATGTCAAAAAGCACGACCTAAATGCACTGGACATGCGTGTTCGTCATTGGAATGCACAATCTCCCATACGAGCAGAGGCTGAAAGCTCGGAGAATATTGTAGTGTATCGGAAAACACTCTTCCCGTATTGCGCAACATTGGATTTCACTGTCGTTATAACCTTCAAAATGTCCACTGGTTCTGCTGACTGCACACCACTTGACACAAATGCTTTTGCCTTCACAACATACGTTGGGTTCAGTCGCCTCCAGTTTCTATACTGTCCCGTATTTGACATGTCACTTACGTGTCACTGATTACCGACTAGTATCCCAGGCTCCACCAAACGATTGGTGACCCCGGTCCAGAACACGCCATCCGCCGTTTTGAATTTTTATTCTGGTAAGCTCGTTTCAGTGACTTTGATTCATAACTCGTTATCATTTTTTTTTCTCACTTACTGCATATACTTATTCATTTCTCACGATGAATTCTCCTGATGATAAACCATCTACGTACCTGGTTAGTGCTGTAGAGCTAGCCTCCCCACCTTTTTGGGAGGATGATCCGTTGTTAGGGTTTGCACATTTAGAATCCACTTTTTACAATTATCAAATTTCATCTGATAACGCCAAATATCAGCAACTTATGTAACGACTTCCGCAAAGTGTTTCTTCCAAGGTGAGAGACATGATAGCTTAGTCTACTCCCGGTGCGAGATGTGAGACTTTAAAGCAGGCGATCATTCAGCGAATCATGCCCTGTGACAAGGTCCGACTGCATCAGCTGTTTAGGGATCTGCATCTAGGGGGCAGGATGCTTACAGCCTTGTTGCGACAGATACAACAGCTCCTAGGCACATCCAGCATGGACGCAGGGATTCCCCGCGAAATGTGGATGCAACGCCTCCCGGCAAACACACAGGCCATCCTTGCCGTGGCAAGCGCCCTGCCTCTCACAGCAGTTGTAGAGCTAGCAGACCGTGTCATCGAACGACATCAGCCAACGAATGAATCTAGGACATTCACCCGACTTAGCCCCGTCGCAGCCCCAGCGACATCTGCGACTAGTGAGCCATCAGCAATCGACATTGTATCATGGCAAATAGCGTCACTACAATGCCAAGTCGAGAAACTTTCCCTAGATCGTAGGCAGGGCGGCCGCTCTAGCTCATTATCTCGTCGCACGAAGCATAAGAATTCAGGCTTTTGCTTTTGTCACTCGCGTTTTGGTAACAACGCCCGTAACTTCGAGCAACCATGCAGTTTCTGCGCCGACAAGCAGGGAAACTTTCACGCCTGCCCGTTATGGCGACTCACAGTGTAGGCAAAGCCCAAAGTCGTCTCATCTACATGAGTGATTATGAGCCCGAAACCCAGTTCTCATTTGATACCGGGGCGGAAGTCACCGTCATTCCCCCTATGGCAGGTGGGCCTATGGCTTCCTTGTCGACAAGCCTCAGTGCCGCCAATAGCCACCTACGGTCATCGGTCGCTTACCCTGGAACTAGGTCTTCGGTGCACGTCTTCGGTGCACCACATATGGACGAATTCCCCGCCCCCCCATCTCATGCTCTCCATGTCGACTATCGCCCGAGAAACTAAAGGTAGCTAGGGCGGAGTTTGGTCACATGCTTGAACTTGGAATAATCCACCCTTATGACAGTTCTTGGTCCTCGCCCCTGCAGATGGTCCCCAAAAATCGGGTGAATGGCGCTCTTGTGGTGATTACCGCGCACTCAATCGCCTAACCGTCCCAGATAGGTATCCCATCCCACATATGCAGGACCTTACCGCATGCCTTACAGGTAAGACGATCTTCAGCAAGATCGATCTGGTTTACGCCTATCACCAGATACCTGTGGAAGACAATGACATTCCTAAAACAGCCGTCATCACTCCTTTCGGTTTGTTTGAATTTTTAAGAATGCCATTTGGACTGTGCAACGCCGCACAAACCTTTCAACGCTTCATCCACGATGTTACTCGTGGCCTTGACTTCGCCTATTCCTACCTCGACGATATTTTAGTAGCCAGTTAATCGAAACAAGAGCACCTCGAGCATCTTCGAACTCTCTTCCAGCGCTTGACCCAACACGATGTCACAGTCAACCCGACTAAGTGCGAACTCGGCAAATCAACGGAAGAATTCCTAGACCACCTCGTTACATCGTCTGGTATCGAAGTCCTTCCTGATAAGATCCGAGCAATCAAGGACCTCCCAGCTCCGACCTCTTTCAAGTACCTCCGTTGATCTTGCGGTTTGGTCAACTACTATCGACGTTTCATTCCGTGCTGCCCTCAGCTCATGTAGCCACTGACTGACTTACTCAGAGGAAATGAACGTAAGTTCGCTTTCCCTGACACAGCGCAGGCAGCCTTCGCCGAGCTCAAGGATGCTATCTCCAACATAGCCCTCCTCGCTCATTCCGAATCGACTGCACCCCATTCTATTACGAATGATGCCTCAGGCGTCGCGATAGAAGCCACCCTCCAACATGTTGGTGAGCAATGACAACCCCTTGGGTTCTTCTCCAAATGCCTGCAGCCAGCGGAATCCCGCTACAGCACGTTGGGCAGAGAACTGCTTACCATTTAACTAGCCGTTCGTCACTTCCGGCGCACACTCGAAGGCCACGCTTTCACGGTCTACACTGCTCACAAGCCCCTTATCTTTGCCTTCAACTCGGCTTGCGACAAATACTCACCACGGGAAATAAGACACCTAGACTTTGTCACGCAGTTCACTGCTGACATACGTCATGTCTCAGGTGTTGACAATCCCGTCCCCGACGCTTTCTCACGCGTCAACCTCACTCTATAGTCTTTGCCTATCGTCGACATTGCAACCATGGCATCGGCTCAGGCTCAAGATTAAGACATACTACGCATCCTGCAGTCCACTTCGCTGCATGTGCAACCTGTTCCTCTCCAAACCACGGAAGGAACCATTCTTTGTGACACTTCCACAGGTTGTCCTAGACCCCTCGTGTCTGTCTCCTCCAGACCCACAGTCTTTGACGCACTGCACCCACAATCACATCCCGATATCCGTGCATCTTTGCAACTGGTCACCGAACATTTCGTTTGGCCACGCGTAAACAAAGATGTCCGTACCTGGACTCGCGCTTGTTTTCAAGGCCAACGCTCCAAAATACATCGGCACGCCCGCAGTCTTCTTGGTTCATTTCCTGCTCCAGACTCTCGGTTCTCGCATGTTTACTTAGACCTGGTATGTCCCTTGCCTCCTTCACGCAGATTCGTATACATTCTTACATGTTTCGACCGCTTCACCAGATGGTCAGAAGCCATTTCCGTAACAGACTGCACAGCTATGACTGTTATACGGGCCTACTTAGACCGGTGGATCTCGCACTACGGATGCCCATTCACCATTACAACTGACTGAAGAATGCCTTTCGAATCTTCACAATTCGATACGTTCTGCAACATCTTATGCTGTCCCCGCATCCAGACCACAGCGTATCACCCAGCAGCCAACGGGTTAGCTAAACGCTTCCATAGACAGCTTAAAGATTCGCTCCGCGTCTCCTCCAACCCTAGCTGGAGCGAAAACGTTTCGCTCGTACTCTTATGCATTCGCAGCAGCATCAAAGCTGACTTGCAATGTGAACCAACAGAGCTGATTTACTGCACAACGCTAAAGTTGCCAGGAGAATTCGTTTCGTCTCCCGCATCGTCAGGTGTGCCTCCGCCTAACTTTGCGACCTCCCTAGCTCAACACCTGCTTTCACTACGCCCGACTCCGCCCCTTGAGCAGACTAGAGATGTGCAAATGCACAGCGGACTCTCTATCTGCGCTTACGTCTTCCTCCGCATGGACGCAGTGCGGCGCCTTCTCCAGCCTCCCTACACTGGACCTTCCAGATTCCCGCAACGGACGCCGAAACATTTTACTTTAAACCAGAATGGTCACTGAACAACGGTGTCCACGACTACCTCAAAGTGACTTTCTTTACCGAACCCCTTGCAACCCATCCTGGTGCCATTACACAAGCATCCGCACCTGCGGTGACTTCCCGAGCACTGGATATCCGGAACCCTCTGTTGCACTTGACCCTCAAACTACCCCGCCTCAACCCCAAGCAACCGACCGACGCGGTAAACAGTTCAAACCTTCCGTCCGTTTTTCAGATTTTGTGAGCGTTTGCTATTTCCATTAACACGCCTTTTTCGTCTTTAGTGGTAATCGTGCTTCGCATCCACAAACGTTTTGCAAAATCGACAAAAGGACCCAAAACATTTTGAAAACTTTAAAAGCGCACAAGGTTTTTTCATTCATGCCATGTACCCCCTCGGGCGTCAAACCGCTTACCCGACCCTTACCCACTCCCTCTGAGTGTTGCCTTCCAGAATCTCAACCGCCGGAACCGCCAAGGCAACCCTCGAGTTACTCACTAACTGGCTTAACGCCACCCCCAAGTGAATCGCCAGCCGACCCAAGGCCCCCTTCCTGACCCAAGGAACAGTCAGTCGCCCTCGGCCGCCGATAGCCACAAATGGTTTGGTCACCAAACAATGGAACAATGGAACAATGGTTTAGTACGGGTAAAAAGCATCGCCTAGCTAGGCGTTGCCGACAAGGACGCCGGATTTCTTCGTGGGACAAGGACGCCCGGATGTCTTCGCGAGACCAAGACCATGCACTGGAGTGCGGTGGGGTATGTGACACCTCCCAAGCGCACCGTCGGGTCTGTAGCAAAAGGAAGGTCTTGTCGGCTTTTACTGGACTAGCTAGTATTTTTCCAGTCCGATCAGCCCGCCCCGACGGCCCTCCTATAACGCACTCTGGTCTACATGATCATCATAAATAATTAATAACAAAAGCCTGGACCCAACGAACTCGGCTACACAACCCAGCATGGAAGCCTTTGTTCAAGCCCATGTAACTATACGCACCCATCCTCACCTTCCGTTTTCCCTTACTAACAGCCCCATCAAAGGCTTCCATCCTTCAGCCTTCTAGGGGGAGGCCCTTGTACTATACCGGAAAACACGCTCTTTCCGTATTGTGCAACATTGGATTTCACTGTTGTTCTAACCTTCAAAACGTCCACTGATTTTACCGACTGCACATCCCTTGACACAAATCGCTTTTTCTGTGCACATAGATCCTGGTTATAGAGCAGAATTGCAATCGCCTCTGCTGTCGACAGCAGGCGACATCTGACTACCCGTGTGTAACGTCCGGGAACACAGTAGATCGGTGTGAATGCGTCACGCGAATCGATTTGATGATCGGATTCTACTAGGTGCGTCAATAATGCACTCGTTACATTCTTCCTCGCGCCGCTATAGAGCCAGGCTGGGCAATGCTCTCGAGCCCTAACGGACAGTCGCCTGGTCGTTTTCCCAATACACCTTGCTCACCACGAGCAAGAGAAATTGCACACACAGAAGGAGGTCTGCGACCGAGGTATCTTGTCTTTAAGTTGTTGGCGCACAATCGACGTTGAAGTGAAGCTTACTCGGAGATTAGCAGCAAAATACGTTCTCTTTGTTGCTAAGGAAAGCTTTCGGGTGGTCCGTTCCGCTATCGCGTCACCCTTAAATGATAACGATAAGTATATCATCCGCTTCTCCGCGAAAATGAGTTTGAGCTTTTGTACTCGCGGTTCCATGTGCCTCTGGATGAATTTCTCAGGGTACCCATTACGCTCGAGTAGCTTTCGTATTAAGCTCAGCTCACCTGAAAGCGCATCATCTGTACATATTCTCCTCTATCACTTCGTTAGCCAACGGAGGAGGTTCCTTTTTTTACTTATCGGAACAAAACTAGCGAAATGGATGAACTGCCCATTCCAAGTTACTTTTCTGTGCACCCTCCTCCGCATTGACCCGTCTGATGCCCTGTTGATTTCGATATCTAAAAATGCTAACGTGTCGTTACGTTCTAGCTCGATAGTGAAAGTTATGTTCCTAAGTGCAGTGTTGAACTGGGACAATAGATCATGGAAGCACATTCCATTATACGCAATGCAAAATATGTGTATATCGACCGTAATAAACCAAGCGGTTGATGGATTCGTTCAGCTGGTTGCACTTCAATTTGCTCATGAAGACGTTCGCGAGCGACAGTCCTAATGGTGAACCCGTTTTCACCCCGTCTATTTGTCGATATAGCGTTCCATTAAACTGAAACTGAATGTTTCGCGTGCACATGAGTAGCAGTTGTCTCAGCCGGTCTTGTGGGAAACCAACGTTGATGTTGCGCAACTGGATGAACTCGCACAGATAGTCTACGGTCTCCTCCAATGGAACATTGGTAAAAAGAGACACCACATCTAAATAAAACATCTTTCGCCCAGCCAGCTCAATTTGTCTCACGGAGTCAAGGAAATCAAAGGTGTCCTTGAGACTGTATCTAGCTATGGCTTTCCTAACTGGTTCCATCCGTTTGACGAGCCACTTCGCAGCTGAATGATACTTTGAGTAACACATATCCAGTATCGGCCTTAGTGGTAGCCCTTCTTGTGTAGTTTGGGCAGGCCGTACAATCTTGGAATCACAGTCCCACTAGGTCTGGTGTATTCATATATATATATATATATATATATATATATATATATATATATATATATATATATATATATATATAACCTTGCCTTGGCCTCAGATCAACGTGACTAACAATGGCAGTCACGCCACTTCACTTGACCTCGCCTCAATCAGACCAAACACGTAGACTAATAGAGTAGTTACTCTGCTTCAGTGACACAACGCAAACCCATTGTGTCTATTCTAACTTGCTTTATTATGGTTGTATTAGCCTGATGATGACACCCTGAAAACAAGCTTGTTCGCTACTTTCTGTTTCTGTTGTCATCTCCGGGAATTATTTCGCAAATGAAACAAATCGTTTTGCTTGCACAACATACGTTGGGTTCAGTCGCCTCCATCTTCTATACTGTCCCGTATTTGACACGTTTCTTACGTATCAGTGATTACCGGCCAGTATCCCAGGCTCCACCCAACAATATTCAGCGGACGGTATCACCGAGTACGAGGGAGCTGATAATGAACTACTTGCTTTTACACCATCCAAATTATGAGTGCCGCTGCTTACTTCAACTCAGCGGTAAAACAAAATACTTGCAAGCGGACAGCTTTTCATCATTATCATAAATACACTTTAGCTGAGCGCGAGAAACACATCTCAGCCAATATGCGCCAATTGCAAACAGATAAGGTACCAAATATTACAGACCACAACAACTTCAAAATGTAGACTCTATAATGATAAAACCCTTTTGTGCACTTGATATGAGATGGTACTTGAACGGCGAATCTACAGGGAGGGTGAGGAACAAAGAAATCCACAAGTTAAATGACATTAATTCGGTTGTGCACTCATTGTCTACTAATTTGTCCAACCAAATGTGTTCATCTTCCTTGGGGGCCCAGTCCGGCAATCAGCACACACTAACCGACGCTAATTTCCTACTGAGGGTTTTCACTCCTTTTCACCTCTTTTTGGCCTCCCCTCCTCCTCTTCCTTCGAGACCCCGGTCGTGCAAACAAAGCGTCATACTGAAGCCGATCTGCTTGCCTGTGTAATATATATATATATATATATATATATATATATATATGTGTATAGAGAGAGAGAGACAGGGAGAGCAGCAGTAATCCCTTTTCTATTCGCCACATGTAATACTTTCCTCGATTCAGTCGTTTATACACCGACACAAACCATATTTCAAGGACGGTTTTAAAACACGCAACCACTTACCTTATGTTACTTTGCACTATCTCTGCATTCTACTACTAGGACATGCCTTGAATATATAAATTAGGCGGAGTTCAAGCCAACTGCATTACGCAAAATTAATAACTGCTTTTGTTACTAAAAGTACTGCCTGCTGTTATTAACGTGTTTCCATGCCTCCACCATAGAACCCTCAATGGACTTGTAAAGCAGCGCTTCTAAGCACGTAGCAACTCATTGACCATATTTTAGCTCGTCACAAATTGCTACTGGAAATACATACCTATCAACAATAACTCGAACGTACTGTTCCATTCAATTTTCTATCCTCAAAGACACCCATTTAAGTTCAAATTCAAGTGGGACTGGAACGATAGGATGAATCCCGTAAGTGTTCCTTCTTGGGCGGGTCGTCGATCCAGGAATAGATAGGGGTGCTCCGACTTCTTGATGGATCTAAACCGAAAACACCCAAAAAACACCATGGTCCACCAAATGAATGCCCACCTTCTTTACATTAGCTGCCCATGCTATGCCAGTTACGTGAAGTAAGTAAGAAAGGAAGAAAAATCGTAGGTAAGAGAGAAAGGGAAATTAGTTAACAAAAGAGAATAATACCAATGGCGAGGGAAAGTACAGAAAACAGAATCGAAGTATGAACATGGGAATTAGTCAGGAAAAAGAAAAGGTTTCGTATTGTCACCCAAGAGCATCTAGTTGACGCTCAAACCCCTTAACCGTAGCTTCTTTGACAACATTTTCTGGAAGCAAGTTCCAGCGCTCGATGACTCTACGCGATATTCGTGTCTCCGCTCTAACTCGATCGGACCGCGGTTTGTCCAACTACATACACTGCCCGCGGAGACCAGATAATCCAGCAGGACTAAATAGCCAGGACAACTCAGGGCCAACCTTCCCAGTTAAAATATGGTAGGTTAGGATTAAATAACAAATAAATCAAAACCTCCTCCGTTTTCTTCTCTAATCCATGACCATAATTGGATATTCACTACAAAAGTTCTGCGCAACAAGAATGTCAAATCGGGTGGCGCCGCCTCGAATAGACGATCGTCCACCAGATAACATCACTTAGTTAACTTCAGTTCAGATGGGGCTGGAACGATAGGAGAATCGCGTGAGTGTTCCATCTTGAGTGAATCGTTGAGCCAGGAAATGATGAAGTGCTCAGTTATTGATGGATCTAAAACGGAACTCCCGTATCGCACCCTGGCCAACTAGCTAATGCCCACGTTTCCTGCCCTAGTAGTCTCTGCTGTGGCAGTCACCTGAAGTAAACAAAAGATAAGAGGAGAAATCGAAGGTACAGAATAAGGAAGTACACTTAAGTAAGAAAATAATACCAATGCGTGAAGAAAAGTAGAGAACAGAAAATCGAAGTACAAATATGCGAGTTACTCAGTAAAATGGAAAGGTTTCGTGTTGCCGCCCAAGAGCGTCAAGTTGCCGCTCAAACCCCTTAACCGGAGATTCCATGATAACACTTTCCGGAAGCATGTTCCAGCGCTCGATGACTCGGCGTGACAGCCGGATTTCCGCCATAATCCGATCGGACCGCGGTTTGTCCAGCTTCAAGGAATCACCGCGTAGAATAGACAATCTAGCGTGACTGAATAGCCAAGATAAATCTGGACCAACCTTCCCAGTTAAGATACGGTAGGTTAGGATTAGGTCTCCTCTAAGCCTTCGGTAGTGCATTGAATGCATTCCCAAACTAAGTAGACGCTCGGGGTACGTCCTTCCCCGTAATCCCACTCGTAAAACTCTCTCTAGCTCCATTTTGTCCCGGACGAGGCAGGGCGGACAAGCCTGGACGCAGTATTCCAGTTGCGGCCGAACGAAATCCGTGGACAGTCTCGTAAAGATGCCGCCTGTCAAGACTCCGAAAGAACGTCGTATTAACCACAACATGCGGAAACCTCTGCTTGCGGCCTTCTTTCAGTTGTCGCCGGAGTGTAAAGCCGACGAGTTTAAGACACCTAGGTCAACCTGGCTGGATACACGGGGGAGTTTGTTCCCACCGACCACGTACTTCGTAGGAGAACAACCTCCTCCAATTCGAGGAATGTAGCACTTTGCTTGATTTATGGGCAATAACCATAAATAGCAGAAGAGTAGTAGGGGGAGTTGAATGGTATAGGTAGAATTTCGTCACATCTAGGCTCACTCAGACAGCCGCCACAAGCCCGGAAAAGCACTGTACGCGCGTTTCATCCTTTCGGGAATCATCAGCAGTGCGCATTCCATCGGACCCTTGGTAGGGCTCGAAACCGCAACTCGACTGTTGCCAGTCCGTGGTTGAGACCACTGAGCTACGGGGGACGGCAACGACCATCGTGAATAAGTTACTATATCACATCTAGTAACTTATTCACGATGGTCGTTGCCGTCCCCCGTAGCTCAGTGGTCTCAACCACGGACTGGCAACAGTTGAGTTGCGGTTTCGAGCCCTACCAAGGGTCCGATGGAATGCGCACTGCTGATGATTCCCGAAAGGATGAAACGCGCGTACAGTGCTTTTCCGGGCTTGTGGCGGCTGTCTGAGTGAGCCTAGATGTGACGAAATTCTACCAATAACCATAAAGTAGACCAGTCTCAAAGCTTATCCAATGCTCGCTGGATAGCCTCGGAACCTCCAGGAACATCGTCAATATTCCATAGCTTCAGATCATCAGCAAATAGCAGCGATGGTACCTCAAGCTCCGCGAGTAGGTCATTCACATAAATAGAAAACAACAGCGGTCCAAGGACCGAGCCATGCGGCACGCCACTGAGGACAGACTGCCTAAACGATAGGACCTGGCCTACCCGTACACATTGTTCTCTAACATCCAAGGAGGCAGTTACCCAATGAAGGGCGCGGCCAGATATCCCGTAGGAGGACAGTTTTGCGCGAGCCTCAAATGTGGTACCTTGTCAAATGCCTTCCAAAAGTCGACGAAAAGCACGTCCAGCGCGTGGCCGTTATCCACTGCATCCGCCCAAATTTCGCGAGCCACCAGTAGATTCGTCAGACACGAAAATCTCTTCCGGAATCCGTGTTGTACATCGCTAAGTAGATTAAATCTACTCAGATGACTCTCCAATGAATCTCTCACCAGTTTCTCGAGGAGTTTGCCTACTACACTCGTCAGACTAACTGGCCTGTAATTTGCAGGCAGACCCCTGTCCCCATTTTTGAAGATGGGACAGATGACAGCTTCCTTCCATTCGGAGGGCAATGCACAGCTGTCAAGCGATTTCTGAAAACTATAGCGAGCGGTCCACTTAGTTCCGCAGCCAACTCATGCAACAATTGCTGGTGGATTAAATCAGGCCCAGAGATCTTAGAAGGGTTCAGCCCTTGTAACAGCCTACGAAATTCCGTCTCCGCTACAATAAATTCAGACAGTCCTGAACCCCTTGGGATCCTGCAAACCAGCTCAACGCCTATCAAAGACGTTTCCCTTACAAACGCTGTCGCATATTGCCCACTAAGTACGCAGGCCTTGTCATAGTTCGTATGTGCATGAGTACCGTCATCACGCATCAATACTGCAATTGACATGTTCGAACCACAGCGTTTTTTGACACAAGCGAAGAAACTTTTTGGATTCTCTGAAGCTTCGTTCGCTAACCCTTTCTCGAAATTGAGCCGAGCATCCCTTAGGTGCTGCATACATCTATTTCTAGCCTTACGGCACCTGTACTAATTATTTGTGGACGGAGCATGTCGTTAAGTCCTCCAACATCTAGACCTTTTTGTGAGCAGATGCCAGCCAGTGGGATCTATCCAGGGCGGCTGTGTTCGGGTCTCCTTTCTCCTTGTGACTGGGATGAAGGAAGCAGAGACCTCTGTGAGGTAGGACTTAAATTTATCCCAGGCAACCTGGACAGTATCGTCGTCTGAGATCCCACAATGCAAACCCGAAGCCTTAGCTCTCGTGGATGCATAGTCTGCGTGCCATATGTTATGTATGATAGGGCGAGACTCAACAGTACTCTGGTAGCGTCTGGGAGCGACTGAATTCAAGGACCTCTTTGGATACGCTCCCAGGGCTTCTATACACAATTACAACTGTAATCTGAGCCGAGGATGCGCTAGTATCAGCTGATAGAGCTTCAACAGTTTCGTCAGCCGACCGAAATAAGCAAGTCTTCAAACCATCAAGTTTACAGCTCACATAAAGAGCGACACCCCCTCCCTGTCGGCCAGCAGAGCGATCGCAGCTAAATAGTGCGTAGCCAGATAGATGTAATTCACCATCCGTGATGTCCTGAGATAGCCACGTTTCAGTGAATGCGAGTATATCGGGAGGAGACCCATCTACAAACAGACCTAACATGTACACCTTGTTCCTTAGGCTGCGCACATTACCTAACACTATCTGAAGGTATTCGTTAGATCCAGACATGGGTCGTACGTTACCAGAATGGACAGTGGTAGGGCGGAAAAGGACCGCCGGCTGACCACCCGAAAACCCACAAACCGGAGACCCTGATCACCGGCCACTCGCCTACTTTTGAGGTCCTTGATGGCCTCCCTTTGCTTCAGCCTATCGGCCAGCGGAAGGTCCGGCTGAACGCTAATATTTGTACCCTTTCAGCTTAAATGCAAACCGCATGAGAGCGCTGCGTTCCTCCTGGGTAGAGAGTACTACACGAAGTAGTCGCGGTCGACGGTTTGGTACGTTAACTGGGACGTTCCCCAGTCTATTCAGCTTCCTGACAGTAACGCCTAGAAAACCAGGCGGAAGTAGCTTCGTTACGCACATTTTAAACCATTTAAGGTCGTTCAACATGCGATCAGCAGGAAGGACAGCAGTAGATTCAGCCGCGTTACGGAATATAACGCTACTATCCGTGAAAGAATCGTCACGACGGGGTGTATTAACCCAACGGGTCTTTGATTCGACACTTGGAGCAGGTGGCTTCACTACTGGTGATTGGACGGTCTTTAGCCCCTACGATGAGGTAGCAACGGCAGCGTATGTTTTTCGCTCCACTGTCGATGTCTTACTTTTGTTAGGGTCATCGATTCCACCGAAAGGCTTTATGGCAGATTTGGTCTGCTTTTTCTTCTTGATAACGAGAGCAGGGTCCCGTGAGGCTTTTTTTGCTTTGAGCGAAATCAAGCAAACCTTCAGAACATGCCTTCTCGGTGAGAACCGAGATTTCCGGCAACTTCGATTGACAAGTAGTGCGTGTTGGAATCTTCGCCTTTCCACAACTGTCAGATGGTTTTCCAAGCAACGACACGGCTTGTTTCCGGTGCCGAGACAACTATAACTTCTTGTTTAGCAGAGAGCTTACGGGCTTTCCTGGCTCTATTTCGCTTTACTCGAAGGGACCCTTGAACCAGCAATCCGGCGCCGATCAGGGTAGCTTTAGATAGGTCGTCCGAATTAGCTCCATTTTGGTGGTCGGTAGCCATCTGGACCGGTGACATAATGATTGGTGCCACAAGTTGATCATCAGTGTAAGCGATCAAATCTGCGTTGTTGGAGACCGGAAGTGTCGTCATGAGCAGATCAATCTACATTTCGCAGCCGGGTATCAAGAAATTCGTCTCTCGTACGAAAGGACGCGCGGACTTGCCGGCGGCTGCAGCAATTGGCACAACTGAACAGCAACTTTTCGCTGGAGGCCAGCGCTGCGTACTGCTCGGTATTTAGGTCCGTAAAAACCTGATGGTACCATCGGTTGCAGACATCGTACTGCCTACCGCCGGAATCGTCAGTTACTGGTATTTCGCAGCATGGACTGCCATTAAGTGCGATAAACGCGGAATCCAAGCCACCTGGAACAACAGCCTCGGTGCATTACGAGACCGACATAATGGAAAGCAGAGTGGAGTTATAACACGTATACTAGTCAAACGACCTCAATAAAAAGGCAAAAACTAGGTGCAAAACGGAATTAAAACTGGGAAAACCGGAAAAATTACCAGTAAGCGCCAAAGACTCTTTGACCGCTTCTAAAAGGGGCAACCAGCACGTTGGACTCCTGCGAAGAACATTCGGAATTTTGGATCCATCCATCTCCTCTTTGATGCTGAATGCCTACGTGCGTCCTCACGTCGAATATGCAATCCAGGCCTGGCAACCCTGGCTAAAACGTGACCTTGCAGCGCTTGAGACCCCACAGCGTCGAGCAACGAAAATCGTCAAGGGCTTGCGCCACACTCCTTACCAGGAACGACTGGAGATACTCGGAGTGTTCAGCGGACGGTATCGGCGACTTCGTGGAGACCTCATACTAGTGTACCAGATATTGAGCGATCCCAGTCACGTATGCCGCCACCTCTTGAAGCTCAGCCCGAACACTAACCTTCGCGGTAACAGTTTAAAGCTGAGCCAACAGTACAGCCGTCTAGACTGTCGGAGAACCTATTTCTCCCTCCGGGTCTGCGGGCCCTGGAACGCCCTTCCAAACTCAGTTGTTTGTGCCCCCACATTCGATACGTTAAAAAACGATTGGACGTCGCACTGAGCCCCCTGCGCTTTGTTTTATGAACGAAAACGCTTGTATATATTTAGGCTGACCAGCCTCTTTGGATTTATACCCCAAATTCACGGTCGTAAATCTGTGCGAACCAGTGAGTACTCCATTTTTATTTGCTGCCATCACCAACGATAACAATTTCTTAGCCAGTTTTGCGTCGTACTACTTTATCCCCCTAAAACTGTTATACTTCTACCTTTTATCTCACTGACACTCCTTACTTCAACCACTTATGTGGTTTGCCAATTTGTTAGTATTTCTATTGCCAACCTGCGGGACTCGTTAAGTGTATGCTTTTTACCCGTCATATACCATTGTTCCATTATCTCATTGACCAGAACCACTTTAATCGATCCAAGATATCTTGGATCAGATGAAATTTGACAATAGTCAAATTCCGTTGCAAGTGTTTATTCAAACACTGTTTTCCACAATATTGTAGCTAAAAAACTCGATCAGTACGGCACGCCAAAAATCGAGTTACCGCGTAGAACTCACAGTACAGACTGGCACATTTATCTGTTATACGGTACCCAGCAATCCGGACTTAGACTTTGGAAAGTCAACTCAACAGCGGTGAATGAAAATATCAGACAGTTACAAACCCTTTTCACTAATTTGTTGTCATCTGTTCCATACTCCGTCAACACGCGGACAAAATAACTGTACAGATTTATCTAACGGTTCATGGGAATTATCTCTCTCGAGAAAGCAAATTATCATTCACGCGTGTGCATCGAATGAACCTCACACTAGGGACAAAACTCTTTGCTCTTGATAGACCTGCATTGAGTTTGGCACTCACTCACTCACTGAGCAACTTTGTGAATCCATTTCGCTCATTTTTGTATTATTTAGCAAAAATCTCGGTAGGTATTTTAGTGAACTTTCTGCCTTGTTTATCTTGTGGATTGCAGGAAGGCCATCAAGCGGAACGGATGGACTACCTGCGGTGCAGTTAAGATGCAATCGAACCCAACTAATTACTTGACCCCTCGCAGTCGGCGTCCGCCATCATTCGGGTTGACTTGGCAATTGGTAGCTCTGTTAGCGTTAGTGACCCAGGTCGCCACAGGTTGGAGGTCAAAGGTCAGGATCTAATTAGGTTCGTTCGAGCTCAATTCACATGAACCCAAGCGTCGATTGCGTGAGTGATTCCATTGTGCAGGCTGGACGTGTACAAATTCGCAATGCAGCAACAACGGGTGCGAGAAGGTAACTTTGTTAGACAACGTGAATCTCCAACCCAGCGGTTCCGTACACATGCAAAGAAGAGTAATAACTTCTTTGAGACTGATGAGGGCAGTGCACCGCTACTGTGCGTGTTAAAAATTTGAATAATAAAAATTGCAGATAAATCCAGCACGACCGGAATATTACTGTTGGGCTTTGTGGTATTCAGGATGTGTTTGGGGTAGGACACGCAATTTTTCTGGGGACCTCGGTTCATTTTGAAATAGAGCTCAGTTGTTCCTATCACTGGAACCGTATCCTGACGTGTCGATGTGAAACTCCACTTGGGAAACGGTTTCCATCATCGAGAAGGACGGGGTTTACTTCCATATGAACCAAAGTTCCAATGGAGATTGCGTATCGCCGCAGTCCAGACACACAGTGGGTATTCCCACAATCCAGCGTTGGATTCCAAATTGCTGTACTCAGCGTTGCTCACAAATATAAACTTTCTCGAGTCCAACACCCGGCTCTAACTGGTGACCGTAAACAGAAACCAGACCGGTGGTATATTGAAGTGTCGAAAGCGAACACCATCGAATGGTGTCCAACTAGGACGTTAGTTTATCCGAGAACATGATACCATTAGGGACTACGTCCACTTTTCGGAAGTCCGGCAGAGGAAACATCGGAGTGTCTGTTGGGATCATGGTTCTTTGTATTTGCACGTCGATTCTGAAGGCGAACAACTATAGCATTTACATTCACAGCGCTTTCAAATTCCTCCTTAATGAAACCATATTCTTTCAATAGGTATTTCAGTATGGTCTTTGACGTTTGCAGGTTTTATCCAATGGGCGAAAATGCTCTTAAAACTGTGAACTGCTCTTTGACTGACCAAGTTCATCACACAGGGTGGGTTGCTACCGCCTGCTTTTGGGTTTGTCACTAAATAATCAGTAGCATTTGGCTGCGTTCCGTCCCGTTGGATGTAATTTGAAAGCGTTAAGAACCATCTAGAGCGGTCTGAATACGAAGATGATTTCCTTAGGAAGGAATATGAAAGCGGCGTGGATGCAGCTGACTGTATTGAGCGTAGTTAAACCAATGCATGCACATTGGCACCGTGCCAGAGCACTGGAAAGAAGTCATGGTTTTTCCGCGACCTAAATTAGGATCCCTGTTCGAGTCGTAAAAATTAACACCCAATAAGCCGCTTATATATTCTAACAAATAGAATGGAGTAACTTATTAAGGTTAGAACTGTCGAATTCATACCACTAAGACAGATAATAAACAACTCTCAGCACGGCTTCTTTGATACGTGGTCCTGCATAGCGTATCAATTGGAATTTCTAAGTCTGTTAACTATCGACAACACTAATTTATCTCGATATGCACAAGGCCTTTGATCGATTGCCCCATGGTAAACCAATGCTAAAATGATATCATACGGGGTCGGCGAACCCCTGTTTCTTGGTTCAGGTCATACTTTACTAATCGAACTCTGGTGACGCAAATTTAAGAATACAAGTCTGAGCCCAAAACTATCCCCAGTGGTGTGATACAAGGAAGTGTTCTTGGGTCGCTACTGTTCTTACGATATCTACGACGTAGTACTATTAGGTACACAATGCCTCTTTGCCGATGACATAGACATATTATACAAGTTCCGTCCAGATGCCCGCAATGATGCTATCAGCGTGAACCAACTTGACCTTCATGCGATTGAAACCGGGGGCTCAAAGTGAAAAATGGCTTTCTCTACTGACAACCGTGGTGAAATATCCCACAAGTGCGATTTGGCTCATAGCGGCCTGACTTTTGATGGCAAAGTAGTTACTCCCTGTCCTACGATAAGAGATTTGGAATTGCGATATTCATGCTTACTTGACAAGCATAAAATACCACCGCGAGGGCGATTAAAAATGTCAGACTGATATTTGACAAATTCTATACAAGTCAATGCTTCATTCTTCTTGTAATATGGTCCGCTGGATATAGCAGCTCAAAGAACAAACGCAAAAAGATTCACAGAGCAAAGATTCACGGATTCACAGATTCAAGGTGTTTCTTAAAAACTAATACTGTGAGCGATTTGATAAGCAAAAGCTTGATCCGCTCCGGCTACCGCGCATGAGGCATAACCTAGTCTTACTCTTCAACAACTTGCACACAAATATACACACTTTCAACCTCACCGTGAGATTAATACAATTAGCAATATGTGACACACGACATAAACAGAACTCTGAAGGAATTCAAGTCCAGGACCAGCAGATTCGAGAACTTTTTCCTTAACAGGTTCTCCAGAGTATGGAACAAGCAACCACCCGGATCAATGGGTTAATGGATTTATCACGGAGAAAATGTAAAGTTTGACGATTCCCGCAGGTAAAGCGCGAAAATAAGGTAATAATAAGAATAATAAGAATAAGAATAGGTATATTTCTCATCGAATGAGGGACTATGTCCATATTGGACCGATATCATGTAATGTAAATGTATCAACAAAAATAAAGTAACACAAATCGTTGGACTCACAAAAGTTGCATTTGTGCATCCTTGAACGTCATTTTCGCAATAGCACCAACAAATTCCTGGCTGTACAGAGCGTAATCAAACTGTTTGATAGTTCTAAAACAATCCAAACTTACGACCTGGGTTCAACTTTTATATGGTCTAATACATGTTCCACCAACATACTCCCTCTTGTGAATTAGCTATTCTATAAAAGATTTTGTGGGATAGGTGCAAAAGCCCAGTGAAGATAATTTCCTTTTAGTCAGTCATTTAGTATGCCTACGCCGCCATTTCATACATAAAGTTGTAGTTGGAGTACTAGCCGTGTGGTCCGATTGCGACACGTAATCTGGTTGCTCACGGATCTTAGAGGCATAGTAATCAAGACGTCAGCCTTTAACCACTAGGCTCCGACTTCCATCCCAGATCAGGCTGCCACCATCTGAGTAGTCCAGACGAGGACGAAACCGGTTATGAGTTATCAGTGTTGGGAGGGGTAACACAGAGCAGCACACTCGGTAAGATTTCGCATTGACTGAAGGGTCCAAAAGGTATTAGAAACCAGCTCCACTTGCCACTTCTTCATGGTACAGTAAACACAGTAGCTTACGGGGCAGCAGGGCCGCTGTTTTCGATACTACTATATTTGAAATAAGCGCAAATCTAGAGGAATATTGTGCCATTGATAATAGCTGCTTTGCCCCTAGTCTAACCGACGCACTCACCATGGCGCAAGGTGCATGGACATCTAGCACCAAATAACCGATGGCCCCATCTGTGCATTGATTATATAGCCCAGCGTCCTCACTAACCAATTATAACACAGGGCAACAACAGTTTTGACGCATGGAAATGGACAGTGCTTCTGGTATCATTTGAGCATGCTGAATTCAAATTTGACATTAGTTTTCTGTGTAGACTGCCGTCTTTTTGAAAATCAGCCAAGGATTTCACTTTTGGCACCTTTAAGCTACTTTTTTTGATTCATCACGTTGCACAAAAGCTTAGGGCTGCAAAGTAAGCAACGGAGTGAGTGACATAGATGTACTCTCGCACTACGATTTGAAGTCCGTGGACAGCACGAACAGGCCATATCGTAACGGACTGCGCATGCTTTGGGCGTTCAAACGTAGCTTTGGCACATGGTCTGAAGAGGTCGCCACTCGCCTCTGCTCTTCCATCATTAGACCAACGCTAGAGTACGGTTCGCTCGCCTACTTTTCGATTACCCGAGGCGAGGCACAAAAGATCGAACGAGTCCTACTGGTTGCTACCAGGCTCATCCCGAGTTTACGTGGCTTGGGGTATGAAGACAGCTGCGAGAAACCAGGACTCTACACCTTGTCCTACCGTCGGATGAGAGTCGACCTCATTATGACCCACTGTATTCTACCTCTCAGTGACTTCCTCACGCTGAGGCCAATGCTGCAGTTACGAGGTCCAAGAAGCACACTCGGACACAGATACAAACTCGTCGTGCCGGATGTGAAATGTGTTCCCCACCCACTGTGCTTCGAACGGAGAGTGGTAAACATTTGGAACAGTTTACCTGAACATGTGATTGAGGCAACATCTGTGCAACAGTTCAAAACGTTGTTAGATTTGTATTTTGCCACTATTCTATTCAGAGAACGACTGCACACTTCGATGACATATCACATTCATGAATCCTGAAATATCGTAAGTCAGATATTTTAAATGTTACGTGAGAACGACAACAATATTCGCAGCTGACAACTTTTAAAACGTTTTTCACCATATTTCGAAAGAGTTGTATATAATTCATTTCTACTTGCTCTTTAATACAGCATTCAGTATTCAGTATTCTTATATACTTTTCGTATGCTGAAAGCAAATCTGACATAGCTTTTCGCTGAAAGCTAGATTTTAGGAAAAAATGACTTTTAAGCATCTCTCAATAGACGAATGTGTTCATACTGATGACCTATGACCCGATGTGAATTGAATTTAACATATATCCTGAAGACAACATTTTGATTAGGAATGACATAGGCACAAAACTAAATGCATAACAAGCAGCAATCTATTATCATAGATCTGGAAGATAACGGCAAAAAACAACCTGCTTGTTTGCTGGAAAAATACGCCAGGAAACTCTGACCACCTGTTCGGAAGCAGGAAGCGGTTGTTGGTTGTTTCATGAAGCCTGGTGGCTAATAACACAACCACTCTCTTGGAGAGCCCCAAATCATACACTGTCATACAATGCCGGTTGAGAGAATTGCCAGGTGGCTGATGACAATGCAACATCAGTTGCAGTCTTCATAAGTTGTAGCCAATTCATGAAACAGGGCCCCATCTTAACCTCCACTTATTTTATCATCTAATAAAGCAAAACCACAAAACTTTGAAACCGGAAGCTCCTCAGAGTGCGAAATAATTCGAATTGTAGAGGAAATCTTGGGATAAGAGATCTTATGCCGACTTTTCTTTCCAATAGGTGTGGTTCGAAGGTTCTCGCCAAACCACACGGAAACTGCAAACCACAGGTTTTTGCGTTGCCCTTTTTTTCAGACACAGAGCGTTTCTTCGGTATAATAGCACACAACGTTAGGTGCCCATTTGTTGTCTTGGTCCCCAGTGGGTATTTCAAAGTATGCCTTATAGACAAATTTTACAAATGAAGTGATATTTCTCCTTTGACGAACGAATGTAAAACATCCGCATATATGGCAAAATGCTTAAGGTTCATTTGCACATCTACGAAAACCTGAATGATCCATGGGTATATCTGAAACGAAAGTGGATTGGTAATTGATTTCCTAATTAGGCAACATATCGAACTGCACGAAAACTAGAGCTGCAGAAACAAACAGGTTTCGTATTTGCGGTCAGCATTAAAACTTAATGTTGACTCAGTTTAAAGTTCGCTTGCATCAGATGTTGACAAAATTTGCTTGCCTTGTGTAATTGATCATATTTACGGGACTTGTTCTGTCCTATGTGAACACGAACAGTGGATGTGATTAGCTCACACAACGCGAGAGAGCATGCGTTGTGTGAATCAAAGTTCCGAAGAGGCTAACAGGTGGGGTTCGAATCCATATACACCGGAGTTCGTAAGACTGGTGACAGGTTGATCTTGTTCAGATATTAACTCGGCGAAATAACCTGAAATTAATGAGTATTTGTTGCGAATTCAACAAATTTGTAGGACGGAAGACAGCTGCGAGTAAAAACGCTAGAGAAAGAATCAAAGATAGTACAGAAATCAGGAGATTTCGGTGCGAAGCTCATCATTACTCATTGGGAAATACTGTGACGACTTACCTCTGAAAATACTTGAATATGTTTGCTAGATCTAACCTGACTGGTTGGAAGTATAGTCGAAGATATCCAAGGTCGAACATGTCGACAAGTTGGTCCAATGGTCAACAAATCCACCCGACAGTGGTAGCTTGGTCCAACTGTGTCCGCTGACCTACGAACTACTCTGGACACATTGGCAAAAACCGTTACTGCTAGCAGAATGTACTGTGATACAAGTAGCTTACCATATAGATACCGAATTTCATCATCCTCGTCACTTGACGAGCTTAGCAAACCCTACCTTCTTACATGTTTTAAATGTGTGACAATACTCACAGTTGTGAATGGAGTTCTGCTTAGGTGGTCCTTTGAACAATGAAAAATGATTTAGCACGGGATAAAAGTAAGTGATTGACACGTCCCGTAGGATGGTTGGGGTGAATATGATGAAATCAAAATATATCTGGGTCATCTACCGAAAGTCTGCCGAGATGAATACTTAATAAATTAAATCAGTGTAAAATTAAAATATCAAGCGTAAACGTTCAGAAATACCCTGTGGTACAGTGATCGTTGATACAAGGCTTGGGAAAAGTAAAATATGCTATCTCACTTGGTTCCATTTGATATATAAATCCTGTTGAAAAGCGTGCTTGGCGTAATCCACAATAGAGGATTTTAAGTAACAAAGGCTGGGAGCTAAGAGCAACATCTAATCGTTTTTTGAAATCGTCCTAGGTAGGGTAGGATACAACTGCATTTCAACTTCACTCATGCTGCATTCCAACGTCACCAAGTGAAAATTTCTCAGTATACGGCAAAAGAGTTTGCATACCTACCGCCTGGAATCACAAATTCTACAGCGGGCTTCTCACAAGTGCGATCTCGGCGTGATAGTTCAAGATCACCTCGGCTGTTTGAGGCAGACTGAAAAGGCAGCTAAGAAAGCAAACCAGTACCGCAGCCTTCTTCGCAGAGCATTCGGGAAGTTTGACCCTTCGATCTTTGCAAAAATGCTTGATGCGTACGTGAGGCCGCACGGGGAATACGCTATTTAAACGTGGCAACCCTGGCTCAAGCACCATCTCACCGCGCTCGATATTGCACAACGTAGGGCAACGAAGATCGTCAGATGATTGACCAGCCTCCCCTACCCACTCAGGCTGAAGACCCTCAAAATATACAGTGGACGTTATCGGCGTCTAAAGCGCGATCTCACAATGGTGTACCAGCTCCTGAGAAACCCCAACCACCCATGCCATTCCCTTATAATAATCAGTCAAAACACCTCGCCAAGAGGTCACCAGTTTAAGTTAGTCACGCAGTACAACCGCCTGGAATGTCGGCGAAACTATTTCTCCCTTCGAGTGGCACAGCCTTGGAACGCTCTCCAGGAACATGTAATTAATGCACCTACCTTATCCCTTTTCAGAAAACGCCTTGACGATATTCTGTCACTTTTGCACCACGTGCTAAAGCTCATTACCACCAGATGCTGGCACTAATGCACAACAGACAGGCGATACTGTCATAACTCTCCTCGAGAATGAGTCACTCCAAACGCCTTGCAAGTAATTTGATAAACGCTACTACTATAGAAACTGGATTTCACTATCCTGTAGACCCAAGATAGTTGCACACGAGTAAGCATTGTCCTTGCTATCCATATTACTTTTTTCTCGCCTATTATGTGATCAATAACCACTCCCCTTATTGCTATGAGGGCGTACATTCTCATTTCAAACTCCCTTTATACGACAGTGCAGTTACATCTGTAAGCGCCCGAACTGACGACTCCATTATCCTTTCGCTATTTTTTGTCACGATAAACACCATAAGGGACATGTCAAGCACCTGCTTTTTTACCCTTTATAAATCATTGTTCACTGTTCAGCTGAGTCTGGGGGTGCTTTCCAAGGTTGGTAAACCAGGAGGGAAAAGTAATTCGGTAGCCACTCTAGACGGCTTTGGTGTTCCTTCAATTCTAAGCAGTTACCCCTCAGCTGCGTGTTGTTTTTAAGTTTCGTGGTTGGGGTCACTCAATATCTGATACGCCAATATGAGATCGCCGTGCATCCTTAGATAGAGTCCGCTAAAAATTCCAAGCAACTTCAGCCTTCGGTGGTAAGGGTGATAGCGCAGACCCTTTACATTCTTTGTTGCTGTTCGTTATGGTTCTTCTAACGCTTCTAGGTCGCGCTTCAACCAAGGTTGCCTAAGCTTGGATAGCGTATTCAACATGGGGGCGCACGTAGGAATTGTGCATCATTGAGAAGATTGATGGGTCGAATCTCCCGAATGCCTTTCGCAGTATGCCGACGTGCTGGTTGCCTCTTTTTGCAGCTACCTCAGCCGGTTTAGAACAGTTGAGGTCGCTCTGTACGATCACACCATGGTCACATTCCTGCGGGCTGGTCTGCAATCAGTTTGTCCCATGCAAGTATGTGTAGTTATGTCTATGGCGTAATTGTACAACTCGACATTTGTCTACGTTTAATGGTAGGACGTTTTTAACTGAGCTGTTCGACACTGTGTTGAGATCGCACTGCAGCTATTCGTGGTTGTTCCGTCCTCTGATGCTTCGCCATATCTTGATATCATCCGCGAAAAATCGGAAAGCGGAAGCAATCGATCTCGCTAAATCGCTAATGAACACCATGAATAGACGAGGCCCAAGCAATGAACCTTTTGGTACACCATACACCACATCGATTGTATCAGACAATCATTCTCGGACTCCCACCGCTAGCCGTCGTCCGTGTAGAAAATTGCTAATCCAACTCGGGGTTGCGTCGCCAATGCCGTAGTTCCGATGCTCCTGAAGGAGAATTCGATGGTCTAAGCGATCAATCGCTATTGAAAAGTTCAGGTAGATGACGTCGACTCCTGTTCCATTATCAACAGCTTCAGTCCAGCTATTACGTACAATTAATATGTTAGTATTACACGAATGCTTTTGACGAAATGCATGTTGCTCTGGGGCTATTAAGTTGTGGCATTCCAGGTACTGCTTCAGCGCATCTGCGATGATTGATTCCATCATTTTGGAAAGTACAGGAAGTAGTGTTATTGGCGTTATTAGCTGCAAGCAGACACCAAACAAGTCCCGTAAGATGTTTAGTATGAAGACAACAAAACAAAGAGGTCCGTGATTCGACAGATTTACCGCCTACCGCTTTGAACGAACTGCTGCAAGGCGGTAGTGTTAACAAGCAAAATCACCTAGACCGTAGTTTCAAGTAATGTCTTCTGGGAGGAAATAAATGCGCTCACTCAAGTGACACGTTTTCGTATGTGAATGATTTTAAATCAAACACAAGGGCTCCATGGAGATAGTCCACTGTAGCCCATGGCATGTAACCAGCTGATGAGAGCTAAGTGCAGTATCCAATTGTGGTTTGAGGGCAAAATAGATTAGGAAAGCGCAGTTAGAAAGCGCACACCAAAGTTCGTACTTTGAGTAGAAAAATTATTCCGTCTGTACTCCAGAAGAATTTATTGTACAGGTGGTTTTGCAAAGTTGCGCCTAATTTTGGCGATTAAATAAATAAATAAATGTTTTATTCCCGGCAGAGCGGGGCACGCCTGCGAAGGTATGATCATAATAGTACAAACAGGTATGTTCGATAATTACATAATAATGTAGCGTTGTAACCAGCCACATACTGGAGTTGTGTGTCTGTATATATGTAAATGTATGTGTCGGTGGGCATGGTGAGTGCGCTTGTGTAGTGTGAGTGAATTCATGAGTTTGTTTGCTGTGTTCACCATCGCATGGAAAGGATCAATTGAACTCTTCAAATTGGATAACGTTTGTGAAGTGGTGATCCTCCGGAAGGGGAAGAGGCAGTGACTTTATTTCGTGTCTAGTCACATCCGCCACATCGCAGTGTTGTTAAACGGACCTTTGTGGCTTTTTATTGGGAGAAGGCTTGCCAGGCGAAAACCCACCACGTCCTGAACACTGCCGCCGAACTATTCGCTGGAACGGGATTAACCCGAACCACTCAGCTGGCACCACCCAGAGGTTGTTCGGCTAGCCAGCCAGCTCATGTAAATAGCGGTATTCGTGATTAGAGGCACTCGATATTTAATGCAATTACTTAAGATCCACACGTTGCACTCGGTAACGTCCGCTGAAAACACCCACTAATTTCAAACTATGCTGGTAATAGATGGTGTGTAGAAGCTTGAAATTCCTCGATGCCCTGCATTGGGATGTGTATAACACCTAGAGGTCGCATCCCAATCAGAGTTTCAACGATTGGATAGCAAGTTTGAACGAATGATGCTCATAGAGTTGTGCATCGTTGGGGAGATTGATGAGTTGAAACTCCTGAATGCCCTCCGCAACAGGTCGACGTGCTGGGCTGCCTCTCCTCGCTGATGCCTCAGACTGTTTTGAGCAATTAAGATCAGTATGCACGAGGACACTGTGGTGAAGCTCCTGAAAACTACTCTGTATGTTGCGTGCTCCAAGCTAATAGATGTTGGCATACTTGGCCCAGCTGAATGGCCCGACAAGTTGTTAAATTGAATGGCAGTATAATTTTGAACTGAGCAATTAGAAATAATGTTTAGATGGTGCTGAAACCCATCGTTGTACTTCAGTCCTCTGATCAGTTACCATATATTAATATGACCTGCAAAGAGTACGGTTCCGAAACGATCGTCCTCTATAAATTATTATGGAGACAAAAAATAGGCGAAACCCTGGCACCGAGCCTTGTGACAAGCTAAGCCAAAATTTAATTGCTTTGGACAGAGATCCCAGGTCCATATACAAAAGCCGCTATCCAATGACCTAGCTTTGAATTTTGTGGACGAGGATTTGATGGTCCAGACGATCAAACAATGATAAGAGGTCTAGGTAAACGAGATTGACTCTGTTCCCATTGTCAAATGTTTCAGTTGAGCTAAAGAGGGAAATTAACATGTTAGTAATACATAAGCGATTTTGGTGGAAGCCAGGTTACTCCGGTCTTATGGTGATGGGGTTTTCCAGACACTGCATCTGTGCATCAACGATGATTGTCTCCATAAATTAACGGTGAGGAAAAATCAGCGTTGCTAGGTGATAGTTCGCAGATCCAGTGTGATTACCCATTCTTTGGAATGGGCGTGACGAACTCGCATTTCCCTATTAGTGAAACTTTATTCCCTTGTCCACAACACAGATAAAAGTTGCCAGTTGTTTGGCCAGATCATTGGTTGCTACCAGTAGAGTCTCGGAACGAATTTTATCTACGCCAAGCGAACTGTGGATACCCAGAGGGTAAAAAATTCTTCTACACAGTTTCTGCAGTGAATGAGCTAGTGAATAAACCTCGTAATTGTGGAATATTAGAAGCTGGAAGTGAAGTTGAAGGTAATGAGGCCACTTCCTCATCTAATCACAAGGGGATCTATTACGCATACCGTGTAGCGGGACTACACGCCGCGCTTCACGTCGGCGAGTAACATGCCGGTATGAGAGCTCACAGTTTATGCCAGAGAATAGCTTTATCAGTTCCTTCGGATACTTTCTGGGTGCTCATGGATCAATCTCACGGCGTACAGTAGTGCATGCTTATCCAATAATTCACGTGATCATCCACAAAGCGGTTGCTTCATTATTTCCGGAGGCAGATATTTTGCCCTTCTTCAGATCTTCGCGGTCATTGCGAATGATCGTTACCATCAGAATGCAAAATTTTTACCTATATTCAAACAATCCAAACTGCTATCCAGTGACCTGGTGAGAATCTGGACTTGAGCATTGTTTTCAAAAGCGCGAATTCCCCATTGAATAGAAGCATCGAGCCCCTTGAATGACATGATCTACGTTCATTCCAATTGAGAAATGGAAACCTGAGTAATTCACCGTCTGTGTAAACGAAGACCAGTAACATCTCCTGTTGAAGCACCAAATATTGCGGAGATAGCCAAGGACCGTCATCATGCTCGGGTATTGTGCCCAGCGGCAGGTGACCAGACCTAATTTCAAAACTGCTTCACGGCATATAGTGGTTGTCTCTTCAGTGCCACGAACAACAACCGCCCAGATCAGTTTGCACTAGTAGATTGCAATGACACGAAGGTGATAGCGGACGAAAAACAAATAACCCGCCAAGGTGAGACGGCTAGATTGCTTCGAATCACTTGGGCACGGTGCTACGCATACCATTGATTAGGAACCGGGCCAGTTACTTTGCCGTATCCCTCAAGGCAACCCATTTTCACGTTCTACTCACCCAATAGCCTTGGCTTTTGCTGACGATGAAAGGATTTCCGCTTGTATATACGTAAAACCAATGGGCTAAACGCTATTTTGAAGGTTTTCCAGACGATTTATAGGGAATCAAGTTAGTGGCCATTGGTCAGTGGTATAGGACGGATGAAAAGAATCGAAGCTTAGCTTGCTTCATGGGATGGTCGGTAAGCGATTTCAAAGAAAAACTACAGCAGTAAACAACCAAAGACAGTGAAGTTACCCAGCAACATGGTATTCGTCTGAATTGTCTGCAAATGGTCGTATGTAGTTTTAATGGGTACCAACCATGGGTTGACAAGATTTGGTTTAATAAATGTGTGCATGTTGCATGCGTTTGCTTCATGCTGAGGTTGATGTTGCATTCAGGATGCTTCTTCACAGCAGTTGGGTCACACCGACTTACACTTAAACTAGATCTTCTTAATCTGGATAAAATGTCTTCTATTTTGTTGGATTTACTCAGTTTTGTTATTCTGCTGCATATCCCATTCATTTTTTGGGGTTTATTTACCTTCAAATCATATGTTGGTGATTTGATATCCCCCGTGTATCTGCGCCTGATATGAAAGCTGACAAGGTGCCTACCTGTCTAGCACCCTCCACCTCGATTATGGGCTCCAGGAGACTGAACCATCGCTGGGAGGAAGGGGTACACGGTCCTCGTGGTCGTGCTAGGCTCGAAGGATGGTTCTATCCAGTGTGAAACGGACTGCGGCCCAGCTAACACCTTGTGTACGTCTGGCACGTATGATTCCCTACAGAGATAGGCAGGAATGATACTGAAGTGCATGTGGAAGGAGTGAGCGCCGGTTCAGTTGATGAAACGTGGCTTCCATCCACATGCCACCCGGTCTTATTCCTTCGGGTTTACACTGGATATGGGATGTGTGGATGGAGCTGTGTTTGTGTTGCAGCGCAAGCCACCCATGGTCCATTTGTAGGCGCAACTCTACTGTGGCTGTCCCCGTGGAGGATGCAGTGACAAGCAAATCCGGAACCGCATGCTGCCAAGCATGTTACATGCGTGTTATATCCTGTGGTGTATAGCGGACAGCGCGTTATCGACACGATCTTGGAGCACAGGTAATGTAGGGACTGAGATAATAGCTTCTGGGCGGGAATTCCATGTGTGGCAAACAGGCAGCGAGAAGAAATCTCGTCCACACTCTAGTCTGCTGTATTGTTCTGCAGGTTTACTGTCGTACTTACAGACTGCGGAAGAATAGTGTGGGTTTCCTGGATTCTTGGGTGAGAGCATCTACGACGGGTCATTCCCCGCTCAAGGTCAGGTCAGGCAAATCGTGTTTCAGTTTAAGAAATCGGCTTTAGGCATGCAGTTCGGTCACCACCAGAATAATGCCGCAGGATTACATGGCGAACATTTTTTACTTAGTTACCATTCATCGGAGTTAGGCTGACAAAATAGAGTACGAATCCGGCATCCCACGAATGATTGCACTCCCTGCGTGAGTACTTGATAAGTAACCCCCAATTACTGAATGATATACGTTGTGGAGACTTCATAGTTCCGTGAGTATCTTGCCGAACGTGGGCTGATTACACCATACGCTGTGGACGACATTATCAGCTAACAATTATAGTTGTTCTTGGCGCAGAGACACTGTTGCTAGATCATGACTTCGCGATCTCTCAGGGACGACGACGAGGGCGCTAAATCCAAGCTGATGGCGTCGCAAAAATATGACGTCAAGTTCGATTGCTCCATCCCCAAAAATCCTGTTAATATTTGAGAAATCTTCCAATTCTCGGACTACCGTTCAAGGACCCAAGAAGAAGTACCGGTATTGATTTCATCAGGTTTCGATCTACAGGAGCGCATGGCGATAAACAAAACAATCTCCAATGCTACGTAAGCCCTATTTTATGGGTACATTTTCTCGCCCTGTCAAACTGCTTTCAAACCGTCGTCCTCTTTCCCAATCAATGCAGACCGAGGGTTGACTGCACGTTGGTCAAAAATCACACCACCGCTTTACCTCTGCTAGCAGTCAGCAATTCAGTTGAACAAATGGTGGCGAACAAGCTCGTTTTCAGTGGTTTCTCATCAGACCAATACACTACAATTGAATGACATGAACATAAACATGAGATAAGGGTACGTGTTCAAAGCTCAGATCGTCTGAGTGACCAAGCTAGGTGACTGGCCCCACTGCGAGCAACAGTGTGTTCATGTGTATAAATCGTGAATAATTGATTATTTTGTGCGATCATGCTGTACACATTGATCAGACCACCTAGCTGGACTGCACATCGCATCGCTGAGGAATATGCCATTTATTTATTTATTTATTTAGTTAGTTATTTATTACTGATGCCAACTTTTGCATCCCAAATTTTTTGAGGTTTAACAGTAGTCAGCACATTTGTTGCAACCGGTAGGTGCGTTTCTAGCACGTTACACCAGAATTTCGAATGGGAAGGTGCATGAAGTTACTGGCAAAGGAAAGACAAAAAGTATTAAAAAGATCTACACACATAACACGAGCCACAAATTTCGTATCATACCGATAGCTTTCGTTCATTCAACAAGTAACTGGGACAAGTAGGATAGAACAATATAGCAGTAAGACGCAATACCAAAATTTACACCCCATTCAAAATGACTTGATGCACCGGTAGCTCGGGTTGGTAGTTCCTCAGTTCACTTGTTCGCCGAGCTTCGGAGTTGGGATGCAAACATTTCATCACCAAGCGAGGTGACTTCGTCAGTGCGATGCTGGGTCCAACAAGTCAGCGGATTAGATTGGACCCAGCAGCGCACTGACGAATTCAGCTCGCTTGGTGATGAAACGTTTGCAGCCCAATTCCGAAACTAGGCGAACAAGTGAACTCAGGAATTAGACCCTATATTTGTAAGGAGGGTGTTGGGCGGAACCTGGGATACTAGTCGGTAAGCAATGGCACGTAAGACGTGTCAAATACGACAGTATGGAAGTCGGAGGCAACTGAACCCAACGTATATTGTGAGGCTACAAGAATAGGAAGCGAATCAGAGAGAGCGAGAAACGTGCAGCGAGGAACTCACCAAAACGGTTTGTGACAACGGATGTGCAGTCAGTTAAACAAATGGACGTTTCGAAGGTTAAAACAACCATAAAATCTAATGTTACAAGATACTGAAAGAGCATGTTTTCTGTTGCACTACAAGGGGATGGATTAGATTGTGTTTTTGATATCTAGTAATGTAGTGGATGAACATGGTGGGTTAAAATGTGGATGGAATACTAACACAAGCGGCTAGATGTTTGTAAAATATATAATCCATGAAGGATTCTCCAGGCAATTCACTGCATCTAGAAAGAATATATATTGTCCATACGAGCAATGTGTATTCTAGTTGAGTTACTATGGGTGGCTTATAGGACAGGAATTTGGACAATGCAGCAGCATGCAAGTAGTCACAAATGCAAGAATCAAGTCAATTGGTATTGAAAGTACACTAACTGGAGGGCATAAAACAGCACCAATCTAATATCGCAAAGGCATCGGAGACGCAATTAGTCCTAGGTATCAGAACAAATGTTAGGGAACAAGCTCGTTTTCAGTGGTTTCTCATCAGGCTAATACACCACAAATGAATGGCATGAAGGTAAACATCAGATAAAGATACGAGTTCAAAAACCCAGATGGTCTGAGTGACCAAGCTAGGGGATTAGCCCTACTGCGATCAATCACTGAAAACGAGCTTCTTCGCTAACATTTGTCCTGATGCCTTCTCCCGGGATATTTTATGGATAGAAATTCATTTCAGTGTCGATGAGATGAGGTCTACCAAAAACGTTCTAGCCTGTACCCTGGGCTTTTGCTTGTTTAAACCCTTCAGCCAGTGACATCCAGAATTGCAAGTGGTACCCAGGGTGTATTGGTTGATGGCTGACACTTCCGTCCCCAGAGAGCCAGTAGATCCCATGTCTCGGGTTCCATTCCTAACTCCGGATACTTCTGACTGTGATGTGCAGTGTTGTTAACGGGCAGGAAGAAAAACCGAATACTCTCCAGTTAGAATTCTGATTGGAAAGACCGAGATTTGTCTCGAATTATGTCGAGACCAGATTAAGCTTACGTGTCGTCATCCAAGCACACAATGGATGCTCCAAACCCCAGCTGTGGCCACATCTACTCATGCTGGTGGGCGGTAAGTTTCTCTGTGGGCGGCAGTTACACTTCCCACCAGAACTGAACATGGAAATCAGTGCTATTTGCAAATGAATTACGAAGAAATAGCAATGTGTGCCACGACAACATACACGTTAAGATGCACATCAATAGGCAGCCAAAGGCAGTTAGCAAGGCGAAATGAAAATGACCGTGCGAAACGCAGCAACTATGCATGGATAAAAATCAATGAACTGCAGCTGCTACAACCGTAGTGTGCTGCGTGGTTTCGCGGGAGGGGGCGGGGGGCGGATGGTTTGGCATACATATGTACATGTGCACATGGATACAAAATAACGGATCACACATTTCAGGAGATGCACTAGCAACGCGAGGTCAACCTCGTGGTACACAGCGTGAAACAATACAGCCAATAACCTGGTCGGACCAGGTCCACCAGAAGGGACGAAGTGAATTAGGGCTAGTCGATACGTGCTCTTGTTAGTTTGCAACATACAAAAATACATACAAAGTTGTAGTACATCAAAAGTTGTAGAAGCTCATGGGTTGGGTGTTCAAAAAATGACAAAGGCTTATCTGTCAACGGACAGAGCGAAATGGATATTAAAAATTCAACTTGATGATGAAAAGCTGTATGAAGAAGGGCCGGATCATGTTCGATACCGGAGAACATCGACTCGAATGCACCAGAGAAAACTTGATCAGCTAGGATGAGCTGCTACAAACCGCTTCTTATGCTATTCCTTAACGCTACCTCCCATGCGGTTTTACTCCCTTCAAACTTAATTCATACCAACTGTCTTCTGTCTAAAACCGTGAGCAAAATTATTTACTGGTGTGACGTCAGGAACTATTTTCGTAATTTCCCCCACAAATTGATTACTTCGTAATATTGTTCTGCCATCCCTTTCGCTACATTTGTTCTCCAGTGCTAATCATTTCCCCTTCTTTTCTGAAGTTAACAACCCAGAAACATATACTAGAATTCAGTGACGGCAATAACTGATTCCCTATGGGACTTTTGCCTATGGACAACTCGTACAGTCATCTGTCTCCGGCTGTCACGCCACACAATTTATCGTATGATCGGCTCGATCCATTTCTACGCCGATGTAAAAACAAACCTGTCTATTTTTTTTACACTCACGATACAGTTTTCACATAATTCCTCTTTTCTATATTCTTCCTTATTTCATAGTTGGCCACGACTAGACTGATCTCCTGTGGTGACGGATTACAGCTTCCAGATTATAAAAGACGTTACCTATGCAAGCCGAATTACCACCAACTGACTGGCGTATAAAAAAGTGCCATAATAGAATGATCCGCATGACGGACTGGGCTGAGCCTTCATGGCCCATAATACATGTACAAAAGCAGCTCTAAAAAGAACAGAACATATGATAAACAGGTGATGGCTCATATGCTACTATGCCACACCGGCACACGGCCAGTTATTGCATGGAAGTGCGGGTGAAACCTTTCGAGGGAATACCTCGCATGGAAGCAGGTCCCCTGGAGATGGTTCCACGAGTGGCCGTATTACTTTAACTGGACATCTGTTTAAATCTGCTTACGTTATTGTTCCTGGTTTTTAATTTCTTTGATGCCTTAATCCTGCCAATTAGTTTAGTACCTGTTTTGGATCCACTGTAAAAAGCGTGAACAAAGTGATAATTTTTCTTGCGATCCTGTTGTACACATTGATCAGACCACATAGTTGGACTGCACCTCGAATCACCGAGGAATATACCATTTATTTATTTATTTATATCACTTGACGCAGTTATGCCTCAGCCGAATCGATTCACACTGAAAAGCTGATGTGGTCACACGGCCCACAGGGAAGAATTGATCACAATCCGGGTTGAATTACTTATTTTAATCGGAATGGTTGGTAGACATTCTGACTCACCCCAACCTGATCAACACTGGTCTGATGGGCGTAGTGATTATGCCTCAGGCGAAGTTTGTAAACCGACGCACCGGTTGCGATGGGCCTGCCGTGTATAACCTGGGCACATACTCGACTCACCGCCTTCCGTAAAGCAGATTTGATATTCCATCCCTCTTCATTCGTGTTAGCGACGAATCACAACTAACTGGCTGAAACTGTTTGTATGCGGTGCTGTTTTCCAAGTCCATGATCATTTGTTGATTTGCTACAGATACGGATGTTTAACTAGGCAACTGGAAGCGAGTAGTGCTGATGTCGATACCTTTGAATTTCCATCTTTTTTTCCGATGTTCGCTGTACACTATCTGTACGCTTTCTTGCCGACCTCAGCAAGCACGATGTTATGCGTCGATCTCCGTGTTTGGTGAAAAACTGTGGAATTGGTGCGTTACGCAAGAAATTTATTGCAGCTGTGGTTACAGCCTGTGCTTTTGACCATGGTAACCAAACGGAATCGCTTTCCACTTGAATATTGCTCATAATTATGACTTCTACGTTCAAACTCCATGCTAGGTGATCTACTCACAGAACTTAGGGGTCTAAAGCAAATCTAAACATATCGCGGAGCGCAGTGGTAGAAACGAGCAATTTCGACATGTTATATCCGTAATGAGAATCGTCACGGTAACATTCAGAAGGAAATGTTGGGTGACTCCAGGGATACTAGTCGGTAACAATGACACATTAGAGATGTGTCAAATACGTGTATTGTACAGGCTACAAAAATAGGAAGGGAATCAACAAGGGCAAGGAACGGTATATCACAAGACTCACGAAAGCAGTTGCTGAAAACTGAAGTGTCGTCAGCAAAACAACTGGACATTGTGTAGGTTCAAACAACAGTAAAATCAAATGTTGTAAACTACTGGAAGAGTGTATTTTCAGGTACATTACAGACAGGTGTTACACACCCTGCTATCTCATCAGTCCTTTCTCTGGTGGAATTCCTGGGCCCGCGGCCTCCTCAATGATTGAGACCACCGGGTCACGAAAGATGGCGGTAATATCCTTGACCAACTCACGAACTGCGATGCAATATGGTGGGACCGATCTTCCACTCGTATGCATTTTTCCAACGCTTAAAAGGCGGGCTTGATTCCCAGGGACCTAACATTGATCACAAAGCCGGCTATTGTCAGACAGCGTTATGAGCAATCTGGGCTAATTAACAATAGTTGTAGGATTATTAAAAAGAAATACAAAGGGCTTTTAAGGAGTCATCACAAGTACACTTTTTGCTTCCAGTTGACTTTGCCACTGTAGCATACTTCTTATCCACTTACAATGATTTTGGTGGTCTTGTTACTCGACATGCGGTTACGGATGACCCAGCATTCTTGATATGCTCAAACGAGCCATTAGAACTAACTCCGCTACCTATTCTTCACACTATGAATCGACCACTCCAGTGACTGATGAGAGATCGCCAATCCAGCGAAAAGTTGCACACCTGGGAAGGTCGTTCTGCTCTGATGCAAGCTGAGCACCCAGATATGTATATCCACTGGGCTGTGTGCTCACACAGTGTTAATAAGCCGATTCGCTTGGCAACTTATGAATCACTCATGGGTAAGGGATTTTTATGTAATTAAGAGTGGTTCTTCGCAGCCACTTTCCAAATCAGATAGTAGTCCACATGCCCGGAAAAGCACTAGACTGCACTTTCAGCCTTTCGGGCATCGTCAGTAGTGCGCAACAGGTTGAAACTGCAGTCGAGTGCTTTTCCGGGCATGTGGACGACTATCTGATTTGGAAAGTGGCTGCGAAGAACCTCACTTAATTACATCAAAATCTCTTACTCATGAGTATATCGACATATATCCGCCCTGACAGTTTCTACATGCTATGTCGTACATAGCTACTGTTAGTGGGCGTCATGTCTTTCGGGGCCAACCCTGTCCTCTGCAACGTTCGTAACTTGCATGGCAGTGGAGGATAAGACGCGCTATATTGCAGTTAGCTTGTAAACTATGACGGTCCGAAGCTGCCTCCCGTGGCCCAGTGGTATAAGCTGCTGACTAGCGGTTCAAGCCGCTGGTTGTCATGGGTTCGAATCCTGATGGATCCGATGGGTGCGCACTACTGACGACGCCCAACAGGCTGAACCTAATGAATTGCACCCATCCTCACGACTGTGCTTCACAGTATGGCTAATCGATCAGTGAAGCGATTGAGTAAACGGTAGAGGACTGCCTTACCGAGACACTTGAACTTAGATGGTTGAAAAACCATTTACATATTCTAGTGGACAGCATCAGTAGCGAAGACAGCTGATCAGCATTGAAAACCAGCAGTGTGAATCCACTGTTTTGAACCGAAACCCGCAGAAGTGTTTGCAGCAATGCTTGTTCTCTTCTGACTAACCACAGAGACCTACCACCGTTTGCGTCAACTTTAGAACCAATTGTTGACTTGTGAATGTCGGGGAGATCTTTACGGCCACCCACCTTTATCATTTGCTACACCGATTCAGTGCTTTGCGCATTGTAAACACTTTGTGGGAGTCAGTTACTGGCATAGTTGTGGTACTTAGAATGCCTCAAGTTGTATCAGAACAGTAATCGTGCTTTGTTCACGACCTCTCTTAGTAAATCCTTTCTTTAATGACATCTCTTATCAATCGCTACGTGACCGTTTCACTGTTGCCCTCGATACCGACGCATCAGTCAATGAAGCATAGCTGACAAAGGTTTATAACAACAGTATCACGCAGGTCGCTGCCCACTGACTGCAATACACACCGGCGCACAATTGTCATGCCGGATCAACCAGAGGGTAACGCTAGAAGGTCAAAGATTCTGATTCAGATAAGACTGGAACGATAGGAAAATCCTTTGAGTGCTCTTTCTTGAGCGGACCCTTGAGCCAGGAAATAATAAGTTCTCGATTGATCTAAAAGGAAACACCCGAACCACACCCTGGTCAAATAATAACTACCCACGTTCCTTCACTAACAGTCCCCGCTGTGTAGGTCACGTGAAGTAACGAAGACCTAGAAAGAAAATGGAAAATGATAAGGAAAGATGGTTAACACCAAAGAATGAGGAGAATGACAGAATATGAACTCAACGTTGGAAGATGAATATGATCAGTAGAAGGGAAGGGTTTCGTGTTGCCATGCAAGAGCGTCTAATTGGCTCTGGAAACCTCTAACCGTTCACTGAGAAACCCTCCTGGAAGCGCGTTTCAGCGCTCGATAACTCTACGCAATAACCGAGTTTCCGCCCTGAAAACAACTTTTGTAGCTTCATGGGATGACCACGAAGACAAGGCAACCTAGACGGGGCTAGATAGCCAGCTAAAGTCCGGTCCAAACTTCCCTGTTAAAATACGGCAAGTAAGGATTAAATCCCCTCGAAGCCGTCAGTAGTGCATTGAATATATACCCAAGCTAAGTGGACGCTCAGGGTACATTTGCCTCCCTAACCCCTCGACCAATTTTGTACCTACAATCAAAACTGTTATGGGGACCCGACATCCCCATAGTGATCATAAGCTTATACCACAGGAGGCAACGAGACCCGATTCAGATAAGTGCACATGTTTCGATCAACCTTCCAACTCGTGAAACATTCCAGTTTCCATTGGCCTTTGTATCTCAGAAAACATTCCTGTTTCCGGCCAACCTCCCTTCAATCATAAAACATTCAGCTATTTTTTAACTAAGAAACATCCAGTTTTCCAGTCCAGCCTCCGTATCTACCAACCTTCACTTTTAAACATGTTCCGTCGGCATATTTGCATAGTACCAATGCAGTTGCTTCCAGGGTTTGCTTACGCAAACCATTGGCGCCATCGAGGTATAAAAGAGACGCTGGACTGCGTTGTAATCGCCTTGAGCATGGCCGGTAAAAGTGCCTACGCGAAAGGCCTGTCTTTTGTCTTGTTCTATCGAGTTTGGGGGGCTGCGTGTGAAATTGCCTTCGGTCTAGGAACTCGTTCAACTCGCGCGTAGTACTCGTGTTGCGCCTAAGTCGCACGGATTGTGAAACTTCGAATTGTGTCGGTTACGTCGTCGTGCGTGAAATAGTTCCAGGCCTCATTCGTTCTGTTGACTAGGAGAATTGATACCAAATAGTCAGGGCGTGACTTTATAACAAAAACTGTCTCGAGCCCATTTTATCCCGAACAGGGCAGGGTGGGAAAGTCTTGACGCAGTATCTCAGGTGGGGCCGAACGAAATCAGAGAACAGCTTCACATATAAGTCGGCATTTAAGACCCGGAAAGAACGGCGTATTAACCACAGCATTCTGAAACCCTTATTTGCGACCTTCTTCCAATTGTCACCAGAATGCAAAGACGAGGAGTGGACGACGCCTAGGTCTGCCTACTTGGAGACAAGGGGGACATGGACCCACCAAGCACGTACTTTGAAGTCTGGAAAGTTGCTCCTATACCAAAGACGGAACACTTAGTATGATTACGGGGCAGTAGCCACAAAGTAGACCAGTCCCAGAGTCTGTCTAGGGCATGCCTTATGGCCTCAGAACCCACAGGGATTTTTACAAACTTCCAAATATTTAGGTCATCAGCAAATACTAACGATGATATCCCAAGCTCTCCAGGAAGATCGTTAACATAGATGGAGAGCAGCATCGGTCCAAGGACCGAGCACTATGTGACACCGCTAAGAATCGCTTGCCTAAAGGACAAGCTGCGACCCAGACGTACACACTGCACTCTTCCTTGCGATAATACAGATACCCAGTGAAGGGTGCGGCCAGATACGCCGTAAGAGCTCAGCTTGTGTGATAGCCTCAAGTGGGGTACCTTATCAGATGCTTTCGAGAAGTCGACGAAAAGCACATCCACTACGTGGCCATTGTCCACTGCTTCGGTCCAGGCTTAACAAGCAACCAACAAATTAGACAGACACGAAAACCCCTTCTGGAATCCCAGGTGTACATTACTGTGTAGATTAAATCTATTCAGGTGAACTTCTACCGAATCTCTCACCAGCTTTTCAAGCAGTTCGACCACGACGCTAGTCAGACTGATTGGCCTATAGTTGGCCAACAGTCTCGTGTCTCCATTTTTGTGGATAGAACAGATGACAGTCTTCTTTCATTCAGAAGCTAATGTACAGCTGTCAAGTGACTTTTGAAACACCTTCGTCAGCGGTCCACTTACTTCCGCCGCCAACTCATGCAGGAGCTTCGGGGGAATTGTATCAGGTCCAGCTCCTTTAGAAGGGTTCAGTTCTTGCAGCAACCTAAGGACTTGCGTTTATCTCACAGTAAACCCAGCTAAATAAGATGCCTCAGGGACACTGGCGACAAGTTTAACGCTAGTCAACGCAGCCTCACGTACAAAATCCCCTGCATACTGCTCACAAACTATACGAGCCTTGTCCGAGTCCTCATACGTATGCTTTCCATAGGCCCGCATCAAAGGTGAAATTAACGAATTTGAACCACAGCGCCTCTTAACATAAGCGAAGAACGTCTTCGGATTTTTCGAAGCTCCATCAGCCAATCCCTTTTCTTACAACAGCCGAGCTTTCCTCAAGTGTTGTTTACATCTATTTCCAGCCTCGCGATCCCTATCATAGGTGATAGCTGATGGACCCGCACGGTAGATCCTCCAGCAGCAAGAATGCTTCTGGAGCACGTACTTGTCAGCGGTATCTATCCATGTGGGCCGGGCTCTTGTCACTTTTCCCCTCACAAGCGGGATCTAGGGAGCAGACACTACCGTGAGGTAAGATTTTAATTTACCACAGGCCGCTTGAACCGTATCGGCCACCGAGCTTTCGCAACTCGATCCAAAAGCCTTGATACGCATTGCCTGATAGCTAGCACGCTATATGATTGGATATGACTCAGCGATGCTCTGGTGACGTCTGGTCAGAGCACAGCTGAATGATAAACAGACATGATCACTGGCACCTAAGGGAGAGCTGTAAGTGATGTCACCTACGAAGTCTAGTGACTTGGCAAAAACTAGGTCCAAAATAGACGGTACTTGGGCATCCAAGTACCTAGGGGGGGGGGGGGTTCACGAACTGCTGCAACGGTACTTGTAAAGTAAGCTCAAGAAGTTCTGCACCGAAAGTACCTTCAGCCGAGTTGCAAGAAAGATCTGTCCAGCAAACTTCCGGTACATTGAAGTCGCCCAATATCAAACATCTGTTTGCGGATTGGGAGCGAATGAAGTTAACCACCACTTTGGACGCACTCCCAGGGCTCATCTATACCATTACAACTGTAAGTTGTACCGAGGAATATCTAAGCACTACCGACCGAGCTTCGACATTTTTATCCGCCGACTGATACATGTAGTTACGCAAAACGTAAATGTAAAGCTCAACGCCTCCGCCTTGTCGAGCAACGAAGCGATCACAGCTAACTAATGCGTAACCAGGCATATGTGCTTCACCTTCGGCGACGTCCTGAGACAGCCACGTTTCAGTGAATGCGAGTATATCGGGATGAGACCCATCCACAAGCAAACCTTTCTCGCCCACCTTATACCTTAGGCTACGCATACCGCTTGGCCCTAGCTGAAGATATTCGGGATGTCCAGCTTTGGGTAGTGCGCTACCAGGACTGGCACTGGTAGGGCGGGAAAGGACCGCCGGTTGACCATCCGAAAACCCACCACCTGGAGACCTAGTTCACCGGCAGCTCGTCTGATTTTGAGGTCTTTGATGACCTAAAAATTGGGTGTTGCCCGACCGGAAACACTGCACTAGTAGTACTATAAATTGATGGATTAGTGAAAACGAAAATGTTCACTGATTCCCGTCACATATTTTTGGGCTGGAGATGCCAAGTGCAATGAAGCGATTTTATTCTGCCCCGCTTACATCAGTGTGCCCACATCCGTCGGTGCTGCTAGTTCCAGCTGGATCTCAGCGTCTAGCGATATGTGAGCAGCCGTCAACCACATTTCTCCCACCCCAGAACATGTAGTCCTCGAACCGTCTGTCTAAACAATGCGTCTGAAAGGTGCGATATGAGAAGTATACCTAAAAGTTGTTGACATGCACGGAAACGGAACTTAATAGTCGGGTTATAAGGGCACGTATTCTATAAGCCTATTGTGCAGGCTCCGGAATTCGCACATTAATAAAATGCTGTAGTAGCTCAACAGTGCAAGTAAGACACCTCATGAAGGACATGCATGAGGAGTTGAAATAATCATTAGGAGCGACTGCTGAGACCGAGGAAACATGCTTCGCCCTCTGAAGGAAATAGCTGGTTTGGACCAGCAATCCAAACGGACACGCACTGTAATTCGCGTTGCATAAATCAACCGCCTGGAGGGAATCCAGGGCCTTTTCAAGACGTTGACCTTGAGAACTGGAACTGCACCAATCATATGAGCCTGCTAAAAATAGTGGAAGGAATCGACCAATCAGCAAGCGAAATCGTTCCATCACTTGGTCGATTGGAGTTACGTGCTTGGCTGACGAACAATGGAGTGGCCGAAGCGCATTCGAATGGCTCTGCTCGGCTGTTCGACGGCCACGGCATGGATGAGTCGTGTGCTCGCACCGATTGCGACCCCCCCCTGCGGAGGTGATTTAATTGCATGTCGCTCCTCCGCACAACCATCTCAGGAATGAGTTACGTCAGCGCTTGCTCAAGATACCAGCCGGGTCAGCATGCGGAAAAACCGCATGGGTGTTTACAGGTAGGAGCCGAGGATGTTTTGGATCGAATTCGTCGAGCGAAGGAGACTATGCTAGATCCCCAACTTGTCCTCGTCGACGTACGCGAGTCAAGGCATTATCATTCAGGACACATATTAACTGCTCGTTCAATGAGTTGTCACACGAAAACTATGGCTAAACGTGCCGTTGCCTGTTGGGATGCGGTTTACACTGATCAGCATTCATGCCCGGCTCCAGCTGATGGACAACAGCCATACTTTTGTACTGAAATTTCTCAGGTTTCTGCACCGTCAGTCGTTGTGTATGACCAACGCGGTGCGTGTCCTTATTGTTCAAACGATTTGGCAATCCAATATTTCATTAGCGCTTTACAACAACGTGGGAACCTCATATATTTCATGAGTGGTAAGTTAGTGTGCTTTGGGTCTCGTTGATTCCATGTAGTGAAGCAGTACGTTTAATTTTCCATATTCGTTGGTCTTCCCAGTCTCCTTTTTGAATCACTGAACTGTTTTAAATTTATCGGCCCAGTAATCCGTACTAGCTAATGATAGGCTTGTTATATCTTATGCACCAGTTGTGCTAGATGGTGTAATCAAGTTTGAGGTTAGTTAATATTCTACGCTACGTCTGTCTGTCTCCCATATGAGCTGAAAGTCGCTAACTGTTCGCATCGTGGTTTTATTGGATGGCTTATCTAGAATAAGTGCTGAACCAAAAATGATGGTATCTATTAGCATACCTTTCTACACAATCACTGCTCTTTCATAGTACTACTGTATTAGTGTGCGACCCAGCAAACACCAGTTTTCCATGAATGACCCCGTTTCACACCACTGTTATCTAGTACGTTACATCAACCAAGGCATTTCTGGTCCACACTTGTAAATTTTGTCGCCCGCAACAGCGAGACGATTAGTCAACGTCTGAGAACCATACTTTCAGGTTTGTTATAAATGGAAGAGCTAATTACATGTCACTGCGCTGACTGAATGCACAGAGGAGATTCAAATTGTTATTATTTTGACAGCGAAGATTCAACCACTTTCACTCGGACAGCCCCTGCTAGGGCGATTGTATCAGCAGTTTCCTCACGATGGAGAAACCGTATCCTTTGCGCCATACCAAGTTTACTAACAGATGCTGCAGTTAGGTGTCGCTAGGGTTGGAGCACTAGTGATACACTGAGTTTATTGAGGAAGCCCAAGCTTTTGTACGAGCTGGTTGTGTTACTGTGTAAACCGACTACATGTCTAGTTGAGAAGTCTTCGTAGCTGCTCCCTACCGGCCGACTGGAGAGGTGATATTATAGCGGAATCGTTCGGTCCGTCGCAACGAGACTGGACCTTAACATGGTGCGACGGTTTGCATACCTCATTGACCCATTGAGCTATACTGGGTGATGCCTCCGAGCATCTTGAGAGCTACTCCTACCAGGTTGGTCAATGGTGAGAGGTCAGACAAACTCAGTCTCCTGGTCCTCCAGGTTGGGGGTTTGAAATGGGATGGCGTCCATTTCTGTAAAACTAAATCACTGCCACTCCGCTGCCTTGCGGACAGGATTTTGAGCCAAAGGCTTTGGATGAGGACCCTAATCGTCCTCCTGTCTAGGTCCGGGCGCCCTGGCAGTATCTCAGCCCACATACAACCATGACATTTTCTTCAAACATAAACTTCATCCTGCATCGGCCGTCGCGCAGATTATCAAGGGTCGCCTTATCTGCTGCATACAGCAGGGCGGATAAGCGAAAACATGCTACTGCTGGCGCCTCCCTTCTTTCTTTTCCACCTTCTCTTACTCCCATCCCGGCCCCCATTACTAACCCTCCTATAATTCCCAGCTTAATTGACAGCAACCGTAGTGCTACTGGAGTAGAACCATCTGCAGCCACCATCCCACAGCACCTATCGGATGCCTATCGGCAAAAGTCCCTTATAAGGCCACGCTGTCCCGTTTCCATGGCGACATTCAACGTCCGCACTCTAAGCCAAACAGGTCAGCGGGCTGCACTGGCACGCACCTTGGGCCCACTGGGTGTTTATGTGTGTTGTGTGTCCGAAACTAGGATCAATGACCCTAACGGGGTTATTGGATTGACTGCACCCGGCTTGTTCTCGTTATTGGTTGTACGCATCCGGAGACGCCGATTCGGCACTCACGGGTCAACCAGGTGAAGATATCATTCTAAGCTCCGAGGCTGAGTCATCATTGGTTGATTGGATTCCGGTGAACAGCCGTTTATGTGCAGCCCGTTTGACGACATCAGCTAAGGTGAATTCGCGAAGTAGTGCAAAACGCTGTTTGTGATTTCCGTTTATGCTCCCACGGACTGTAGTTCTAATGCAGTCAAGGACACATTCTATCACGAACTGAAGGCCCTACAACGCAGTGCTACTAGTTCAGCTGTTATAGTACTTGCAGGGGATATGAACGCACAAGTAGGGCGTCTGAGCTCTTCAGAAGCTCAGCTGGCTGGTACTTAAGGACTTAACTCTTAACGGACTGACAACGGCGAGCGTCTGCTGCAAGTGTGTGCGGAGCACCAGTTGTTTCTTACTAGCACTGCTTTTAGACACAGTGGGCGCCGAAGTGTCACTTGGCGTCCACCTGTAGCTGGCCAGCGATGGACCCAAATTGACCACATAGCCATAAGTTACAGGTGGCGCGGTTCCATTCTGGATTGCCGCTCGTACTGGAGTACCTGTGTCGAATCTGATCATGCCTTGGTGCGCTGTCGTTTCTCCATGATCTTTACCGGAAGGCGCACAAAGCGTATCCTTCGATTGGCAACGGAGAAATGGTCTCAGCCCTCGGTCAGGCAAGCCTATCATGAAGCATTGCATGCCGAACCGTCGCTGTCTTGTCCTTATGACACTGAACTTCAGTGGCATAGAATCTCGTTTTACCATGCGCGACGCAGCAGCATCTGCTTGTGGCACTGTAGCGCCTTGGCAAATGCTACACAAGAAAACCGTAGCCCAGTAAGACAGAAGACGGCAAGATATAAAGAATGTCTTGAGAAAATAGCTATGTACAATAGCTATGTAAATATAGCTTGAGGACAGTGGAAGAGAGTGGTGAAGCAGAGTTACACCACGTCGAAGCACAAGAGCCGGCAGCGTGCGGGCAAGACGGCGGACCTGGTTCAAAGTCGCAGTCCAGTATATATAGGCTTTGGACGGGTGCAAAGTAAAACAAAATGTGTACAAGTCTGAATGTGATGTTTGATGGAGTAAAATGTCATGGTCACTACACAGGCCTCCCCCTAGAAGGCCGAGGGACGAGGACTTCGATCGTTGCTGGCTTGCAGATGTAAGAAGGCAGAACCATAGGAGTAGGTTAGTATTTATATTATTTATTCTTCTTGTGGATTGGAATGCATCATCGGTGGGCCGTCCCAGCGGGCACACCGGACTACAAAAAAACTGGATAATCCAGAAAAAGGGCCGGTAGGACCTTTCACCGCTGCTGAAGGACGGTGCGCTTGGGAGAGGTCACTCCCTCCACCGCATTCCAATCCACTGCCACAACGAAGCTGAAATCCTGTTCGTACTGGCGAGCCGTGGGGGGACCAAAAACAACGAGCCAGGCACACGAGCAGCCAAAGCCAGGAAGGCGAGCCAGACAAACGACCAAGGCGAGCCAAATTGAGCCAAGCAGACCACGATCCAAAGGCCAACGTGGGCGGGCGAGACGACAAAGCGTTGGGGGTAGACCAAAGCATCCAAACGACCAAACAATTGAGAAACAGCCAACCATTGAACGGACGGACCCAAACGTGCCAGCCTCATGACTTTACCTGATAGATGGGGGGAAAAACTCGGGGAGACAGATTCAGATATTTACGGAAAAGCATAATACAAACAACGAGAGAAAATGAAAAAGATTCATGAGGTGTGGATGAATTCGACAAAATCGGAGAAACGAACAGGTTTACGAACTCTTCTACCGTGACTGGTATTAGTTTGAGGCGAATCTGGTGACTGGGATTGTGGTGGAGCTGAAAAGCTGGGCGTCGTTACAGGTGGCCCTGTAGATTGCGTTAAGGTCGATGATGGAACAAACTGTTGTTCATCGATGAACGCAGGCTTGACGCGATCTATCGAGACAGTATCCCTTTTATCCCCACGGTCAATCACCAAAGTTTTTGAAGACCGTTTAATAACACGGTATGGACCTGTGTAAGGTGCGGAGAGAGGCTGTCTCACTTGGTCGACACGTAAAAATACGTGAGAACATGTAGAAAGGTCTTTCGGAATGTGCACTGGAGTGCGTTGTTCCCTGGGTCTCGCCTGCTTGATCTTACCGAATGCCACAGTAGCTTCTGCTGTTAGCTCAAACTTTCGGGACTTGCCTTTTTAGTAAATCTATCAGAGTCTTAAGTAGCCGAGAACAATCTGGAATGAAACGATAGTAATAGTTGACCATCCCGAGGGAACGACGCAAACTTTTGAAAGACTGATATATCGTGCAATCCGAGACTGTATGCGTCATTTCAGAAAGTGGGCTAACACCACTGTGGTTGATCCGGTGACCGAGAATTTCGACACAGGATTGGCCGAAAATACATTTGTCCACGTTAATCGTCACGCCATACTGAGTAAAACGCTCGCAGATTAGACGGAGAGGCGACAGGTGTTCTTATCTATCGAAGTGGCACGAGAATGTAATTGATGTAGGCGAAGACGAACTCTAGCCATCGAATGATTGATAAATGAACCGCTGAAAATTTTTTTTACCGTTTGGCAATCCGAAGTCCTTACGGACAGCTTCATAGAGACCGAGAAGGTAGTAATGGCGGTATTTGGAATATCGACAAGAGGGACAGGAATATGATGGTATGCAGGAACTAGGTAGATTGTAGAGGAAACAGACTTTCTGTACAAATTTTTGGAAAAATCCTGGAGATGAGGAATTTGGTATCCATCGGGAAGAGTGACACTGTTAGGCGCAATGTAGTCGCCACATGGTCTCCAATCGCTGGTCTTCTTGGGCACTAAATGAAGCGGAGATGCCCAGCAGCTTTTGGAAGGGCGGTTGATCCCGAAGTTGATCATGTGTTCGAACACTCTTGGCCGCTTGTAGTTTGTCCGGTGGAAGGCGTCTTGGCTTGGCAGACACAGGAGGACCGGTTGTGACGATATCGCGACAGATGTCGTGCTTGGGCTCGAGTGCATTCATCTGCTTTAACCAGGGAGGGAAAATGTTGCAGTAATGACGAGTAGCGTGACTCTTTAGGCATAAGTACTGGAAGCTTAATGGAATTGACGGTAGCGAGCTAGCCGAAAACAGTTAACGACCTAGTACCATCACGTAGCTTGCCACATCGCAGCTCTACGACCAGGCCGAATTCGGTGAGAAACTCAGTACCATTGATGGGCTTCTGTACCTCGGCAATTAGGAAGATGAAGGTGGAATCACGTCGTAAACCAAGTGTCAACAGTCTGGCCATACGTCGCGATCTTGGTTTGGTTAGCTGCCTGTAAGGTAATTCCGGATGGTCGTGGAGCACCTTTTTCCAAGGATCGAGGTACAACGCTTACCTCTGCGCCAGTATCAACCAAAAAGTGGTTTGGTGATGGAATCGAAAACGTACAAGAGGCGACTGATGGTTTTCCAGCAGCAGCTGTCGCCATCACTGGCTGGCGTTGTCGTTTTCCTGCCGAGAATCCAAAAAATCTCTTCGGGTATTTACAAACTGGATGACAATTGCGAGCAGCATCGCCGAAACGGCGGTGGTAGTAGCAGTATGATCGCGCTCGGCTGGTGCGGAATTGACAACGTCGCCTATTCCTTGAGTTGAATCTACGGTTAGCAGATCGTTCACGAGATCGTTCAGCGAGTTCTAACCGAGAGAGCCGTTCACTAATAGCGTCAAGTGCGGTACTTCCAGGTGGACTAGTGGTGCTCAGTCTAGTCACATTATTCACAGCAGATTTAAAGAACCTTTTGTGGACTTTGTCGGCCGCTTCGGCTAATTTGTCCAACTGGAGTTCATCAGCGAGGACTGCTGTAATCGCCGTGGTGTTTGCTGGAAGACAGTGCAGATCTGTCGGAATATGGAATCATCCAGGGTCGAGGAACCCACATGTAAACCCATGTGCCGGAGGAGTTGAGACGTGCTGCGGTCTTTAAGCTCTATGCCTGAAAACAGCATGTGTAGGCGTGCTTCATCGGAAGTCGTAGTGCGTTTTAGAACGGCTGATTTGAACCTGTCATACGGCGATTCAGTCGGCATCGGATCAAGAATATCGATCACCTCCGAGGCTATCTGTGAAAGAAGATGAGCGGTGACCTATGAAAAGATCGATCGGAAGATGGCGTCCACCTGAATAAACCAACCACGAGGGTTTGAAACATCAAAGGTGGATAACAAAAAACCAATGGAGTTTTCACACGGTTCACGGGGGTAGCGTAGTCAGACATAAGGAAAGAAGAAAAAGAAAGAAAAGTAATCAAAAAACAATTAAATAGACGGGGTCACCAAATATAGTGTCTGACAGTTATAACCGCTGAAGGTTTACGGCGAATAAGACCTTAGCACGATTGCTCACGGTCAGGTTACAATAAGTAAACATCATCAAACCTGTCCGATGGCACGAACGGAGAAATCGAACGCTGATCCGTAACTAGAGATCCGACGACCGATGCGAAGCACAAACACAACACTCGAAGGCGGCACAGCGTCAACGAGACCAGAAGAGGAACCAAATCCGAAGGTGCGAATATATCTTGTTGTGTGTTAAAACAAGAGTCCAAAAGACGGAAAATAGAGTGGGAAGTTAGAATGAAAAATGTGAAAAATTTATAAACACTACAGACTTGACGCCCTTTGGATTGCAGTTTCAGACCTTTCTGTTTGATTCTTGACTTCAACGTCCATTTCCTTGGCTTTTCACCTCTATTACTATTCTTGTCTTATTCACACATTCTCCTGTACTACAATTATTATTATTCTGTTTTTGCTGATTCCCTTTGCCTTTATTCTTATTCACGTGGCCGGTACAGCGGGGACTGCTAGTGCAGGTCGCGTGGGCATTGTTTGGTTGACTGTGATGTGATTTCTGCGTATTGATTTGGATCTCTTCGATTTCAAATCGATCGCGCGAACTCTATCCTGGTTCAGCTACACATTAAAGAAGGAACGCCCATGGGAATTTCCTACCGTTCCTGTCCAAATTGAACTTGAACTTGAAACCCATAGCGCCTTCACAATTCTCCAACTCACTTTTGGTATTATGATTTGCTTGTTCCAAACTGTGCCTAAGGAAGTTGCTCTTATCTTGGCTTGTTTGAAGTTGATTGAGTAGACACATCATTCGCACCGTTTCAACTTCGAACCGCCTTCACCAACATCCTCGTTGCTGTCCGATCGAGCAGGATTGCTTAACTCTCCTAGTTCTTTGGTATCGCTTCAGTCCTCACTAGGGTCCCGTGTCAGGCCGTCGAATGTACTATCCTGCACCTTTGGCCGGTGGCCTAAGAGATGAGGCGCCTACCTTGTAACATAGATAACCCGATCTAACCTGTGTAGAAATGAGTAACCTCGCAATATCCTAATTCCATGCGCCACTGGATGTGGTAGCTTGGCAGCGAAACGTCAGTGCTGTATGCCGCCATACTACTGATGCCTGTAATCATTATTCATCCTGTAGCACTTGCCAACACCCTCCATCTTAACCGCCACTTCCATTCACCACGTTGATTCGGTCCTCGCGCTGTATATCTGCTCTTATCACGACTCAGACCATACTGACATATATATTATCTTTTTAATCTATGCACCGTGCGAATGGCGCACGTCCTTACATTCCCGGTAACTAGATCACTTACTCGGAATCTCACCTGGATTACTCGTTCACCACTGAGTTTACCGAGCACACCGCAACTTACTGTTAGGTGGTCGAATCTCTTTAGCAGACGAGTTTAAGGAAACAAAAGCCGGTCCGAGTTCGACCCTTGCACGTCACGAAGTAGTCCTACGAAACAGTTTTCCGTCTATCCTGAAGTGCCCGAATTATGTGTGGGTTTCTTCGGCCTCCATTTGCTTGTTTGAGGCATAAAGTAGCTATTTCGACGAACAATCAATTTCAGCGAATCCTTGACAGTGAAGCGCCGTCCGATCGGGAGTCTGGTCGAATTACTCGGTTTATGAATAGCAGAGGCCCGGTATATTCCTTAACCAACTGCAATGCAGCCTCCTAAGTATCAATTTTATAGACGTGTCAAAGGGTGCGTGCATGATGATGCTTGCCGGCGGCATGAATTCTCAGCTACGTCGCTTCCTGGACTGCCAACCGCATAGGAGGATGTCTCGACATCTATTTCTGCTTGCTGTGATGACTAGGCTTTTTCTACTACATATCGACCTGCCGGTGGCCGATTGCTTCAAGCATCTGGCTTCTAATCAACTGGTCACCGGTTCGAGGCCCTGTTGGTGTTAGCGCCCTCACAGTATGTCTATCCTGCGACGGACTTGGTGATTACTTGACATCTGTCATCACGCAGTACTGGACTGTTTCCTATACCTATGTTGGTTATCACAAGTTATCACCGCTTAACCTGTCGCCCACCGTATTTCAAGAGTCCGTCTTGCTTTCTCCAAGCTGAAGCACTTGTGGCGCCGCCATGACATCCGTCCATCCGTCAAAGGGCAGGTTTATTGTGCGACTGTCCGCGCCGTACTGTTGTACGGTTAGAGACTTGGCTTGTTCGTACCATTGACCTGCACCGTCTCTGTCTTTGAGCACCGGAAACCGCGGGTGACCCTTCGATCTACGTGAGGACTGTCCGTCGCGGGCCAGCCTTCTGCGAGACCAGGTAGTGAAACCTGATGCAGCTGCTGGGAGAGAACCAGGCGATCGGACCCTAGCGGACTCCCACCCGTGTCCTCCCTAACGGTGCCAAAAACACAAAATGGGGGAAGTTCGTAAGCGTCAAATGTTCGCGAGTTCGTGAAGGTCAAATGTTCGCTTCAGACTCGGCATCTCCTCCGGTTCATACATGGAAGATAAACGGAAACAAGGGTAGTGACGGTGAAGGCGAGGGCAAAAATATGAGTGGCACTTACCGGATGAGGTAGGCGTCAAGCAAAACGTAACTCCTTTCATGTGTTTTCAAAACGTTTTCTTCTTTTTTTGTTTTCAAAACGTTTTGCGTTTTTTGGGTTTTCAAAAAGTTTTGTTGCTTTTTTTAGCGTTTTCAAAAGCTTTTGCCGATTTTTTTGGGTTTTCGTACGTGGTTGGCCAAAAGGGAAAAGGAAAACAATAAGGAAAGTGAAAGAAACACTAATCCCTTAATCGCGCTGGCCAATGAACGCGTCTACCCGACCTAGTCGACTTTTGCGAATCAGAGGAAGGCGTCGTCTTAGACATCCTATCGGATCGCAAAATTGGAGGAACTGCTGAAGCAGTGGCAGTTGGTTCGATGGGAAACGGCGGAGCTGAAGTGGAAGGCTTGGTTGGAACGTGATGCTTGGGTTCAGGGATGTTGGAAGCATGCGAGTCTTCCATCATAGGCTGGGTTAATTCTTCAGAAGACGAGCAAGGGTCTTCATCGAGGTCAGGTTCCACGTGGGCAACCTTGAGACGGTCAATCGTAACGGCTTCTCGTTTACCGTGACGGTCGATGATAAAAACGCGGTCCTTACGCTGCTGGACCTTGAAAGGACCTTCGTAAGGTCGCTCCAGTGGTCTGCGGAGACCATCGAGGCGGAGAAAAACGAACGGACAATGCTGCAGGTCTTGTGGAATGAAAGATTTACGTTGTTGTTCTCTAACGTCGGGAAGCTTGTACTGACGCATGCTCGTGGCTAGCTGACGTGCATAATTTGCGTCTTAACGGGTAATTCTGGGGCTAACGGAGAAGAAATCGCCAGGTAAACGCAGTGGTTGTCCATATACTAACTCGGCGCTAGACGTACATAGATCGGCCTTTAGGGCTGATCGGATCCCAAGGAGGATCATAGGCAGCACCTCAGTCCAACTCAGCGCATTGGCGGCGCTAAGTGAGGCTTTCAACTGTCGGTGGAAACGTTCCACCATGCCGTTCGCTTGCGGATGATAGGCGGTCGTGCGAATGCGTTGGCATCCAATGAGTTTAAGGAGATCGTTAAAGGTCGTAGATTCGAATTGCGGACCGCGGTCTGTAGTCACTGTGGCTGGACAGCCGTGTGAAGCGACCCAGCGCTCGACGAAAGCGCGCGTTACGGTTTCCACAACTACGTCAGGGATGGGAACGGCTTCCTGCCAACGGGTGCAACAATCGATCATGGTCAAAATGTAGACCATTCCTTTGGACGGGGCCAAAGGGCCCACTATGTCGAGATGGATATGGGCAAATCGCACTGAAACGGACGGAAAGCGACCAAGCGGAGCGAACACGTGCCGCTGAATCTTGGCTTGCTGGCAGGTGAGACAGCTGCGTGCCCAATGCGTAAGATCGCGTTGCATCCCCGGCCAAACGTATCTCTCAGAGACAAGCTTAGCAGTAGCTTTAATGCCTGGGTGGGCGATATTGTGGAGGGTGTCGAAAACGATACGGCGAAACGTTTCTGCAACGACGGGTCGAGGTCGTCCAGTAGATGTGTCGCATAAAATGGTACCGTCAGATGACGGCAAAGGGTGCGGGGATATCTTCAAAGAAGAATCGCGGAGTTCCGAAAACTTTGATCGTTTGATTGCGCGGCGGCCATAGCAGACAAATCGATTACCTGCCCGGCAGGGCCGATCGCAGATACTCTTGAAAGAGCATCAGCGACGACGTTTTGTTGACCAGAAATGTGTCGGATATCAGTCGAGAATTGGGCAATGAAATCCAGCTGGCGAATCACACGTGGTGAGTGTCGAGCTGATTGATTTCGGAATGCGTAAGTAAGCGGCTTGTGATCGGTGAAGATAATGAAGGTGTTACCTTCGAGGACGTGTCGGAAATGTCGAACGGTAGAGTAAACGGCCAGCAGTTCGCGACTGAACGTGCTGTACTTAACTTCGGCAGATTGTAGACGTCTAGAGTAGAAAGCAAGAGATTTCCAGCCTCCATTTGTATGTTGCTGTAGGACGGCGCCAATGGCGGTGTCCGATGCGTCGACAGCAACACTGAGCGGAGCGTTCGGATCGAAGTGATGAAGCATAACGGCTTTAGCTAAGGCTTCTTTGCTGGCCTTGAACGCTTCGGCAGCAGCAGCAGCAGTCAATTCCACCTGGCCGTTTTTACGTCCACGAAGTAGGTCGGTTAGTGGACTTAGCAAATTGGCACAGTGTGGAAGAAAACGTCGATAATAGTTGAGCATGCCGTTAAAACGGCGAATAGCGGCTAACGTAGTCGGGACCGGAAAGTCTCTGATGGCGCGGACTCTATCGTCTAGAGGCCGTATACCATACTGATCAATATGGTGGCCAAGGAATTCGACGGAAGGCTGCTGAAATACGCATTTTTCAGGGTTGACAGTGGTGCTATTAGCGGCCAGCCTATCGAAAAGTGTTTTGAGATGTTCTGCGTGCTGTTCTTTAGAAGCGCTGGCAACTAGGATATCATCGATGTATACATAGACGAAATTTAGACCTCTAGTGACTGAATCGATGAGTCGTTGAAAAGTCTGGGCTGCGTTGCGAAGACCGAACGGCATACGCAAAAATTCGAACAGCCCGAACGGCGTGATTACGGCAGTCTTCGGTATGTCTTCCTCAGCGACTGGAATCTGGTGATACGCGCGAACCAGATCGATTTTCGAGAACACACGGGTGCCGCGCATTCTTGCCGTGATGTCCTGAATGTGAGGAATCGGATATCGGTCGGGAACAGTAACGCTATTGAGCGCTCGGTAATCACCACATGGACGCCAGTCTTTTGACTTTTTGGGCACGATGTGGAGCGGCGACGCCCAGGGACTTTTAGACAGACGAACGATGCCTAGTTCAAGCATGTGCTCGAATTCCGCGCGAGCAATTTTCAACTTGTCATAGGTCATTCGCCTGGCTTTGGCAAAAACAGACGGACCTTTCGTAACGATGTGGTGTTTCGCAGCATCAGTGGCGGATGAAAACGGTGCCGTTGCACAAAAGACTTGGGGGAACTTGGTATTAAGCATCTGACCGATAGGCGAGCTTGACAGGTTGGCGTATACAGGGCTGATTGACTCTATGTCGGTCAAAGTACCTATAACTGCCAGATTTGTTTGACGATCGATCAGACGGCGTTGCTTCGCGTCAACAAGCAAATCGAACTGCTGCAGGAAGTCGAGGCCAAGAATTGGCGTCTGGCATCTGCGACGAGAAAGATCCATTTAAATGTACGACGTAGGTTTAAATGAAGCGTGCGCGAGCGTTGACCATACACGCGAATGGTGGTGCCGTTTGCTGCGCGCAATGAACCGGTCGCCTCTTCGATATCATTAGAACCACGTGGGATAACGCTGACTTCTGCGCCGGTGTCACCGAGATAGCCTACTCCCGTACTGCGATAGGTGACAAAGAAAGGCGACTGGGGCAGCCAGCAACGCCCGTCGCCCCTACGTGCTGGCCTACCCGTTTCCCTGCGTGTTGCGCTTGAAGGAACAAGGCGGGCGACACGATCTGGCCTGATGACCAAATCGCTCGTGATACCAGCAATAGCTTGACCTAGGGGGAGATTTCGAACGTGATCTAGGAGGACTGCGACTACTGGAACGATTTCGGTGGTTGGATCCGGATTGTGTTAGCTTCTCTAGTCGGTTGGTCAATGCGGCTACTTGGCTCTTAGTTCTGCTACCTCTGTACTGGTGGTAGACTGAAACTGAGATATTTGGGCGTTGGATTCCCAGATACGGTCGGCAATATCGGCGAGCTGAGGAAGAGGTGCATCGTTTGCATACAAGGGATTGCGCATGTCACGTGGCAGGCGACGAAGCCACATCTCTTTAAGGAAAGAGTCGCTAACAGCGAGAGGCTTAGCTAGAGCCTGCATCTTGTGCAGCAACTGCGAAGGCTTTCGATCACCTTGCTCGGTTTCGTTAAGAAGCTGCGTAACGCGAGCATGGTCTGATATGCCAAATCGCTTTAAGACGACGGCCTTAAGCTCATGGTAACTTTTCTGATATTCCGGAAGTTCCAAGATGTCGTCGAGGTCATCGATGACTTGCGACAACGCAGTGAAATTTGAGGCCGTCAGAGTTAACGCCATGTAACGAAAAAATGGACTCCAGCTGGTTAAGCCAGGCCTTAGGGTTAGCAGCACGGAAAGGCGGGATAGGAAAACGGAACGCACTAACCTGATCATCAGAAGGTGAGTGAATAACCTTCATGGTGAAAAATTACGGAGCGTGTGAAAGTGAATGCAAGTAGTAAAAAGTAAAAGTAGAAGGGTAGACAGAATAAGTTACCGGATCTGAAAAGTAATATTAGTACCGAACTCACCAAAATAGTTTTTTGGGGTCACCAATTATAGCGCGTTGATCGTGCGCTATATATCCGGTACGCGACTAGACGGGCAACCAAAGGCAGTGGGTAGAAGACACAAAAGTAAACTAGGGAAGAAGTTTATTGGACGGGAGGAGCGTTAGCTAATGCTAAAAATAGGGCACCCGGAGAGAGCTAGCTAGGGATAATGTCGTTGGCGTCGACAGCGTAGACGGAGCGTCGTTCGCAGTCTCGTCGCGCGCCCAAGGCGGAGATCGTTTTCGTGTTTCCAACAAACGGGAACAACGTTCCAACAGGCAAACCGAATAGTTCCCTAATACATAAGAAAGCTATAATTTGGAAATTTTTGAATAGTTCACACAGTCATACGGGGGAATCTCCAGGTCGCTACAGGACAGTTCAACTTGGCGACGTTCAATGTACACACCTTAAAACAGACTAAGCAACAAGCCGGTCTCGCGCGCACTCTAGAAACTCTTGCAATTGATGTCTGACAATGGGATTTTTCACTACAATTGATATCTGTTGTTTGTTCGAAACACCACTTCAGGATTCCAGCACAGTCTACCATTGTCGTCACCAATACACCATTATACTCGTTTCCACCTTCGACTTTTTGGAGATGCCGAGACTACCGCTACTGGGCAAGCTATTGTTGGAGTCGCCCTTAGTGCCAGAACCGAAGTCGCCCTTCTCGATTGGATCCTGATCAACGGTCGCCTTTGTGCTGTCACGTTTGCAGTCTGATGAACAAGCGCGATTTGCTTTACGACTTTGTAAGCTCTCAGCGACCAGACGTGTTAGTCCTTGCTGAGACATGGTTAAACTCCGACATAACCGCCCAGTAGTGGAAATCACCGGCTACTCATGCTTCTGCTGTGATTGACCATCAAATGATCGCGGTGGCGTTCTACTTTACATAAAGTCTTCCTTGTGTGGGAGACTAGTGAGCGCCTACCAAAGCGCTAATGGTCTATGTGAGCAGTTACGGTGTTCGATTCACCTCAGACGCTGCGAGTTGCTCGTGGGCGTAGTATATCGCAGTCCACTGTGCCGCTGTTTGGATTGGTTGCTGCATGTCCGCAACCACATGAGTCGTCAAATGTTCCTACTCATGGGCGATTTCAACTTGCCCCGAATACAGTGGCCTGAAGCTCAACTCCCCCCCGGGCACTGGGAAGTCAAGAGGAAGTTTACGGAGTTGCTATTTGCAACCGGGGCCAAACAGCACATCAACCAACCGACACGCATTACTGCGCGCGCGACTCCATCGTGCTTAGACCTGCTTTTGACTAGCTGTGAGCAGCGTGTGCATAACATTCAAGTCTTAGAGCCTCTGGGAGCGAGCGATCACTCGATGATCATAGGCAGCTTGGAACTACCGCTGCCGTATTCTCCCCCACTTGAGTCAGCCTTCAACTATTGGAAGTCGGACTTTAATGGCCTCATTCGAGCAGCGAGCCAGATAGACTGGTCTGGACTATCATTAAAGCGGGAGTGAAATCGTTGTGCGCCCGATTTGTACCCCTCAAATTTCTGAAAGTTGGGCCAATCAAACCACGTTGGTTCGATAAAGAGTACAGCAAACTGGCCCTACGGCGACGCAAACTATGCAACAAGTTCGTGTTATCTGGCTCTGATGAGATCTACGAGGCGTACAAGTTACAGCGAAATGGCTGCATCAGCGCGAAAACAAGAAAACGCAGAAGCTTCGAAGAGGAGCTTGCAGCCGCCGCAAAAACTGCTCCCAAGAGAATCTTCGCATACGTGAAGCGGCGCCTGAGGCCTGCAGCCAATGTCCCAGTGTTAGAAGGCTCCGATGGACAGCCCCTAACCTCGAGTACAGATCGTTCCTCCGTATTGGCGGCGCACTTCGCCTCCGTATTTGCAATTGACCAGGTGTCTGTAACGAGTTCGACGAGTACCGCTCCAGCCGAACTTGACTCGGGACTGCAATATTGAGGATGTACGCAAGCTTCTAGTAAATCTTGACGGGACGAAGCCTGCTGGTCCAGATGGAATCCACCCACTGATCCTTAAGTCACTATCGGCCATCATCGCGCCTTCTGTAACTGAACTGTTTAACAGGTCACTATCCACTGGACTGTTATCGGACGACTGGAAATCTTCAGTCGTAAAGCCCATACCGAAAGGTGGTAACCCAAGCAAAGTGGATAACTACCGACCGATCTGCCTGACTGCTGTTTTGGCAAAGGCGCCCGAGAAGATCGTGAAGAAGAGCCTTCTGCAGCTTCTCGAGTCGAAAAACTTGTTGACCTCCGCACAGCATGGTTTCATGAAAGGTCGCTCGTGCATCACCAACCTGCTGTTGATGAGGCACGAATGGTTACAAGCGCTGAACCAAGGTAAATCAGTCGACGTCATTTCCATTAACTTCAGAAAGGCTTTTGACACGGTAGATCATGCAGTGCTCCTTGACAGCCTGAGGATGTGCGGTGTTGGTGGTTCGCTGCACAAATGGATCAGGAAATCCCTTGTTGATCGAAAGTGGAGGGTCCAGGTGGACAACCATCTAACTGACTGGTATCCATCGGGCAGCAGCGTACCCCAAGGCACTGTACTGGGGCAGATATTGTTTCTGATCCATGTAGACGATGTGCCTCAGCTACTCGAATCACTTTGTGCGTTGTTCGCAGATGACTTGAAGGTGTAGAGAGTAATCCGCACACTCAATGATTGTGATTTGCTTCAGCAGGATCTCGACAGCCTCTCCACGTGGTCTGCAGAGGTTAACCTTCCGATCAACCCTGCCAAGTCGCAATTTATGAGGTTGGGTAAGTGTGAGCACAGCCGAACGTACACGGTGGCTGGTCAACCATTGCATCCCGCGCCTTTCGTGCGCGACCTCGGTGTACTCTCGCGCTGCGACCTGAAGTCCATTGACTACACGAATAGGCTGTACCAAAACAGCCTTCGAATGCTTTGGGCGCTGAGGCGCAGCTTCAGCACTTGGTCCGAAGAGATTATTACTCGCCTCTTCGTCTCGATAATACGACCAATGCTAGAGTTTGGCTCTCCCGCGTATTGTCCCATCACCCTGGGAAAGGTAGAAAAGCTTGGGCGGGTGCAGCATGTAGCCACCAGGCTGATTCCCAACTTACGATGTATGCCATACGAAGACCGGTGTAAGAAACTAGGGCTGTACACCCTGGGTTATCGTCGGCTGAGGGTTGACCTCATCATGACTCACCGGATATTACATCTGGGTGGTTCCCCTATGTTGAGACAACTGCTTCATCTGCGCAAACCATTCAGCATACGAGGACACCGGTATAAGCTTGTAGTACCGGATTTGAAGCGCGTCACCCACCAACTCTGTTTCCAACGCAGAGTGGTGAAGGTATGGAACGACCGGCCGCAGCACGTGGTAGAGGCGAAGTCAGTTTTGGAATTTAAGCATTTCCCTGACAAACACTTTGCCGAAGCAAAATATATTGAGCGGAACACAACATAACGGGTACATCTCCATGAGCGACGATTGATGCAGCTACACAGAGAAAGCTCTACTCGCTGCTTCGAATCGGTAATCAGTAATCATCATCATCATGACCATGATCATGATCCATCATGATCATCATCATCATTATCATCAACATCAAAGATCATCTTCATCCTCGTGCTCGTCCTCATCATCATCATCATCAAAATGCTCATCATCATCATCATCCCTAGATTGCCGAGCGACCCCTCTTAACCACCTGATATTTCCTCGACATCCACGGCAACTTGAGTGTGTGGCAAGCCAGGTAGTGATGATTTATGGTAAACGCAAAGGCCAAAGAAACAGAAAGCGACATCCAGCGACCTGAGGCGTCGCAACTTGATTATCTTTTATGCTCCTGCATTGTCGGATTCAAACGCACGGGTTCGGTATGACCATAACGTCGAGTTTCTGCAGAGTCTGGTTGATAGACTGCTCGCTGTCGGTGAAGACGAGCTGAAAGTGAAGCAAATCGCTCGTCTTGGAAGGAAATCTGAGGGAACAGTTCGACCCATGAGGGTCACTTTTGCTGACGAAGCTTATCCGACGTTGATATTATCGCACCCCGGTAGACTTAAGGGTTTGAAGATCCATATGAACGCAGACATGGATCCAGAAGACCGAGTAAAACCCAAGTCTGCCGTCATCGAACTAAAGTGGCGCACTGAATGCGGGGAAACAAATCTCCGCATTATAAAGTTTCGAATAGTTACCCTGGTTCCTCCCCGAATCCGGATGATCAGGTTGCTAACGCTTCATGCCCGGCCTTCGTGTAACCTTTACAAACCTTTGTAGTCTAATGAACAAACTTGACGACCTTTGTCACTTCGTTGCTTCTCGGCAACCAGACGTATTGGGCCTAACTGAAACTTTTTTTAAATTCAGAGATAATCGCGCAAAAGTCCAAATCAGCGGGTATTCTTTCTTCTGCTGTGATGGGCTATCCAATACGTGCGGTGGCGTGTTGCTTTACATACGGTCTACCTTGTGCGGAAGACTCGTTAGCATTTTCAGGGGCACTGATGGCCTGTGTCAGCATGTATGGTGTCCGATTTACCTGAGAAGCGGCGAACTCTCCGTGGGTCTTGTGTATCGCAGTCCACTGAGCCACAGTTTGGACTGGTTGCCTCAAGTGCGCAACCGCAAGTGTCGTCCACAATTCCTGCTTATGGGCGATTTCAACTCTCCTCCAATACAGGGGCCGGAGGTCGAGCTTCTCCCCGACCACTGCGAGGTCGAGACGATGTTTGAAACTGGGGCCTCACAACACCTCAATCAGCCGACGCGGATTGTGGCGCGCTCGACTCCATCGTGCCTGGACTTGTTGCTGACCAGGTGCGATCAACATGTCTGTGATCAAGTCCTTGAGCCCCTGGGGGCTAGTGACCACTCCCATCGCTGTGAGGCTGGACCTTACCGTGTTGCGATGGTTTGTGTGCCTCAGTGATCAATAGAACTATGCTGGGTGATGCTTTTTTGCACCTTCAGAGCCATTCATACCAGCTTGATCAATGGTTAGGGGCCAGACAAACTCAGCCTCCTTGTCCTCTAGGTTGGGGGTTGGAATGAGGATGGCTCCTTATTCCTTAACACGGACTCTTTGTAGCCCAACGCCAAACCCGCTGCCTTACGGTCAGGTTTTTGAACCAAAGGCTTTGGTTGAGAACCTTAATCGTTCTCCTGTCTAGGCCTGGGCAATCTGACAGTACTCTGCCCACGCAATACACCATGACTTATTCTTCTAACCATCTCTTGATGCTGTTGTAAATCCCACCGTATTACCTTGAAGTGGACCAATCATAATGTCCTGCCTTGAAGTCCTCGATTAAGCACACTACTTGAACAGGCAACAAGCGAGTTTTTGCGCATCTAGTAGTTGCTATTGTCAGGAACTTTTACTTCGGTCTTTCTCTCATGAACTATTTATTTTGACCACATATTATTCCTGTTCATTCTGTCTCCCGAGTGTTCCATACAAGTTCGCAGATGTTTCAGAAAAGGGAATCGCACATGCAGACCGGGCGCTGTCTGCAGTAGAGCGAAATTATGGCCAGAGAGAGAAAGAAGCCTTGGTGATAGTCTTCGCTGTAAAGAAATTTCACAAAATGCTGTATGGAAGGAAGTTTATACTTTTTACTGACCATAAGCCGCTGTTGGCAGTTTTCGGATCAAAATCAGACATCTCTGTCTATACGGCAAACACGCTGCAGCGGTGGGCTACTACATTACTCGGCTACGACTTTGCGGTGAAGCATATTTCTACTAAAAATATTGGTCAAGCTAATGCACTTTCTTCGTTATTGGAAATCCAGCAGCGCTAGCAAGAAGAATCTATCATTGCGGCGATCTCTCTGGAGTCGGAAGTGTATCAGGTGTTGTTGGAAACGTTGAGAACTTCCAATAACTTTTGAAATAATACGTGATGCATCAATGCGGGATTCTGTCCTACCACAAGTGGTCAGATTTCATACTACGCGGTGGCCGAAAGACAATCTAGATGGGGAATTGCAAAGCCTGTCCCGCAGAAAAGACGAAATATCCATCGTCAATGGTTGTTTACTTTTGGCGGAAAGAGTTTTTATCCCTAGTGAGATCCGACAAAGAATTCTAGGGCAGTTTCATCTTGGACATCATGGCATTAACAGAATGAAAATGATTGTGCGGTTACGTTTACTGGCCGAATATCGACTCGGAGTTGGAACAGCTAGCGAAATCGTGTCCGAAATGTGCGCTTGTAAGCAAGGCGCCCAGGAAAGCGAAATTGTTTTCTTGGTCGTTGTCAACGAAACCGTGGCAGTGAGTGCACGCGGATTGGCATGCCTCAATGTACGCACATTACTACAGATCGATCAACAGGCAGCACTTGCCCGAACTTTAGAGACCCTCTCAATCCATATCTGCTGCTTATCGGAGACCCATCTGCAAAACTCGAGCTCTGTGCTACCTCTGCGATCCCCTTCAGGTGACATCAGCAGCACTTTCTCATTGCGCCTATCCGGGGACGATGCAGCCTCGAGCGCCGGCCAAGCAGGTGTTGGCATTGCCCTGAGTCCCCGAGCTGAAGCTGCTCTGGTTGACTGGATTCCAATCAGTAGCCGGATGTGTGTGGTCCGATTGGCTGGCTCATTCAAAGCTTCGAAGTTGCGCTGAATCAATAGGTGTCTGTTCATCATTGCCGCCCACGCGCCCACCAACTCTAGCGATGATTCGGTAAAAGACGACTGACCGAGCTCCTTCGCCACAGAAGAAGCACGGACACTGTTGTGCCTGCGGAGATCTGAACGCACAAGTTGGAAAGTTGTCCCCTGGTGAAATGCATCTGGGTGGCCAACACGGTGTAGGCTCCCGTAATGATCACGGTGAGCGGTTACTTCATTTATGTGAAGATGTCCGCTTGTTTCTTGCGAGCGCTGATTTCCGACACAGCACCCGCCGGAGGGTGACTTGGCGAAAGTTATTCCGTCTGATATGGGAAACGGGCAGCAGGAGACCTTGTGTCAGTGAAACAATTTGTGACGAGAGTGGGCAGCCTATCCACCGTTTGTCAAAACGTTTGGAGCGTTTGGCTGAGCATTTTGAAAAGCAATTTAATCGGCCGGAATTGTTCGATTTCTCACCGACCAGTGATCGCCCTGCTCCTTGGGCTGTCCCTTTGGATCCGCCTTGTCACTCAGAAGTCAACCTTGTGATCGGACTGTTGAAGTTGAACAAAGCCGCGGGACCAGATGATCTTCATCCAACCCTCTTCAAATTCGGGGGCCGTGCTCTTGGTGATGATTTGTACGAGTTATTAGTGAAACTATGGGCGCAAGAAACCTTCCAAACTGAATGGAGCCGCTCCGGTATTGTTCCCATCTTCAAAGGGGGCTGGCGTTCGGAATGCGACAACCATAGAGGAATCAGTCTGGTTCCCATCGCCTCCAAATTATTTGCCTCTGTTATCCTTCACAGGCTGACTGGCGCCCGTGAAAGCAAGATTCGATAGGAGCAAGCCGGGGTTTCGTCGGGGTCGTGGCGTCATCGACCACATCTTCACCTTGCGTCAGTTGTTGGAGCACCGTCACTTATATTGGCGGCCCACCGTAGTCGTGTTCCTCGACAATAAAGTTGCCTTCCATTCGGCTGATCGATGTGCCCTTAAGGACTGTCTACTCAAGAAATATGTACCTGAGAAATATGTGAATATTATCCGAGCCTTATACGTGCGTAGCTCAGGCAGAGTGAATGCTTACGGTATGCTGTCGTCGCCTTTCAATATCTCCAGCGGTGTGAGACAAGGATGCCCGTTGTCACCTTTCCTCTTCAATTTCGCTATTGAGGAAGTCATGGAGATTGTATTTACAGGACAGGACTTCGGTGTGGAGCTACTCCCAGTAGAACGACTTCTTGACTTGGACTATGCAGACGACATTGCCCTCATCCGGGTCAGCTCCCAGACGTGCCGAGTTGCACTGGACAGATTAGCACTGGCTGTCCGTCACTTCGGGGCTTTGCTTCCCACCATCGAAGTGCAAAGCTTTCCTCCAAGATTGGCAAGGGTCGCCTGCTGTACTGGCCCTTGGCGGGGATCAGCTTGGAGTTGTTCAGAAATTCAACTACCTGGGAAGTTGTATCAGCGCCCTTGGAATTGAAGACGAGATCACGAACCGTATAGCAAAAGCTCGAAGTGCTTCTGCTAGTCTTCGCCACCTATGGCGCCGGCGCGACATCACTCTCGCCCTGAAGGGTAGAGTGTACCTTGCAGCGATACGTTCGACCCTACTGTACGGTTGCGAAACCTGGCCCCTTTAGATCAGCGGACATAAAGAGGCTAGTTACGTTCGACCACCGGTGCCTTGGTAACTTAGCTCACATATGGTGGAAACACCGCGTGAGCAGCGAGTGTTCGATGCCTTGTTTATGGCTCGGCCACGTGTTACGCATGCCAGCCCACCGACTCCCTCGACGTGCGTTGTTTGCGCCCTGGGGGTGTGGATGGAAGAAGAGGAGGGTTGGCCAAGCGATGACTTGGTCGAGAGGAATGAAGGCCTTCACTTCTGAGCTGGCCTCGGTTGCAGCATCTCGGCTCCCTGATTGGGGTCCGAAAGACGATGAACACGTTTGGCTGGATAGAGTTTCTGACATGACTAGGAGCGTGGCGTTCGTGCTGTGAGTTTCTTTGTCCCCATCCTTTTTAGCCTCTTCCTCTAACCATGATCTCATTTCGTAGCATAATATAATTTTACCATATTTTTATTGTTGCCTAGTAGCCGGGTGGTACCTTTCCGGAACGATGCTAATCCGTTGCTGGTTGCTCAGCTGGCATGCAGCTGTGATATATTTTCTCTTTTATGCATTGCGGCACAGTATCTGAGGTGTTTTACACCTCTAGCTTACGTGTATAAGGATATAATGACGATGAGTGACCACTCGATGGTAATGGCGAGCTTAAAGTGCCACTGCTGCTGGAGCCAGTCTTCAACTACTGGAAGGCGGACTTGAATGGCCTCACTCGAGCCGCAAGCTTGATGTACTGGTCGCTACCACAGAATTCATCAGTTGAACCGTGTTGATCTATCATAAAAGAGGGAGTACAATCACTATGCGCCTGATTTGTGCCCCTCACATATCGGAAAGCCGGGCCAGTCAAGCAACGCTGGTTTGACAATGAGTGTGTCAAACTGGCTCGACAGCGACGTCAGCTATGGAATAAATTCGTGCACTCTGGCTCTGCCGAAGGTTATGAGACGTGCAAGAGGCAACGAAATGCATGCAATAGGGCGAAAACCAGCAAACGCCGAAACTTTTAAGAGCAGCTTGCAACCACAACATTAACAGCTCCCAGCGGATCTTTGCATACGTGAAGCGACGCTTGAAGCCGACAGGTGATGTGCCTGTGTTGGAGGGCTCGGATGGACAGCCTATACTTTCCAGCACTGAGCGTGGTTCCACATTGGTGACGCACCTCACTTCCGTTTTCGCAGCTAACCAAATCATTCTGCCCAGTTCGATGCATATCGCCCTTAGCGAGCTGGACAGCCTGGATTGCAGCGTTGAGGATGTGCGCAAATTGCTCGCAAGTCTTGACGGTACCAAACCTGTCGGGCTTGATGGTCTCCATCCGCTGATCCTCAAATCGCTATCTACCATCATCACGCCTTCGGTGACTGAGCTACTCAACAGGTCACTGTCCGCTGGTTCATTGCCGAGCGACTGGAAATGCTCAGTGGTGAAACCGATTCCGAACAGCGGCGATCCGAACAAGGTGGACAACTACCGACCGATATACCTGACCTCTGTTTTGGCTGACACTCTAGAAGATCGTGAAGCGAGGTCTTTTGCATCATCTCGAGTCGAAAAGCATTTTGACGCCTGCGCAGCACGGTTTCATGAAAGCTCGGTCATGCATCAGAAACCTGTTGCTCTCGAGGCACGAATGGTTGCAGGCGCCAAACCAAGAGAAGTCAGTTAACGTTATTTACGTCGACTTCAGTAAAGCGTTTGATAGGGTAAACAAGAAGATGCTCCTTCGGAATCTGAAGATATTCAATGTTGGTGACTCACTGCACCAGTGACTTCCTTATTGGTAGGACGTGGAGGGTGCAGGTGGACAACTACTTGACTGAGTAGTACTCCTCGACCAGTGGCGTCCCGCAGGGCACAGTCCTTAGGCCTATTTTCTTCCTGATCCACATCAACGAGTTACCTCAACTTCTCATTCCACCTTGCGCTTTGTTTTCGGATGACCTTGAGGTATGGAAGATAATTGAGGCGACCGACGACTGCGACCTGCTTCAGCGTGACCTTGACCGCCTCTCCAGGTGGTCAGCGAAGGTCAGCCTCCCGATCAATCCGCTCAGGTCGGTATTCATGAGCCTTGGCAAGGGTGGTAATGGCCGAGTCTACAATCTGGCCGGCCAACATTTACACCCATAGCGATTCATGAAAGATCTCGGTGTACTCTTACACTGCGATTTGAAATCCGTTGAAAACACGAGCAGGCTTTATTAAAACGGACTGCGCATGCTCTGGGCGCTTAAACGCAGCTTCTGTACTTGGTCCAAAGAGGTTGCCACTGTTCTCTTCTCTTCCATTATCTGACCAGTGCTCGAGTACAGCTCACACGCCTACTGTTCGCTCACTTGGGGCGAGGTGCAAAGGATTGAGCGGATACCGCATGTTGCTACAAGGCTCATCCCCGGTTTACGAGGTGTGCCATATGAAGAATGATGCAAGAGACTAGGGTTGTACACCCTCTTATCGTCGAATGCGGGTTGACCTTGTCATGCCGCATCGGATATTACATCTGGGCGAACACCCCATGTTGGGGCCTCTTCTGCATCTGCGCACACCAAGCAGCATAGAAGGACACCGGTACAAGCTTGTCGTACCGTATTTGAAGTGAATCACTCAACAACTCTGCTTCAAGCGAAGGTTGGTAAATATTTGGAACAATCTGCCTGCAGAGATAGTCGAAACAAAGTCAGTGTCGCAGTTTAAGAAACTCCCGGACACTTTCTTTGCTGATTTGAGATATCGGGGATAATCACCATCATAATTGGTAGGTTTGCTTGAAAAATAGTAGATGCAGCCACACAGAGGCATTTTCTCAATATCATTATCATTAACATCATCATCATCACCATCATCATCATCATCATCATCATCACCGCCAGCACCATTATACACGTTAGCTGCAGGTGGATAAAATCTCAGTTACCGTGCCACAATACAAAAATTTTCAGTAACCGATGGACATTGTCTTGGAGAGTTAACAGCCTACTATCGTGCCGCAAAGAGTTATATTATGCCTACGAATGAGATCGTGATTGGAGGGCAGACTAAGGAGGAGCGGGATGGACAAAGGAACTCACAACACAAACGCCATTTGGGCCGGCTCTTCGCCATATCAGCAAATTTGTCCAGCCAAACTTGTTCGTTGTCCTTAGGATCCCAGCCAGGCTGTCAGGATGCACAAACCGACGCCAGTTTCGAAGCGAGGGTTTTCATTTCCCTCGACTAAATCATCGCTTAGCCTCTCTTCTAACCGCACCCTCAGCGCGCCAACAATGCACGTCGCGGGAGTCGGTGTGCTGGTATGCGCAACACGTGGCCCAGCCATTGGTGCCTGGTGCGTGATATAATGGTGCTGAGCGGTTCACTCACTCTTCCTGCACCAAATACGCGACGCGGAACACGCTCATTACTCACGCGGTACTCCCAACAGACATGAGCTAAGCTGCGAAGGCAGCGATGATCGAATATGACGAGCTTCTTTATGTCTGTAGATCTGATGGGTCAGGTTTCACAACCATAGAGGAGAGTTGAACGGACGGCTGCGTTATTAACTCTGCCCTTCAGGGCGAGAGTAATGTCGCGTCTGCGCCACGGTCGGCGGAGATCGGCTAAAATACCTCGAGCTTTTGCTACCCGGTTCGTAATCTCAGCTTTGATCCCACGGGCGCAAATATAACTGCCCTGGTACTTTAACTCCTGAACGACTTCTAGCTGATCACCACCAATTGTCAGCGCAGGGGAACTTTACATTTCGATGGAGCAAAGCATTGCCCAAAACGATTGACAGCCAGTGCTAATCGGTCAGGTGCAGCCTGGCTCGTTTGGGCGCTGTCACACATGAGAGCAATGTCGTGCGCGTACTCCAAGTCAAGAAGTCGCTCACCAGGCGGTAGCTCCACATCTTCAAGGCCGTGTCCAACGAACGCTGTTTCCATGACTTCATCAATAGCACGTATCAGTGCACTAGCTCCTGCGACATATGTTGTTTGCGCTCCCGGGGTGTGGATTGAACAGTTGGAATGGAGACCAAGCGATGACTTGGTCGGTTAGTGCATCCCGACTGCCGCACTGGGGTCCCAAGGCCGCTGAACTGGTTTGGTTAGATACACTTGCTGATGGCGAAGAGCCGGTCGTAATGGCGTTTATGTTGTGAGTTTCTATGTCCATCCCCTTCAGATTCCCAATCAAATTTCGATTTATCTCAAGTGCAAGCGTGTTTCTCACTCTCAGCTAACGTGTATTGCTAATGATGATGGGAAACGGTTCACTCCCAAATCCTTTCCCTTTGCATGCCACTTTGCAAGTTATCTTCAACTTCGTTACACCAACGTTTAAAAATTGGCTTCATCTTATTTAATTCTTCATAGCTTCTTTTTGTCGGCCACACGTATTTATCCTATTCTCTCTTTAAAATGGCCCCGATTTGATCCCGTTTCTTCCAACTGTCTAATCTTGAGCGCTATTTTTCTTTCCACCTATGCGTCTCCAGTTGCAACAATTCCTTTGCATTTCCAGCGCTGTTGTCTACGTTTTGTTGGCGCTTTGTCGTTCACTTGTCAGTAACCCAAGACCATCGGTTGTTATCATGCTTCGGTTGAAGCTTCTAACGGTTGCTTGTTAACCGGTTCTTCGAAACGTTTCATCGTTATGCGCTGCGTTTCCGTGCGTGCTTTCCTCTGTCGGCATGACTTGCGCGAACAGTATACTATTCCGCCATCATCGGTGTACTCGCCACAGCTAGCAAATACTGTCGCATTATATCCTGTTCAGTACAACCTTTGACTTTTGCGCTCGATCCTCAGCGTGCCGGTCATTGGTTTGTTTGCTCCGCATTCATCGAACTGTCATCTTCCTCTTCCCATTGTGTGCTGATCAACTTGATCTGAAGGCCTGACCTTTATCATTTTGGATTTGCGCTCTACCATATCATTGTTCTTTTATTATCTGCATCTCACGTAGGCCGAACTAGGTGCCGCCTAGAGAACGCACAAATGGTTCATTTTTATCTTTACACTACAAAACGTTCCTGTGTCACATGCCAGTTACAATTCCGCGATCGAGAAGTGACAGTAACTCTAGATGGTGGTATGGCCGTCATCGTCATCCTTCTGTGTACCGCACAAACCATTGTTGGCTGTGTTTGAATCCTATGGAATCAGCAACCCTCCCTTGAGCTGGTTCGAATCATATCTGAATGACCGAACTCAAAGAGTACAGATTGGTCAATACTGTTTTACTTCCAGAAATGACACGAGCGGTGTTGTTCAGGATAGTGTACTGAGCCCATTCCTTTCCTTCATTTACATAAACGATCAATGTGATTATATTAGACACGGGCGCCCATTTTTATTTAGGGATGACATCAAACTAGTGTACTCATTTCTACCTGACCACCTGGAACTATGCCTTAAAGATATACGCGAAGACCTATCATTCCTAAACAAATGGGACGAAAGTAGGTCAGTGAGGTTTTCGGCAGAAACGTCTCAGATGCTTTGCCACAGGAAGATCCAGTACTCTTATTGGCACCCCCCTCCCAACTGCGTGTTTTTGTTCGAGACCTGGGTATTTGATTTTCGAACAGTTTTAACTTCTCCGAACACATCATACATCAAGTAGCGAAAGCGAAACCAATAACAAGCTACATTACTAGGTTATACTCACTATCCCAAACACAACTTGAATCATCCAAACTCATAGTACGACCATAATACATAGCCGCTTAAGTAAAACAGATAGAATTTCTTTGAAGAACGTCCAGCACTCATTTACTAAAATGCTCATGGGCGCTCATCAACGCCTACTTATGAGGACCGTAGTTCATGCCTCCAGCTCAATCCATTCCGGCTTCGACGGCTGGAAAACAATCTTCTCCATAGTACCCGCAAATTTTCTCAACCAATACGGCCGTCGCACACAATAGCTCCACCTGTCGCACTCGTGATGGTGAACGTCTTACGGAGAACCAAGCAAAATATCCGCCTAAATTTTTTTGGGTGAGGTAAACACACCTGTGAAATAAGCTTCCGTTGCAACTAAGAATCAGCGGGAGCTTCCGTTTTTAAAACTCATTTAAAATCTTCTTTCCTTGCCTAGTGTGGTCATGGAATCCGGCCCGAAAAACATGATAATATTAAACTGTCAAATAATGTTCCTTATTACATGCTCAACGAAATATTGCATAACTTTTCCATACCGAGTGCAGTTCACGAATGAAATAATAACGAAACTCGCTGCACAAATGGTCGTACTACAAAAGGTAACCACTTCCTCTCTTCGGGAAATATGTTAATTTATTTGTTCAATTATCTCTCGTACTTCATCCGCTGCGTCCTATTTATATAAATGAGACTTTGTTCCGACTTTGCTTTGTGTTCTCAGGTGGTTTCGATGCTTTCAAGAACCTGCGTTCTTCCGATTTCATCGATTCTGGCGCCTCCCTTTCAGAGAGTTTCGGTTTCACTTCCTCTGCTGGCTGTACGTTAACGCCATCTAAATCCACACACACAGTCACTAGCCGTTCCATCGATTTAGTCCCGTTATGTCAGGGTGCCCAAAAGGATCCCTCTGGCTCACGGTGGGCTCCGAACACTTCCTTCTGTGCCAAACCCCTCGGTCCACTAACCTGTGCCTTCGAATCAAAACTTGATGAACACCGACCCCCTCCCACTACCTCCGATTCTTGTCGATTGAGCTGGTCTGTTCATCCCCACCATTACCATTCCAATCCCATTTCAATTAAGCTGTCACCTGAGCTGGCCCCCCAGGTGACTTCACCTGATGATCCGGACGATGTACTGAACGCTTGCGTATCAGAAATTCTTCCTTACTTGTTCGTAGGTGAGTCTCGTTTGTTTTACCTTTCTGTCTGTCGTTCTCAACTTTCCAAACTTACCCTTTTTCCCAAAACTGTCAACATTTGATCTCATTTCTTAGAGCCTTCTCCTTCCTAACCCAGCATACCACTATCACTGTCTTAACCGTTTCTCATCTGATTTTAATACAAATCTCCGCTTCGGTGGCGAATTCAAGTGACATCGCCCGTGGCATGCGACTACTAAATGCACTGGGTGCAAAGGTGGACGGCGAGAAGCAACTGCATTTCGATTGGAAATGCCATCGACCTTTGTCCATGCGACTCTTCAACATAGTGTTTTGTAACCAGCCCGCCTCGCAGATACCAGAATTCTTATGACCGTCGAGTGGTCCGAATACGTTGAAACAGCTTGCAAGTGTTTCCATTGAGGGCTTCAGCCTCCATCTCCAAGCCGCATTGAGATAATCGAACTTTCCATTCGCCTATGAGGCTTCGTTCGAGTTGCCAGCGCAGTTCGTCTTGTCCTGACTACTGAGAGAATTCGGCGGGCGGCGAACATTGTCAGGGAATGTGCAGCGATCCAACTGTCCAAGGAATAATAAGTCAACCCCCTGACAAATTGGTTAGGGATAAGTATTGTGTATTTTGTGTGGATTCGTCGCTCTGGGGGCCAGCCCTGTCCTCTGCACATTCATGACATGCAAGACAGTGGAGGATGAGCCGCGCTATATCTCAGTTAGCCATCAGTCATGGCGGTCTGCTACCGTTGCCCATGGCTCAGTGACATAAATCGCTGACTCGCAAGTGTAAGGTCGTGGGTTCGAATCCGGCAGGATTCGGCGGGTGCGCGCTACTGACGAGGCCCAAATATGACGAAACGACCGTCTTGCGAGCCAGCGACTTATGCCGCTAAGTCACGGGAGACGACAGCAGACCGCCATTAATGATATCTACTTGTTTTATAGCGCGGCTCATCCTCCACTATCATGCATGTTATGAGCGTGCAGAGGTCAGCGCTGGTCCTCAGAGTCACGACTTCCTTTGCAAGCCGCCGCCAATCGAGGTGGCATGTGAGCTGTTAAGACGACTACTGATTATATGTGAATAGTAGGGGATTTATTGGGTGCTTTGTGTTCTGTAAAACGACCCAATAGTTCAAAGTTGGGTTTGCAGTACCAGCCGTGCGGTTGGATTGCGATACGCAATGTCTGTTGAGACCTTGGTTTACTTTGAAGTTGTCTTCGAGCATTCCGATCACCACGATTGTATCCGCAGTGGAGGGATTTCGATGTTTGCTCTCACAACCGGTATAGTCCTCGTTTGAACTCATCAGGTATCAATAGTTTGAGCTGCTGTTCGATATCAGCGGGGCGGAACATAGGCTAATGAATTATCCAGTGTGGTCGCTAGTGGTTCAGGTGAGTCGACTGACCAGCTAGTCTATGGTGTTTCCTTTTGGTAGGCACCCCAAGTCGCATCCAAATGTTCGCACAGACCAGTACTTGAGCTGAATTAAGGCAAGTAGATCAGGATAATCTCAAGTCTTGTAGAGCGTGAAGACCACTTAGTTGTTAGGTGCTCAGCAGTAACGATGCACGCGATAGATCCAGGGCACTAGATCGACTTAGATAACGTCAAAATCGTTAGAAAGGGGATGTGATCAACTCCCCAGAGGCTGACTGCTGAGGCGGTTGAGTTTGGCAGTGAACAGCTGCGTGAACGGAATGGACGGGGCCGCGTTTTAGAGCTTGTGGCGAGCTGTGTTAACCCGACCGGTCTGAGGAGCGCCGGCTGACGGATCCAGGGCAGAGAATGAACATCACATCATCCCCGCACCCTCGTTAACAGGACTCACGTGTGTGACCTTGTAACGCGGACCACTTGTGACCGTGATGCGTTGACCTGTAACGCGAGTGACCTTTTGCCTACGTTCCATTCGTCGCGATTATCATCCCAGTTTGCTATAAGTGCTATACCAACTTTCGACTGGTTCACTCCGCTTGACGAAGATTTTTTCTCAGAAGCGAAACGTTGCCTACAAACTATACCAACCAGTTGTTTTCAGACCTTTCTGAAATCGTAAATGCTCAGATTTCAGTTCATTTCACCAATCCTTATAAACATAATTCTGGTGTAACCGTAGATGGATTTCAAGCCCCCTTTACATAGATTACAAGGTCCCCTATCGATTTTACAATCCGAGTCCGGTGCCTTTCATCTTTATTAACTGTCTAATATACTTATGTCTACTGAGGTTTATAGAGCTGGAATACCACAACTCCAAATCTCTGACAGAAGAGCAAATTGGAATGATGTCACCTTGAAATCGAAATAATCCGACTTGATCTGGCTTTCACTAGTTGTTACATCGCATTTCGATGTAGAGATGGGCATCTACCACTTCGCCGCCACGTTTGCAGATCGTGTTCCGTATGTGCTACCCTAGTTACATGTCGAAGTACGTGCGACTTGTACGCAAATTACCAATCATCCACAAATAAAAATATGGTTTACCGAGGCGTGTGATAAGCTACTATGGTTTGAGATGTAGAAATGAACTCATTTATGCTGGCAGTTTGCGGGCGTCCTGTTCGGTAATGTTCAAACCAAGAACGAAAACTACTCGCTTTACTAACCGTCTTTCGTGTGAAGCTCGATCAGTCGCGTTTTATATGCCAAGAAAGTTGGCACTACACTCTGTAGTACAGAACCAGTCGCTCTAGTGAGATTATCTAGGAAATCAGTTTGGCAAGTCATGCATGAACGTGACTTTAAGAAACCATAGTACAAGGGTGTGGAAAAACTGCGATATGAGGAAGAAGTTTTTCTCTACAGCCCTCTTCAGGCTTCTGGATAAAATTGAACTGTGTCCAGATTTATAGCGCAGTAAGACACTAGTCTGTTTCCATTTCCCAGGAGACGTGCTTGACTGTAAGGACGAGGAAAGCCTATTTAGTAATCGCCGAGGTCGTTTGGAGTGTAGACAACCTGTTTATCCAGCTTCAAGGCATCTTGAAACGACCGGAAAATTTACGATACGGCGATTTGTTTCCCATCACAATTACGTCTTTCCAGCTCAGTGACAGTATGCTTAAGCCGTTCTCGGTCCACTGTATTTATGAACATTGCTCTTCAAACATTTCAGCCTATTTAGATGAGATAGGACCAGGTTCGGTTTGGCTTAGTCCACAAGCTGATTTTTATTAGCAATATTTGACAATGGACCTTAAGTGCAAACTGTTGGTCCGGCACACTCTTACCCCTGGTGGGTGAATGCATATGCTAAATCCATCCTCCAATGAACAGTTATGAAGTTTGCATGTTTTCTGGCTTAGAAGGTCATATTGAATCATTCGTTGTGTGTGTGTGCGAATGGATTGCGACGCCCAGTCTCAATGTAGACCGCGCTTCTCATTGGAAGGAACTTTGGTCAGTTCGATCCCTGGGACCGTAGCTGATGACGCAGAGGGAACTGGGGTATCACCCGCCTGTAAACACTACACTGCTTTTCTGTTCACATTTTTTCGGTACTGCTTTGTATCATTTAGTGAGCCAACGCATGATTACTGATGGCTCGTTCGGATCGGATTGTTGTCATAGGCTTACTGCATCCCGCCTTCAGGCCCATTCTCACCAATTTTCTCAGTGACTATTGGTTAGAGTGGTCTTCTCGATGAAACTCACGTTTTTAACACTGACAACTCGCTCACTGGTTGTTGTTACCGTCAGCATCACCTCAGCAGTTCGCGATAATTTAAAAAACCGGTAGTTTGACTTCTTGGCCGTGATATCGTATGTTCTGTTCGAGGTAGCGTCATTGGTGCGTCGAACACCGTACCGGTACTCCGCGGACACACGACACCGAGCGGTCCCGCGTCGTTAAGATACATCTCGAGATCACCCACGCGTGTGTAGGATTGAATCGACGACCTGTGGATTGCAGCACAGTATTGAACCACTGCGCCACCAGTTGGCCTAGTTAAAACTGAAGAGTTTTGTGATCGTACCTTGGTTGCGCTAACTCTTCATAGGTTGCAAGCGGCTGGCCTTGTCTGATGGCTTCACAATCGTTTAGCAATACGCCAAACTGTGAACAGTCTCTCTAGCTTGTTTCCTTTGGCGATAACAACTAAGGTTGATCCATGAAGCAGTACTAGACGCTGTTTGTTTGTGATTTCCGCTTATGCTCCCACCGACTAGTTCTGATGCTGTCAAGAATACATTCTACCACTACTACGCAGTGCTACCAGTTCTTGCAGGGATATGAATGCGCAAGTAGGTCGTCCGAGCTCATTAGAAGCTCAGCTAGGTGGTATTTATGGGTTTAACTCCGAACGAACTGAACGGTGAGCGTCTGCTGCCACTGTGTACGCAGCACCAGCTGTTTTTTAGCAGGGCCACTTTCAGACACCGTGGGCGCAGAAGTGCCACTTAGCGTATACCTGTAGCTGCCCAGCGATGGACCCCTATTGATCACATTGCCATAAGTTACAAGTGACGTGGTCCCATCCTAGATTGCCACTCGTTCTGGAATACCTGCGTCGACTCTGATCATGCCTTGATACGCTGTCGCTTCTCCATTAACTTTGCCGGGAGGCGCACCATTTCTCTTTCTCGATTGGCGACTGAGAAATTATCTCAGCTTTCGGTCAGGCAAACCTACCGCGCTGCACTGAGTACCGAACTTTCGCCCCTTGCCCTAATGGCAGTGAACTTCATTGAAATAGGATAGACTGCCATGCACGACGCAAGATCATCTGCTTGTGGCACTATCCATCGTCACCGCACCAGTCACTGGATATCTGAGAGGTCGGTGCGCCTGTTGGAATCCAGAAGCAAACTGCCGGCTGGTTCTGTGCACAATGTGACCAGATGGACTATTAAGCGCCAACTAAAGCGGAGACTGCGTGCTGACAAGGAAGCCTGGTGGATCCGTCTGGTTCAAGAAATGGAGGAAACAGGAGCAGTAGGCAGTTGTCGCAAACTCATCCAGCTTATCTGTACCACTGGCCTCAGGAAACGAGGTGTTAGTGTCAATCAGAGACTTCGCGGGTGCTCTGATTTGCGATGAGGAGCTCCATATAGCTCGTTGGGCGTAGCGGTTTCATAATCACTTTAGTTGGTCCCCTGCTTCTCTACCTCTTCCTACTTAGATGATGCAAGATGAGTCATGGAAGGTTAGTTTAGAGGCTCCGTCGGAGGCTGAGGTCCGAAACACGATCACAGCACCCAATCATTTTCGTGCAGCTGGCCCGGATTCCTTGCAACCTGCACTATTTAAGGATGGAGGTGAGGTCCTCTGCAAAGCATTGACCTCCCTGTTCGAACATGTATGGAAGGAGGAGACCGTTCCGGCTAACTGGAGTGAATCGATTATGATGGCAATATACAAGATGGGCAGTCGCACCAACTGTGCTAACCACAGGGGCATTAGCCTAACGCCAGTTGTGACGAAAGTACTGCCCTCAATTCTCGTTCGTCGCCTCACCGCGGAACGGGAATCCCGGATTATGGAAGAGCAGGCTGGTTTTTGCTTAGGACGGGGCTGTATAGACTATATGCTCTCTCTACCTCGGTTGCTAGAGCAGCGCCACACATACTTCAGACAGACAATAGCTGTGTTTCTCCAGTTCATGAATGCGTTCTACTCTGTTGATCTGTGCATCCTGTTCGAAATACTCGCGGTAATGTGTTTCTATGAAATATGTGAGTGTTTTACTTGCCATGGATTCGAACACCACAGGCCGCTTCATGGTAGGTTGACTTACTTTCCTACAACAAGTGACGTTCGTCAGGGTTGTTCAATTTCCTCATATTTGTCCAACTTAATCATGGACTCCATCATGGATTGTTCCCTTGCAGAATCGCACGATGCATGTGTTGATGTGCTGCCCAGTGGAAAGCTATTTGATCTCGATTATACGAACGATATCGTTTTTCCATTCAACGATCTTGGGACCATCCAGTCATCTCTTACTGAACTCTAGAGTAGTCCCATCATTTGGCACGCGGCCGCTTTCGCTGCACTCTTGTACGCGTAATCCGATATGCGCCGAGCCCCTGCAGGATGCAAACAGTTTGCTTGCACCCTAGCAAAGCTTCAGTCGCCTAAGTTAGTTTGTGCGCCAGTGACTTGTTCTGTTTGTGTGATTGAATTTTCACTCCTCGTTATTGTCTAACTTGGTTTACTCTTGTAGACTCCAGTGAATAGTCCTATGCGTGTTCGGTTTGGGTATGAGGTTTGATCAGCTCTGCCAAGCTGTCAGTGCGTGACTGTCAGATGAGCCGTCACGTGCCGCGTTTCTACTTATTGTCATAGTGTGCGCGAGCGCATAAGCCGCACACTCGTTAGCCGACTTCGATATCCACGAACCCGGGGGTATTCAAAGGAATAGGAGCGTTTACTATAAGGGCACCGCTTGATGAGTCAATCGTCAGTTAGTTGATATGGGTTTTCGAAATCTCTCCCATTCAGTTTTGCCATTTTTCTCATTGTTTAACCTGTAAATGCTAATTTCATTGGATACTCTGCTCAGTCCCAATAACACTTTGAAAATGCTTCATCTGGCAATCGGTGTCATATGTGTTACCAGCGTGTGAATGAATAGCAAATCTGCTAAGTACTTGTGACCGGGGCTTATTCGTTCGCACACTCACCGAGAAGCTTCTAGTTGTCAACAAATTTATTTGTCGCTGTGCTGGTATCACCCTTGGATTCATTTCACCTTGTCCGTGATACTCCTGTGCCCTTAAACATACCTTATAATCTACCTCCGCGGGTTCCAGTGTGCGTAGGGAACCGGGCGACCCTCACAGTATCTTTAATCCACGTGCGACTGGTGGTGGTTGCACGGCAGCGAAGCGTCTTTACTACGTACCGGCGTACTCAAACTCACGGCACTCATGCAGTTTTGGAATACCTCCATGTGTTGTGGTACAAAGATGATCACCTACCACTGAACGACGCCCGATGACAATTTGCCCTCGCTTACCGCTCCCTAAGTGTACCGTTACACACATCTTCTAACTCCGTTGTGCGGGGATGAATCTGTTGTCCCAGGCAGTTGTTTTCCGGCGGTGCCGTCCACCAATTACTGGCTTATCACTCCCTTTGCACTTGCCAACCTTCTAAATCTGTATTTTCGAAGTTTACGCCAGTATGCACGAGGCCACCGATTTGCCACCCGATAGCACTCCAGCAAGTACATATGGTGAATGAAAATTTTATTCTTAATAAGACAATGAGAAGACTGGTATTGCGAGATGGGACCATTTCGTGTTATCTGCTCACTCGCAAACTAACAACATACAGATGAATCACTTGACAGATAAATCGAAGATTTGAAACTGGTCACAAAGGAAAATTACGTTGACGCAAGAATAACAGACCATCGAGCTTGATCTTAGGGTCATGAGCCCCACGGAAGCTTCAGGGAGACTGTTAATTGTTTTTGTACACAAGGGATAGGGCGATAGCGGTTAAGTGCCACCGCCTCGGCAAACCTCAAAACTTTGGGGTTGTCATTTCGATAGAGAACTGTAAATGTTGACCTAGGGTCAACCTGATGGCCTGATTCGAGTAGATGTCTGGCGATCGATGATGCCGGCAGCTTAGATACCTTTTCTCGTTCGGCTGCTGGTTGTGTCGATATTTTAACAATCCGTTTCGGGATATGCTCTCCAATGCGCTTACCCAAGGATCGATCGGTTCTGCCAATGTAACTACTACGCACTTACAAACGAAATGGGTTGTGGCGGAGATCGGTTGAGCAGGCTTCATTGGAGGCATAGGCAACCTCCTGGTCTCCCAAGAGATGTGGACTCACCGATAATTTTTTCAACATGTTCATCATCAAACGCAACACTGGCTCCAGCGGTTCTGAAGGATCTTTATCCCAATGTAAAAGAACTCTTTAGCTTGCCTCTGCAAACCTTTCTACAGCTTCACTAACATCACTCTCGTTAAGCAAATTATTTGCTAGCTAAAGTCTTTTCCAAGTTCGGAAGTAGGTCGAAGTCATAAGGAGCCAGATTTGGCGAATAGAGCGAGTGAGGGAAAAGCTAAAACCTGCAATCATAGATTGTTTCCTGAAAAATGGAGGTGTGAGCTGGGTCGTTGTCACTGTGGAGCATGACTCCTCTTTTCTATGTTTTGCTGCCGAGACGTTTCTGAAGCTCACAGTTCTACTTTCCGGTGATAGTATGGCCTCTTTTAAAGGAATCAATCAACAACGCACCTTGAGGATCCCAGAAAAAGCTACCATAACCTTGCTATCTGATGGCGCATCCTTGGCCTTCTGTGGCATAGAAAACACTTCCATTGCCTTTTCTTTCTGGTTGAAGGTGTTGAACCCAGCACTCATCCATAATGAGAAATCTTGCGATAAAATTATCGGTATCTACCTCAAACAGTTCCAACTTGTTCTTTGACATCACATGCTGCATGCGCTTCTGCTCAGCAGTCAGAAGACCCATCGAGCGGAAACTTCTGAATGGCCTATCCTTCTTCAGAATATTATCTGCTCACTCCTAGGAGATGCCCAATCTCTGATATCTGATAAGCTGTTAGTCGGCGATCTTGCATGATCATATTCAATACTAGTTCAAGATTTTCTTTGATGGTGCCTGTTCTTGCTCTCCTTGACCTGGGCTCGTTTTCATACTCTTCCTGCCTCACTTGATTCCTTGCACCCGACATTCAGCTGTGGCATACGAAGGGACACTGTCATGCAATGTATCGAGCATGTCTTGGTGGATTTCAGATGGTGTCATTCCTTTGAGATAAAAATATTTGATCACCACGATGCTCCAACTTCTCCCTTTTTATCAAACTGCAGACCCAGTTCAATTCAAGAATCTGCTGAAACGATAGTAAAAGAGGTAGATATATTAATTTGTATAATATGAGTAAGGAAAGTGGTAAGGTCATTAAAAAAAACTTTATTTGGCTTGCCTGGCTACCTCACTTCAGTGACATACTCACAATTTTTCACGAACCCTAGGTAGACGGGACTGATCTGTCGCATTAGCCTGTCATCCTTGGTGAGACATCGGGCTGGATCAGCTGCAACGGGGTTGAAATCACTATCTCACATGGTGTGGTAGCATAGAACTTAGCAACGCTCTCGCCTTTGGTCCCTTGTTTTCAACTACTGGTCATGCGGCTAGTGGACTCCACGATGGGGATTCCTAGTATAGTAGCTCAGTTGTCTGACCCCCGGGTTCAAGTTCACACTACTGTTCAGGTTTTGGGCAGACAGCCTTCCAACTGCTTACAATTCCATATCAGTGTATTGTGTACTAGGCAGTGATTACTCAGTAAAATATACTGATATACTGCTGAGGGCCCTTTGTTTCTGACCCCGGATAAATTAGGCTATTTTCCCCATCTTCACTCGTCACGCGACAAGTCGAGATCCTTTACTTCCCTATCATGGACAAGGAACTGAACCGGACTGCATTTGATGTTATCAGTTGATTTTAATGTCTCGACTATTGCAATTTCCTTAGGTTCCAAGTACTCTACGGTTGCTGAGCGCACACAGCATAGCGATGATTGGCCCTGGAGATTTTCACTTAGTCATCGTCTACCACTCCTTTGCGACCACCTTCGACCAGGGAGTGCTCTTTGATCTCAGTTGTAGCTCATCTGTGCTCGTTACCATTGTCAGAGTAATCAAACATCTGCTACACTGTACCTCTCTTCTTCCCGTGCTTTTCTCGCCCTTGTTGTAACTAACTCTCGGCCTACGTTTAGCAGGCGCATTGGAAACCGTGGTGGTGTGCCTCATTGTTTATTAATCTCTCTGAATTTCAGTTACTCACACACCGTATGCTCATGTCGTTCGGCCTATCTTCATTTTACCCCCCTAGGCAATCTGCGTGATGTCCAAGACAAGGCGTTACTTTCTCGCCTCGGCATAACACATATCATCAGCGTGACAGACTGCATTCCTGCGTCCCTCTTGAACACAACCGAATTCCAATGTCTGCATTTGCCCGCGGTGGACAACCACAGTCAGGACTTGCGTCCCGCTTTCGAAAATGGGATCCAATTTATCAGTAAGTCTCTGCGGCATTGCTGTAGCTTGTTGCTAGTTGCGAGATTGGACCTGAATTTCACAGGGGGCACACTCGAAGTGAGATCACACGTACCCGATTTCAAGTATCTCCGGTGGTCTCTGTGATGTCATTTCATCCTTTTACGTGCATTCTGTTTGAGCGGACGGCTCTGTCACAACCGCACATCATCGTGCGTGAAATATTCGTAGCTCGGGTTGAGATTTGAGGGGCTAATTTGCTATTCAGACTGAACAATTTGATTGTAGACGGCCAATTGACTTGGCATCTACAACACGTAGAAGGTATTAACTTGCTAACCGTGACTGAGCTTCAGGCTAATTCAGCGAAGGTTGCTGACGTCTACAATTCAGCTGTTAATAGAAAAGTGGATCATTTCTGGGAACATAGTTCTCTACAACAAATTCGTATCGATCATGTGCACCAACAAGTGGGAAGGAAAGGATTTGGGCCGGTTAGAAACCACATTTTGCAACACAAACATCAGACAGAACAAACTGCCTAACCGTTTTTCCTGAACATTACGACTAATCGCTGTTGCGATTGAAAGTAGCCAATCTACATAGCAGCAAGTTTGTCATCAATCGATGAGAAATGCGCGAGAACATATATTCAGTCCAGCTGAAACTCGGTTATCACCAACACTTGAACTGTATATAAAGCTCAGCCCCTAGCCACTAGCACTCTTCTTTGGATTTTCCTGAAACTCATTTACTGTTAACAAACCAGTTGCCACTACGCACTTATGACGTCACCTCGATTGGTGGCGAAACGTCTGCAGTCAATTTGCTCAGCTCGGTGAGAAAGTCAACACATCAACTCACATCACGTTCACTTAGACTCTGTGTACATCGTATCAAGCGGACACATGATACTTTCTCCTGCGCGGTTAACCGTGCATGGCTTCACTCATAGCTCCATCCAATCGTCGTCCAACACCTTTATGCAAACCCGAAATAGGCCTCAGGATGGGAGCCTCAATTTGTTCGGAGCAAGCCCACACCGACACTCATCGATCGATGTACGGTTGAGGGAGATGTGCGTGCCAAACCTACACCAAGAAATGGCTACACGGTGGTCACTGCGGTTGACGAAACCACAACTCGTTAACGAAACCACTCAGACCACGATTTCCTACCGGACGGGTATGCGCCTTGTCAGCTTCCTCATTGTTGATGAGTACAACTATCTGCCGCGATCATTTGTATGTCAGGCGGTTCTGTTCTGGACAGCTTATCATTCTCCACGCATGTGGACAACCGTATCCTGGTGGTGATCCACTGCTATTATTTACCGGCACCCGGAGTCAATTTTAACTCATGGCAACTTCAGCTGGGTCGTGTCCTGATTGAGTAAATGGGATTCGCTGCAACTAGCTCCCAGTTACGTAACCCCATGCGCAACAAGAAAAGCACCGTTCCACTGTATTGGGAATCGTCAACAGCGCACACTCTTCACGCGGACTGTCGAACCAATGACTCGTGAGTTTAAATCGGTGATTTATGCCACTAGGCTATGGATGACGGTGATGGGCCGTCATGACTGGTTTCTAGCTACGATGTAGCGTGGCTCATCCTTCACTGCCATGCGGGGGGCAGCGTTGGCCCGAGAGCTACGATTTCCGTGGCAGGCGATGACAAAACCAGTTGACTTGTTACTTGCTCGAATACGAGAGTGGTCGCAGCCGATGAGGTCCGTCTGGGGACTTGGTGCTTCGAATCCTTTTTAGAATCACACCAAAGTCTCTCATCACTTTTCAAGAATGACAGATTCTGTCTGTAGTTACTCTTTTTCCTGCACTTAATTGACCACACAGTAACTTGATATTCCGGCCGCATCCGTCCTGGAAACATGATCAAACCATCTAAGGCGCAGCATACAGTCCAAGTCATGCGTCACACTCCTGTAGCTCACTTCAACCTCTGCAGCTGCCATGCCAACGATGCAAGCGTTGACGCAGTTGTTCCAGCTTACTGATTTTTTTGTGTATCGACATCGTGCAAGTTTCACTGCAGTAGCGAGGCATCGCTAATTTCATTGACTTGCATGCCATCAGCATGCCATCTCTCGAATGCCGCACCCATTTTTGATACGCAAGTAAGCGGCTACTGATTATCCGATGGCCTATTTATAACATGTTTATGGCAGGGGGTTCAACTTGTTCTGAGGTACTATCACTTGGTCTCTTTGAGGTGACACACCGCTCCCACTCGTGCAGATGAATACCACTTACTAGCATCAAGATAAGCCACTCATTACGTGCCTTTGCTCCGCGTGCAGTGTGTCACCGGTCCTTGCAACTGTTGGCACAAACTTGAAGCTGGTGGATACTGGTTGTCGCCCGCATGAAAACACTGTACTCCACGACAGGTTTCGAACATTTTTGGTAGAACCCGGGGGGTATTAAAATGTTAGTCCGAACCGAGTCACGATAAGCAACGCTTGACTCAATGGCTAATGACTGTTTGCAGAGATCATTTTGATCCACCCGTGTGAATGAATTGCGACACGCGATCTCAATGTGGACCGCAATTCACATTGAATAAATGCAAACGTTTATTCTCGAATTCATCGATCGCAATGTGGCCCGCGATTCACATTGAAGTGAACCTTCACTAATCCGGTCACTGGGACCGTAGCCGAATCAGAGGGAAATTGGGTCTTGCCAGCCCGAAAACACTGCACAACCACGAGGTGTTTTGATGTAATTTCATCTCATCAGGTGCAGATAGCGGGCCTCGAACTCGCAACCATTGGAATAGTAGCCGAAACCTCTAACCCTTTGTATATCGGGTCTCGACGGTCAACGTTTGGCACAACGGTTACTGACTGATTGGAGGGCCATTTTAGATTACACGCCTTGTGATTGGATTGCGACACGCAATCCCAATGTGGGCGGCGATTCCCATTCAAGTGGACATTTGCCAATCCGATCACTTGGACCATAACTGGTGAAGCAGGTAAGTATTGGTTATTGGCGCCCGAAAACAGTGCACTCCATGACACCTTTCTGTCTTATTTGCTCTCTCGAACCCGGTGACTATTGCAATCCTAACCGAGACGTCTACCCCTATAGCTATCGGGTAACGCTTGTGTGAATGAACCGAAACACAATCATATTGATGACGCCAATTCACTTTGAAATGAGATTGTCTCTAATTGCGGTTGCAGCGACCGTATCTGAATCAAGTCACATGTTTCCCACTTACAAAACGACGTCTTTCGCGTTTCGTCTACTTTTCATTGAGGCGTCCTAATTAGAGATGCGCGTAATGAATGGCTACAGTTCACTCATTAATCCAAATTGGGAAATCGCTGCTCCATCCTTTTTGTATAGATCTAGCAATGTCGAAAAGCTGTGTTTGTCTTTGCTCTGTTAACGCTTTTACTACGACTACCTGCCATTGTGGGATGTTTGACTGACTGACAGTTTTCAATTTTCAGCTGATGCCCATTTCCATGCCCCCGCCTCCTCTCAGATGTTGTCGACTGCTTCCATCCACGCTTTTTGTCACATGACCAATCCGACATGTTCCGTACCTTGTCATTTGAATGCTATAACGCATGCTCAAGATCCGCGCGCGGACACACTGTGCCTTCTGCTTTGCCATTAAACCTTGTGTCCGAGTGGCAGCAACGATTCGCCGATTGCCTATTTGAAGAGGAAATCGTGTTTCGTGTCCAACCCTGTCCTGCGCAACGTTCATAGCTCACGTGGCATTAGAGAATGTGACGCGCCGTATCGCATTTAGCTTGTAAATCAACCTGACGTGATCTTGCGCCTATTTGCAATATATCATGTTTTCTCGTAATCGGTCTCTTTGCCGATGTTCTATGCGATACCACAAGCGACTTCACTATTTATTCTCCTACTCCAGCTGAAGCGAAGCGAAACAACGGGACCGTGTTGGTGCATTGCCAAGCTGGCGTCTCCCGCTCCGTCGCCGTCGTCATGGCCTACCTCATGCATTTGTGGCCCAGCTTCAACGTCATTCGCGCACTGGAGTTTGTACAAGCACGCCGTCCTGTGGCCGGCCCCAACCTGCATTTTCTGGGCCAACTTCAACGTTTCCACGATGATCTACACATGGATTCAGCTCACAGTCCTTCCCCTGTGTCCTTGTCCCCATAGTCGTTTTGTCGTATCGGTCTTTGATCTACGTAAGACGACGCTACCTCCACTTCTTCAGTTAGCTCCGTTTCCTTGTTACTTAATGTTACTTTGTGCCACTCTGATGAACTCTACACAGAAGAACAGTCGGTAAGAAGGGAATGGGGCTAACTGAAGAAGAGATAGCGTTGTCTTATATAGATCACAGACCAATACAACATCCTCTGTATCCGGATGTTGATAATGAAGTGAATGTTCTCCCTAAACACTTGACTTTTGTCCTTGTCTCTCAATTCGGTCGGCGCCTGCGGTCATAGGTTTTCGCATGCACACCACTGGTACTCGTGCATCCATCGCATTCAGATTCGCTCACCTTCGTTGCCGGCTCATCTAAACTGAATTCATCATGTTTGGTATGTGTGGCATATATGCCAATGTATCGGGCCATTAGTGGCTGAAAAATGATGGACCCGATTGCGATACGATTTAGGTTTAGGTTTCTCGGTGTTTGGCACACACACCTACAGATTCCACAAGCGTGCATATTAACAGACGGGTCTGGGTTTGTAACTCAGACAAGCTTGACATGTAGTTGGGAATAGGTCGATGGGGATATTCCCATGGTCCTCCCTTGGGACGCCGGTTTTTAAGCTACGCGCTCAGGTCGATCGGCACAGGTCCGTACGTTGTTCACGATACTAGGAGAGCGCACCCATCACTCCTCTTGATATGTTACAGCCAACGAGAACTTGGTCGCGAGTCTATGGTCTACAGCAATTACTACCACTAATTCAACTATCCAAACTACTGCTATGGAATAAACGCACGAGCTTCTCAGAACTGCCTAAAACTGCGAGCGCCCAGTAGGTTGCCGAAGTGGAATCTGCAGTCACACCAGCTATCTAGATTTGTTTTACTCTGCCGGACAGGGCAGCTAAAAAGCTACTCCATACCCGATTGTCATGTCTTGTTCTCTCTTTTCGCTGTGTTCTCTCCGCCTGTATGCCAACAAGAGGCTGCCAATGGCATCGGGAAAGTGAACGTGCCACAAGTTACCCATTCAACAGACGCCTCGAAATTCCGTATGAAATAGTACACCGCACAACTTCTTGAGCGCTGTACTGAATACATACGTGAGGCGTCGAGCGGCCACTTCAACATGCCACCTGTGCTGTTGCTTCAGGCCCCCGGTAGCCAAGAATGTCTTATTTCATCCCTTGGCGCACACACACATCCGGCGCTTGGGTTTCGGAACTCTGCTAATCAAACTGCCTCGTGCCACATCTTTCACTCCGAACAGCTGATAGCTTCACCAAACTGACTGGACTTGTGCAACAGTCTTCCGTCATTTCCCGTTCCAAGATCCTACAACGTACAGGACAACCTAGTTTCTCACGCTAGCGGCATGGGCGACCAATCATGAGAGATGTTGGTGCGACTTTTCGATGGCTTGGTTGTGACCGATCAGACTGACTTCCTGCAAACTAGCGAGTGCATGGCCCATGACTTTATGCACTAGTAATAAAAACGCACAATCTCGATGGACTTCCGACTTCTGGAGCCTGATCTTGGCGTTTTCTTTTTGAATCATGCACCAGTGAATGTCATATTCTGAGCTCACTTCCCCTCTATTCTTGAGGTCAAGTTATACAGAGAACGACCTCGAGTTCGCTGCATAGTGCTTTTCCATTTCTCCCTGTGTACTCTGCGTTCCGACTCAGTCGATCGACCCATTATGTCCGTAAAGGTCTTCACATGATATATGTGCATTTGTGACGTGCCCCCTACTCGAACACCACATACCTCGTCAGGGTTTACGATGACTTACCAGACATCTTTCTGACAACAAGTGACTCTTCGGGTTAACCCAATTTCCCTATTTTTGTTCGGCTTCATCATGTATTCCAGCACGATGCAGCCGTTGAGCTCCTGCTTGGTGGGAAACTAGTTGGTCTTGGTTACGCGGACGATATTATCTCCCTGTTTATCGATGTTCTGGTAGTCCAATCGGCCCAGGATAACCTGGACCACTCTGGAGTAGTCCCATCATTTGGCATGCTTTCGTATCTTCAAAGTGTTAGATATTGTTGCATACCCGCCAACCAATTGATGGTCCTTTGACACTTGATAGTGACGAACTCGAGATAATCAATTCACTTCCCTTGGCAACTGCATGTGGTCTGTGGATGTCGATCTGCTAGTCAACACAGTCACATCGTCATTGATGAGCCTGGGTTAGGGGGTGATGGGCATACGTACACATTGGCCGACCAACCGCTACACCCCAAGCCTTCCGTGAATGACCTCGGCTTACTGCGATTTCAAATTCATATATAACACGAATAAGTTGTATGAAAGTGGACTGTGCATGCTTTGTGCGCTGAAACCTATCTGCTGCACTTGTTTTAAAGAGATTGCCTCTTTTCTTCCATCCTACGACCGATGCTCATTTACGGATCACTCGCCTATTGTCCCATCTCCTGTGGTGAGGTGCAGAGACAGGAACGTGTTCAGAATATGGCTACGAGGCTCATCCTCAGTTTTATCCATTTTAATCATGTCTCGGTACGCTGTCGCTTTGCAATGAACTTTACCGGGAGGCGTAACAAGGGTATCACTCGATTGACGACTGAGAAGTTAACCCAGCCCTCGGTCACGCAAGCCTACCAGGATGCCCTGCGTACCGAACTTTCGCCCGCTTGTCCTAATGACACTATGCTTCAATGGGATAGGATCTCAGCCGCCATGCATGAGCCTCTGCTTGCGACACTACGAATCATCACCGCACCAGCCACTGGATATCCGAGAGGTCGGTGTACCTTTTGGAATTCAGGAGTAACCTCCGACAGTGTACCCAGGCGGACTATTAGGTGCGAATTGAAACAAACCCTGCATGCTGCCAAGGAAGCCTGGTGGACCATTCGGGCTCGAAACATGGGGGAAGCAGGATCAGTAGGTAATTATCTCAAGCCCTTCCCGTGATCTCCACAACTGGTGCCAGGAAATCAAGCGCCAGTGAAACAATCCGAGACAGCGCAGGTATCATGATTCACAACAAGGAGCACCGTAATTCTCATTGGGCGGAGCACTTTGAGATCAGTTCAGTTATCCACCTGCTTCTGGACTTCCTCCTACTCAGGTGATGCAGACTCCGTCGGAGTCTGAAGTCCGAAATGTGATCACAGCCCTCAATTGTTTTCGTGCCGCTGGCCCGGATTCCCTGGCATCTGCACTATTTAAGGCCAAAGGTGAAGTACTCTGCAAAACACCGACTTCCCTGTTCGAACTGTCTGGAGGTCAAAGGCCATGCCGGCTGGCTGGAGTGAATCAATTATAGTGACGACAAACAAGAAGGGCAGCCGCACGGACTGCGCTAGCCACAGGGACATTAGCTTAAAGACAATGGTGACAAAGTTACTGGCCTCGATTCTCATTTGTCGCCTCATGCAGAACGAGAATCACGGATTAGGGAAGAGCAGGCAGGTTTCCACCCAGGACTTAGCTGTATAGACCATATATTCACTTTGCTGCAATTGCTAGAGCAGCGCTACAGCTACCGCAAACCGACTATATCTGTGCTCAGTCAATTGATATCTTCTGTTCGAAATACTTGGTTGGAAAAGCGCTTCCTCAGAATATATGAACTTTTGGCATGCTGTGTACTCGATCACAACGCGCCGCGGCAGGGCCTACGGTGAGTTGTCGGATGCCTTTCCGACAACAAGTGGCGTTTGTCAGGGTTGCCCAATTTCCGCATTTCTATTCAACTTCCCCGTTGACTTAATCATGCAGTGTTCCCTTGTGGAGCCTCACGATGCTTTGAGGTGTTGCCTGGGAAAAGCCTGTTGATCTTGATTATCCGGACGATATTGTCCTGCTTATTGTCGATATTGGGGCGGCGCAATCAACCCTGAATAATCTCTCTAGATTGTCCCCATCACTTGACATGCGCTTCGCACCTTCAAAGTGCAGTGCTGTTACAGGGTCACGAGCCACTTTATGACCCCTTGATGGCGAGGAACTCGAAGTAGTTGATCACTTCACCTACCTTGGCAGTTGCATCGGCAACGATGGGTGCATAACTACTGAAGGCAGTTCACGCATTGCCAAACCTGGGACTGCCTTTTAGCATCTGTGACGTCAGAAAGGGGTCTCCATCGGTCCAATAAACCGTGTTTACAAGGCCACAGTGAGGGCCGTCCTACTCTATGGTAGTGAGGCTTGGCGCCTTCCGTCTGAAAATCTGATGCGCCTTCAAGTCTTCGTTGTCTGCGAAGCATTGCTGGTGTGTGAAATGGAGTCACTGTCGACCACATTCCGTGCCTTCGGTCCGTCTCGGCTTTCAGGACGGAGTCCACGTGACTGGCCTTGTGCTTGGCTTGAGATGTTACAGGACATGTCTCGCAGTCGACATCAGTGATGCATCTGCTGCCGTCTCCTAGTAGGACTGCCTGTTTGCCATCTTTAGTGCTGAGTTATCTGCGGGGTAATGGCTGATTATGACGCGGGGCGGTGAAAGCCGCAAGGAAGCTATCTGGCTGATATCGCCTTAGCTTTGCACAATAGCCAGCATTTTGTGACGGTATGTTGTTGACAAGGTGTAGGCGCCTTGATCACGAGTGTTTGTTTGTGTCATTACGGTTTTGCACTAGGCCCTACTTCTCCCTCTTATTGTTCCTTGTTCTGTAGGTTACCGTGATTTTACTGCAGCGAAGCATCAAGTCAAATAGCCAATCTACTGCTTTTGATGAACATGCTAGAGGCTTATGTGGCCGTAATCTAAAAGGTGTGACAGGTGTTTGAAGATCTCCCTTTGCCTGCATAGGGTCCTGCCGGGACGTACTCGCTATTCTCTGCGGTAGGCGCCTCGTAGTGCTACCCACGTATCTTGCACCGCAGGAGAACGAGTACCGGTAAGCGAGCATTGAACCTGTCAACGAGGACAGCTCATCATTTAAGGGTTATACAAGCAATGGCTTGTTGTACTAAACAGTTCTCAAACTGCCCGGGAAGTCTTCGCAACAGCATCTTTCAAGCGTCAGGACAAGGTATCAGCAACAGAATCCCCCTTAAGTAGAAAGTGCGTGAACAGCTCTTTTTCAGGAGCCGTGATCTTAGCTAGCTTGCGTTTTTATTCCCCCATATGTTTCGAGATAAATTTGTCTGGATAGCCAATTTCTCTCACGGTACTTCTGCTTCCCTGCAATTCTTTATTCGCGGTGTCCGGTATGCAACTCCTACGCGTCCTGAAGGCGAGAGATCGAACCAAACTTTTCTTGCACTGTGGCGGCGTTGCACTGTAGACGTTCGTGTATTGCCCAGTCCGTGTGTGCTTTCTGAGCACTTTCCAGCTGAAAGATCCGTCGGCCTTACTGAGAGCGTCTACATCCAGATGCAATTGTGCACTAGTCTCCTGTTATGCTTTCATCCACAGTGTTGCTTCTGCTACTAACCCGTCGTAGTTTTTACTAAGATAAACACGCACCTGACGCATGTAGTTGTCGTATGCGCATTACGAACCAGTAGGACATCTGGTGAGCTGTTGCGCTCACTCACCTTTAGGCGAAACCATCTGGAATAATGCGAGCAGGCTACTCTTAATGTGACTATTTGATTATATTTTCCATACCCACAAGTATACTTCTCTTAGAACTTATTTGGATCTGCGTTTACTTAATTTTAGCTACTGGCATGGTACCGTTACTTGAACCCTTAAGCCTTCTGAGGTTCCATACCTTTCCGGCTTGTCGGTCTTGAGCTCCGGTCATACGGTTGATTTGGTCAGAAAGGTTCTGTCAGCGCGGAATTGCGGTTGTTGGGATGTGTTAACGGGCGCAGTGGTGTACACGTTCACGATAGGACGCGTAACTTTCAGTTACTGACAAATTCCGATTGCATGGTGAGTGAGCAGCAATTTACAGCAAAATGCGTGTCAGCTACTACAAATTGTGTTGATGGAGCCCGATGATCGTCTCAAGAAACGCTTGAAAATGTGGGATTGCACGCGTGAGTTTCAGCAACAAATCCGTCTCAAATACAGACGCCAATCAGACTTTCAGAAGAGAGGAATTATCCCAAAATGTGTTCACCTTGTAGAGCTGATAAATCTAAATCGAATGAACATAAGTTGAACGGTTGGCGGCAAAATCTTGAGGGGCGATTCCACAAAAGGGCGATGGACGCCAAAAATAAGCTTGCTCGTGATTATCCATGGTGTTCCCAAGCAGTGATTGCAATACTCAGCAAAAATGGCGAATGCTTATGCGACGGCCATCGGTGAGATGGGGGCAAGGTACCTTGCGCTGCAGCCTCCTTTGTCACCGTTCACTGTACGGAAGCATGTGTAACGAATCATTCCTTAGATTTATGACGATACCTCTGTCAAACTGCAAACCACAAACTATGGAATCGACAGTCATCTAGAATGACCAAACCTTAAGCAACCTTGTTAATTTTCGCACAATCTGGCAACAATTTGACACAAGTCCTTCCATACATTGCTAAGATGCGATCAGTTTTCCTGCATATTTGCAGAATTGCCCCGCCCGCATATACCATTTTCAGGGACTGTCTGTTTCTGATCATCACGATCTTTGGAAGACTGCTAGCGTATGATAGTTGGCATAACACTTGTTACGGTAACACAGATCGAGAGTTTTTTCGGACCATAGAGACTGTTCCAATGGCTGTGATGTTTACATTCGATACACACGTCCTGTGGCTTCAGTGTCTGCTCGTTGGTGATCTCACCGTGTCCACTTTGCGCTGGCTTGGCTTGGATATAACAGACAGCAGTTTGAACAACGAATGTCTGGCTCAAAATGAAAGTGCACTAACCTTAAAGTTGGCCAAGGTTTTTTCCCGAAACCTGTGTCAGGAGTCCAAAGACCATGTGCACTTTTGCCAAACAAAAGTCTCCCGTGGCGGAGCTGTACACTATCGGGCGCGTCCCCAGGTTGCGTATTGGCGTATGCATTCCTTGTGGAGGTACCTGCGAATAAGTCTCGTTTGCTTTGCAAGTGAGATGAATAAGCAGTTGCGGACAATTAGCGGCAGCGTCTCAGGGCATGGGGAATTCTAGGCTGGTCACCTGATTCTCCATCAAATACCACAAGAGCTCGTACAACGCTGTGTCAAAGCCAATGCGACCGCCTATAGAGTCACTGACCACTCACTTCTGTAACGGAGGACAGATGGACAGCCTTACTGGCCACCGGCTTCTCTGTGTATTGCTACCGAACACAAAGAAGGCGAAGGAGGTACCCGGATGTCAACAATCTTCGATAATCGCCCCGCTGCCTTGCGGGTTAGGTCTTAAGACTAAAGGCTCGGGATGGGGTCCCTTAAGTCAAACCTCTTCCTCGGCCTGGGCAACCGGGAAGATCTCTGCTCTCACAACGCAGCCTTCTAAACTCTGTCCAAATCCTTTCACTGACTATCCATTTCCTCCTTTTTGTTGTTGTTAACTACCAATTGTACATTTGTCAAATGTTGAATAATAATAATAATAAAACAAAAGGCTACCGGACATCTTGTGAGGGGCTCCTCTCTTCCGGGTGTTGTTTTTAATTTTCCTCTAATATCTAGTGCACGTAGCTGAGTGCGTCATTTAAGTGACACGTGTTCATGCAGAAACCCGGGATTGGGGGGGGGGCATTTCACTAATGACGTGCCCGAATAGACGAGCAATTTCAGCGACATTCCAGACGTGTGTACTGTTTTGCTCTTTTCATTTTTGTATTACTGCTGAGTTGCATTGAGGAGCAGCACATAGAATGTGAGTCGTGCAGAATCAGGTGGCTCATTATGGGGTCATCTCATAGTGGTACCGTCCGCTAAAGACTCACAAACATTACAGCCTCTTTTCTTATAAGGAGCTTTCACATTCCAAAGTCGAATTAGCAGGCACGACGTTGAGGCTGCTCCAGTGCATTGAGGCCGCGCTTCAGCCATGACTGACAGGCTAGAATTGCACATTCGGTATGGGGGCGAACATATTCGCCATGCATTTGTCGGAAAATAGAGGTGTCCATTTGTCCGAACACCCGTTGCAACAGACTGACGTGTTTTGGTTGGTTACCATATTTCGATACCTTTTCGGATTGCTTGGAACAACCCAATTCATCCTGAATCAGCACACACTGGTCACTTTCAACAGAAATTCGCTGCAGTACTTGCGTTTCTAGCCTGTAAGAGTATTTATTCTACTCTGGTACGGAGAGTACCTTGCATTAGCCCACTTTGAGCTCCAGTAGATTTGGATTGACCACTAATGTACCACACTTAGGTTAGACTAAAGCAAATACTGCACGACATCCACCTGAATCCTGCGCCATATTTTGTTGTCGGCAAGCAGTGAGAAATTTGAGGCGATTACGTGTGCAAGTTCATAAGTAAATACCGTAAACTATTAGTGAGTGGTAGGGGGATTTCTTAAGTTGTGAAGATTCGTCGCAGCTAGACTCAGACAGACAGCCAACACACATCCAGGATAGCGCTTTCCTGGATGTTTGGTGGTTGTCTGCCTGAGTCTAGCTGCGACGAATCTTCATGATTATACACGTTAGCTACAGGTGAAAGACACCTCAGCTATTGCGCCGCAATACTAAAGAAAAGAAGAAACATGCAACAGTGGCACGCCAACTGAGCTACCAATGACGAAATGGATATCGTTTCGGAGAGGTAACGGCCTGCTATTGTGCCACAGAAAGAAGTTATATTATGCCTAATAAATGAAATCATGGTTGAAGAAAGACGCTAAGCGGGGGGGGTGGATAAATGAATACAACACAAAAGCCATTGAGGCCTGCTCCTAGCCTTGTCAACAAGTGTATCCAACCAAACGTGTTCATCGTCCTTCGGTCCCCAAACAGGGAGCCGAGAGGCTCCAACCGAGGCCAACTTCGAAGTAAGGATCTTCATTCCTCTTGACCAAGTCATCGCTTGGCCACCTCTCCTCTTCTTCCATCCGCACTCCCGGTGCGCAAACAACATACATCGCTGGAGTCGGTGGACTGACATACGTAACACGTGGCCGAGCCATCGGAGCCTGGTGCGTGAAATGACGGTGCTGAGCGGTTCAGTTCCTTTTCCTGTGCCATAAACAAATCATCAAACACGCTCATTGCTCATCTGGTCTTCCCACCACATATGAGCCAAACTGCGAAGGCACCGGTGGTCGAACGTAACTAGCCTCTTGATGTCTGCTGATCTAATGGGCTATGTTTCACAACCGTACAGCAGTGACGCACCTACAACTGCATTGTACACTCTATCCTTCAAGGGGAGAGTGACGGCGTGCCGGCGATGGCGAAGATTACCAAAGCACCTCATGCTTTCGCACTACGGTTTGTAGCCTCGTCTTCATTTCCAACGACGCTAAAACTACTGCCTAGGTAGTTGAACTTTTAACGACTTCTAGCTGATATCTGCCGCAAAACTCGGTTTTTCAGGGGCAAACGTTTTGTTCGACATAGCAAGCTCAGCGAAAATGAAAGCCTACCAAGCGTGTAGAAACCTCTGTGTAAATAACTAGATTATTTCCATAACTAACGACGCTTCTGAGATTCTTTCTTTGAATCACTTGAGCAAACCTACTCCAGCGTAGCCAAATAGGAACTCATCAGCGCGTAGGCGAACTATGCGTAGGCGTCCAATCAACTATTATGTTCGCTTGCAGCGGGCCAGCGGCCTGCTTCGCCATGTAAATCCGTATCATTCTTATGCTTGCACAATCCCATCGCATCCTTGCACTTTTTTGGTCAGCCGCATCGATGTGAAGACCTCGTACACTCTTCCACTCCGCTTAGTCTTTTTCGCCTTCGTCGTTGTGACTTCATTGAAAACCGTCGTGCGTCTTGCTTCAAGTTCACCTTTTCGTAGCCGATGTTGCCTCAGTTGCACTCGGTTCCTTCTGTTTATTTTCCATCCACTATTGACTTTATAAGATCTTTCTCCTATCTTCGCGGTCACCGCACCTTTCTTTATTTGCTCCTTGTCACTCGGTATTGGTTGAATGCACACGAGCATAGGTAGTGCTCGAGTACCGCGGTCGTCATACCGTTCGTGATAGGCCATCCGTTTTCTTAAGCTCTTTTGCAGTTGCTCATGCGATGGCAAGACAGGGTGTAAAAGTTCCGCCTACGCAGGCATTGGTGTTCTTATCCTTCTGCTGTACAGATGTTGAGCTGGACTGAAATCGATGTTCGGTGGTGGTGTGTTGCGAATTTCCAATCGCATCAGAGATATGGATCATCATGAGTGGCTCTAGCCTGCAAGTACATATACACGGGCATTGAATGCGTCAACGAAGGCAGCTCGTTATTTAAGGGTTTTGAAAGCCATGGCTTACGGTAGCAAACACTTCCCAAGTTTGCTGCGAAAGGTCTTCGCAACAGCATCTTTCAAGCGTCGGGATAGAGTATCAGCAATAGAATCCCCCTTAAGGAGAAAGTGCGTGAACAGCTTTTCTCAGGGGCAGCGCACTTGGGTAGCTTGCGTTTGTATCCTCTCAGAGGCCTCAAATGTATCTGAGTAGGCATTTTCTCTCACGGCGTCGCTGATTCTCTGCAATTCTTCGTTTACGGTGTCCAGTGTGCAAATACCGCACGCCATGGAGGCGAGAAATCGGACTAAACTGTCATATTGTATTAGCAGTGTACCGTGTAAGTTCGTGTATGCTTTCCGTGCAACTTTCTGCTACAATATTCACCAGAGTTTCCGAACTCATGCTCTAAAGTTTATTGGGAATTCCCGTTTGCGTCATTCAAAGCTTTCCGGTTCTCGAATTACTAAGGTGTCATCAACATAACGTGTATACAATCCAGTCTCGCCAATGTGAGTTCTTAGTGAGCCATGTTTTAATTTTGGCTTATTGGTCAGCAGGGGCCACAAAGCGGTCCCATGGCCACTCCATCAATCTAAGGATCACATTTCGCTATCCAAGGTGAACTGAACGTTGCGTGTATATGGGCAGTTACCGAGCCAGTTCGCACATGTACTTCACAGTTTCGAGCATCAGGATGTTTGTAAACAGCGGATGAGTGTCAGATGTTATCATCATTTTATCAGAAAGATCAAGTTTGGCCATATTTTCATTGAGTTCCAAACTAGCTCTTACGCAGTATGTGTACTCCATATTCCTTAACCGCTGCAGCTCCTCTACCATACACTGGGCCAACAAATGCTGACTGGAGAACCCACCATATTTAACATTAGACGCATAGGGTCATTAAAAGCGTTTGGATCTTCCCCTTTAAAAACGCAGATGATGTTGGTAAGCACGGTAAATAGACGAAAGTTGGTAAATGCATGCATTTCGTATTGTCTCCTCAGTACCATTACCAACAGAATTCTCGAGGCAGGCCGAAAAGCCTAAGCTTATTCCAATCCAGTGTTTCTCAACACAGCTGTGAAAGAATCTGTGATCTGTCAATCTGTGTTCAGCGCTCTGTTCAGGTTGCAGTCACTCGCCATTCCTTGTGACCTTGTCAGCCAGTGCGGCTGCATTACCCATCACACGGACCGCGCGACCACGACGACCGCTCATTTGACCTTGCAACCACCACACTCGCCTGACCGATGTGCGCCGCTCGCAAAGCTGTAAAAGTACAGAACGCTAACCAACCAACTGGGTCAGGTAACGACACCAAATTGAATGGCAGAAAGGCGAAACCGAAGAGACTCCAAGCGAAAGGCATTTGCGTGTTAGGAGAATGCCATCGAGTAGTAAAAATCGGTCTGGCTTGTTCGCACTGTTTGGTTTGGTACCATACGAAATGTGCAAATGTGTCCCAACAACAGTTACGGGAGCGAAATAGCTCCCAAGATGCATTTTGGTTCTGTACTGCGTGTTCCATCATTCCCCTAGTTAAGTGCTTGCTTATCCTAGCTGAGAAATGCGACTGGTTAATCGCAGAAGCAGAGCAGAGGTAAACAATGAGATCACTTCAATGGGAGCGAGTATGGACCAAAGAAGCATAGCGGCTGCTAAGCAACGGAATGCTGAACAAATCGCTTCGCCTGCACCGCAATCAGCCATGTCTCCATCTCCGTTGTCTTCTCCAACTTTGGTAGAACGCCGGGCGAAAACGGACTGTACCTACGTGAATCAAACGGTACCGAAAATCAGGCACCATTCAAAGCGTCTGGTTAAGCAAATTCCACTGGACCTGACTTCTAGCATTAACAAGGATGAAGCAGCCAAACACCAACCCTTGGTACCTGTAGCTCAAATATCTGTTGTCCAGACTAAGCCTTTCAGAACATCGGTTACATATGCAGAGATTGCAGCAAGGATCCACCGAGAGACCGCCGTTGCGTCCTCTTCCATTGTCAACACCGTTAACGCAAATGGAGAGAAAAACAGCAAACGATCACTTGTCAACAAGTCAGGACAAATGAGTACCATACCTTGTAGATCGACGAAAAAGGATCCAACAACAGTGCCCGGACTGTTGTATGCTCAAATGTCCCTGAATCTACCGCCATCACATTGCGGAATAAGTTATCAGACGACCAAGACCAATGGAACTCATTGTGTATGAAGATGAGTACCAAAGCCAAGCCCATAAACTTGTTACGAATTACTCGTCATCCGAACTCGCCACACTATAGTGAACCCAGACTTATTCGAGTAACTCTAGAATCCTCCACCGACGTAGAAAACGTTTTGCTCTCCGCAAGCGCGCTAAAACACGGATCCTGTGCGATACGTATCTAGCTTGATGTCCCTTGGAGCGCAAGATAACCAAAACGAAGCACCGAAGAGGGGCACAGCAAGCAAGACCGCCTAAACACAATCTTCATACATGGCGTGCCAGAACATCCTTCCAACGATTTTCAAGAGACCGGAATGCACGGTTTAGAACAATGGCGGTTCATTCGTGAGACACTTTCTTTGGAAAATGTTGTGGCACTATCGCTCACCAGGATACCTCTCTCACCAGATTATAGAGGATGCGGCCCTAGAATCCTAAAACTTGTGGTTCAGTCAGAGCAACAAGCAAAGGATGTTTTGGATCGATGGCGGAGAAATCGGAAACATCTTCCTTCCGAAATTCGGTTAAAGGTGGCAAACACTTTGCATAGCTCAAATATTAAAACAACTGAAGCAGCAAGCATACCGACGAATGTACCAAAGTGTAACTTGACTGCTGCTTTAATTGACTCTGACGTAGGTCTAAACGAAGGCTGGGACGCACCTTGGCCGAATCAAGTTGCAAACGAGGTATCATTGACCCATCCAAAAAACGAGTAACTGCCGACCTCTTGTCGGTCGGCATTCTCCCGCACTTGATAGCTTCCCCTCTCTGCGGGCTCCTAGAGACCGAGAAACTGGCCTGCTTGTATACAAATGCTCAGGGACTTTCTAACAAACTGGCTGAACTGAAAGATCGCCAAGCCTCCGGCTCGTATGATGTCATTGGTATCACCGAGACATGGTTGCACACGGGAATGACGGATGCTGAAGTTTCGCTACCGGGCGTGTCGCTGATCCGGAACGACAGGCTCAGAAAAGGAGGAGGGGTAATCCTGTACTACCGAAACGATTTACGGTGCGAATCCGTGGACGATTCAGACTCGCAGTTCCCCGACTCTCTTTGGTGCCGCTTGCAGTTAAAAGGCAGGGACGCTTGCCTTATTGTCTTGGTGTACCGCACCCCTAAATCAACACCTGAAACCGACTACCACCTAGCGGCTGCTTTAAGGTGCAGTTTACAACCAAAGTACACTCACATTCTCATCATGGGTGATTTCAACGTACATTGTTTAGAAGCCCCTGCCACGATCGGAGAACAATTCAAAACCGATTTACAAGATCTAGTAACTACTGCTCCTCTTTACAACCACATCACTTTGCCCACACGGTTCAGAACTGGTAACAGGCCATCTGTGTTGGATCTTGTGCTTACCAACGAGGAGCATATGATTGATGCGTTGGTTTTAGACTGCCCGTTGGGTCGCAGTGATCACGCAGTCATCAGTTTCAACTTCGTCTGCTATGCAGAATATCGGAATGATAACGATGATACTGTGCGAACCATCACAAGGTACGACCGACTCGCCCAGCTCGTCAGCGCCACAAGATGGTCTTTCCTCGAAGAAGAACTCCCGGAAGTCGCCTGCCTCGAATTCGTCAACAAATTCAGTCAGCTGATTGCACAAGCTTCAGAGATAAAAGCTTGCAATGAGTGCAAATCCGTTTCTTTCGTTAGGAGCAGAACCCGAAAATGGATGACAGTACGCAACGCAGCATGGCGAGTGTACAGAGAAGCTCCAGCACCAGAAACTTGGGACAACTACGTAGCCCAACGTAACCACTGCACTCAACTGTTAAGAGAAGACAAAGCCGCCTATCAGCAGAACATCGCAAAAATCTTCAGTGCTAACCACAAACTGCTGTACAAGCACGTTAATAGCCTACGAAAGGTGAGGCAAGGATTTCCTCCACTCAAGACGGCTGGTGGCCCAACAAGAACGTCTATGGAAGCTGCAAACGCGCTGCAGATGCAATACGCCCCCACGTTTCAAAGGGTCTTGCCACCAAGCGATCTACCAAGCTTTGTATTCTGCTCACCAGGACTAACCCACATCAATTTTACCGCAGAGGCTGTATTGCAAAAGCTGACTTCTCTACGCAAACACAGCTCGCCGGGTGTCGACGCCATTCGTCCTGAGGCATTAGGAGTAGCCGCAAACCAATTGGCAGGACACTTAGCTCAGTTTTTTCAGCACTGCTTAGACCGGAACCAAGTTCCCGCCATGTGGAAGCTTGGAATAATAAGCCCGATTCACAAAAGTGGAAGCAGATCTGATCCCTCCAACTACCGCCCAGTAACCCTTCTTCCTATACTCTCCAAGGTCATGGAATCCATAGTTGCCGATGCACTGGTGTGCTATCTGGAAAACTGCAACCTCATCACTCCTGAACAGCACGGTTTCCATCGACATCGGTCATGTACAACTAATTTACTCATTGCACGCAGTAGTTGGACCAAGGTAGCTGACGCTGGAGAAGGTGTTGATGTGATCTACCTGGATTTTTCCAAGGCTTGCGATCGTCTAGACCATCGGATACTATTCTCCAAGCTGCAGCATTACGGGATCGGAGACCCTCTTTTAAGCTGAATCGCCAACTTTCTACTTCAACGGCAATTAGTGGTCAGAGTTCGGAGCTCTTTATCGGACCCCATACAAGTTGAGTGTGGTGTGCCGCAAGGCTCAGTTCTAGGTCCACGTTTGTTTTTGGTATTTGGTGGTGACCTTGCACAGGGAATCGGTTCAAACTTCCTAATGTTTGCCGACGATATCAAGATCTGGCGCAGGATCCAGGCGAACGCCGACCAACATGTGCTTCAGAGTGATTTAGATACAGTGTATCAATGGTCGACCCAAAACTTATTGCATTTCAACGTCAGTAAATGCAAGGTGCTTTCCATCCGACATCAAAGCATCTACTCATACCGACTCGGAACGGATGTACTGCAACAATCAACTCTCGAACGTGACTTGGGTGTCCTGGTTCAAGATGACTTGGGTTGCTCCAGGCAATCCGAAAAGGCCTCGAAGACCGGGAACCAACACGTTGGGCTGTTGCGACGGGTGTTTGGACAAATAAACAGCCCCATATTTCGACAAATGCTCAGTGCGTATGTTCACCCCCTTGTCGAATACGCAATTCAAGCCTGGCATCCATGGCTGAAACACGACCTTAATGCACTGGAGCAGCCACAACGTCGGGCATCTAAGAACGTAACTGGAATGCGCAATCTTTCTTACCAGGAGAGGCTGCAACGACTGGGATTGTTCAGTGGAAGCTATCGCAGACTACGAGGCAACCTGTTTATGGCATACTTGATTCTGCGAGACCCACATCATGTGTGCCGCCCTTTACTGCAACTCAGCAGCAATACAAATCTGAGGGGCCACTCATTAAAACTCGCAGAGCAATACAGTCGTTTGGAGCGCCGCAGAAATTTCTTTTCCATTCGTGTCTGTCACCCATGGAATGCTCTCCCAGAATCGGTCGTCTCTGCACAAACATAAACGGTATTTAAAAGACGGTTGGATGATGCACTCATCCACTTGCACTTTGTTACTTAACACTACGTCTCCATCCTGCACATGGAGTTTATCATGGAATTATTTGTTGTTAACTGTGGGTGCTGGGAATCTAAGAGGATCGCAGGACTGCAGCGAAGCAAACGATAAGTCCTTATTTTCATATTTAAAGTATTGACTATTTTACTATCCTTATTATCATTATTGTTATGTTGATATCCCCACCAACTATCCAACGGGACTTGTAAAGCAACGCTTCTTAACCCGTATAAATTCATTGTTCAATAACCGGTATGCAGCTATCTACTTAACTATGGGTCTGACCACTACAGAAGCGACGACGGGTCCTGCAGTGAACGTAGGCAGCACCGGCGCAGCGTTTGTAGGTACGCCGCTTTCGATTTGCTAACCGCGTGCTTGCATGCTAAGTCTCTTTATTTCAGGTGGTGGGTTTTCGGTTCTCTCCTAATGCCTTCCTTTCCCATGTAAATGTCTAGTGGGCCATGAGCTAGGCCAATCGGGACCACTGCAGAAGCGTCGACGGGTCCTGCAGAGAATTTCGGCGAGCCGGCGCAGCGTTTGTAGGCACGCTGAATTCGATTTACTAACCGCGTGCTTGCATGCTAAGTCTCTTTATTTCAGGTGGTGGGTTTTCAATTTTGCCTTAATGCTTTTCTTTCTCGTATAAATATCTACGTGTACTCTATTCCATTAACTTGCACACCTCGCTTAAGCCAATTGTATTCGATTTCCGTAGCATATTTGTGTTCGTGGCATTCCGTGAACTATACTTTCTGACCTCGTGCACTTATCTAGGATTTGTTTGTAAACAACTTATTACATATGCTCATTAAATTAAGGTTTATGTCACCGTTTCCTTATGCATTAATCGAGTTTTTCTCTTTTTTCTCTCTCTCTTTCTCAAGTGTTTGGCTGTTGTTTGATATCCCCGATGTGGCTTTGCTTGATGTGTATGTTGACAATGAGCCTACCTGTCTATTACCCACTACCTCGTCCATACTGGCTCCAGGAGACAGTTGGTCGTTGCTGGAGGGGACGTGGTGCACGGTTTTTGTGGCCGTGTTAGGATCAAAGAGTGGTTCCATGCACTCAGTGTGGAGCAGACTACGGTCGAGCCACCGCCTTGTGTGCGCTTGATTTCCCCGTGCTTGCGTTTGCCTATGAAGGAGTGTGGGCCGGCTCCGTTGATGAAACGCGGTTCCCATCCGCATGCCTCCTGGTCTTATTCCTTCGGGTTTACACTGGATATGGGGTGTGTGGTTGGAGCTGTGGGTGGTGGAGCGCAAGCCATCCATGGTCGCTCTGTAGGCGCAGGCGTCCTGTGACTTGCCACAGTGACAGACAAATCCGAAACCGGATGCCGCCAACCATGGGTCTGACCAAATAAGCATGCAGTGCAGAATGAATGACGGAACTTCCACCCTTATGTCCACGGCAGTCTTAAGCTGATAAATAATTGCTTTTGAACACACAAGGCCGGCTTCATCCGGCTTATCGCAACGGCCTCGGCAAAACGGAGGAAGCCGGGAGTAGGGTGACGTCACACAAGTGTGGACGCTGATCCAAGCTCTATCCGGTGACGAGTAGTCAGTAGGTGTTTACCTATTGAGGAGGCGGGCGGCTTGCGCAAGCACGGAACTTCAGTGGGACAGGGATGCTGGTCAATTTCACGTTGAACCCACCTTGGCACGTGTTCCATCATTCGGGAAGTAAAAGACCGGTTGGTTCTGCCTAGGTAACTGTCTCCGCAGTCACACATGAATTTGTATATACAGTGTGACTTGACCCCGATCTGTTGAGCTTCCTTCGTTGGAGGCAACGGCAAGTCACGGGTTCTATTGATGACCAGAACCTGAGCAGCACAGTAACTTTTCTACGTAGCAGAGATTAGGCGTTTCGTGGTTTTCGATACAGTAAAGTCATCCTTGAAAGGCAGATCGATATAGACCTTTTTCTTGGCTGCCGTATGTACCAATTCTTTCGGGCCTCGCTGTTGGCTGTGTTTCTTTATAAATCTACGGGGATAACCATTCGCGATGAGTGTTGTTGTAATCAACTAGCTTGTCGGCTAGACGATCCGTCGAGTAAATTCGTCTAGAACGACTAACTAAGGTTTTCACAAGGGTCCGCTTGTACCGCACTGGTGTGAAGCTGGTGAAGTGCAGGCATTGGCCGGACCATGTTGCTTATTCGGTCACACCCATAGTTAAGTATATAGTTGCATACCGGTTATTGTTAATGGTACTGAGGAGACCATACGAAATGCATGCATCTACCAGCCTTCGTCTTCTTACCGTGCTTTTCAAATATCGGAAGGTATCCATCTGAAAGCCGTACCGTTTTAAATTTCTTCCTCGTGATAAGATTTACCTGCATCATTCGCCTCAGGCAACTGTTTAGTTACTTATCAAACTCCTCCGTGTCATCCATTTCTGTTATAAACTTTTAGAACTTACCCTAAGGATATGTTGCAGTCTACAGGTATAATCAATCCTATCCACTAACACGATACCGAAACCATTGTATGGATTAGGGATGATTGATTCTTTGTTTGACTGTAGCTCCTTAAATGACTGCATTTGCTCCCCTGTAATAATACCACTGCTGGATGCTTTAGCCCTGGCATAATCGGGACAAATATTTACAATGCTAGACCTTAGGTTCTCAACATCACTAGATGCTGTTGGAAACAGATCTCTAGTCTGAGTTATTATACGTTCAAACTCCATCTCTAAAGCCGCCGATCTATCTTATTGCATGGAACGACAAACTTAGGGCCTTACAATAACAAACGAAGTCGTTGCTCTTGGGGCCAACCTTGTCCTTTGCACGCTCATGACATACATAACAGTGGAGGATAAGCCACGTTATATCACAGTTAGGTATCAGTCATGACGTTTCGCTTCCGTCACCAATTGCTGCGTAGTGTAAGTCGCTGGCTCGTAATCGTAACGTCGTGACTTTGCATCCCGCAGCATTCGGCGGGTGCGCACTACTGATGGGTTTCAATAGGACGAAACGGCCGTCTGGCGCCTTTCTGGATGTTTGGTGACTGTCTACATTAGTCTAGCTTCGATGAATCTTTGCAGACACCCAATAAACCCCTCCTAATAGTCACTAATAGTCAATAATCGCCTTAGCAGCTTACATGCCACCTCGCTTCGTAGCGGCTTACAAAGGAAGTCGTTCTGGTGGCCGGCTCTGTCCTCTGCATTTTCCTAGCATGCCCGAGAGTGGAGGATGAGTCGCGCTATATTGTAGTTGGATATTACTCATAGCTGTCCACTGCCGTCACCCATGGCTCAGTGGTATGAATCGCTGTCTCGTATAAGTTAGGTCGTGGATTTGAATCTGGCAGGATTCGCCATACTGGAGTGAAGTCGTAGCCAACTTAAAGCCTAAATGCCCCAAACAGGCATTAGGAATCAGGACGACTACAAATCACAACAACATAGTGTCGTGCAAAGTCGGCGTCAGTGAGACAGCTTCTTTGGGACTTCCACTTCCCATCGTCACACTCAACCACTACCCCGAAGATAAGTCAGCATCAGTCACACCATAAACAGCACGCAACTTTGGTGCAGATTGCGAGCCATGTCCTATAACATCTCGAAGCAAACACAAGGCGGATCGCGCGGGCTCCAGCCTAGAAGGCGATACGGATCAAAGGCACCGTTTGGTCATCAATGACCTCATTTCCTGCTGCTAAGGTAACTTTTAGCCACCTTCAGTCTTGTGCCACCCTAATTCCTGCAAACAAAACAAGACCCTCTTCGGTAAGTGGTAAGTATGCGTCCAAGTCGACGCAGCTTATTCTATGTTATCAGTTGTTCTCAGCAACTGGCGTGATTACCACTGCTTAGCACCCACCTACGCACCTCATCGTTGCGGACCCGCTGGTGCCATCTGACACCAATGGACCCGTTGTCATCGCTTATCCATACAACTTACCGTTCTTAGCACGCTGAGTCTTCCATTACGTTAGGGGATTTTGTACGCTAACCAAACGTCACAAGATTGGTTATGGACAGGGTTCGTTTAAGACTCAAGGTATGAATAGGTTACACTGTTGCAACTATATATATATATATATATATATATATATATATATATATATATATATATATATATATATGAACAATGAACAATGAATTTATACGGGTTAAGAAGCGTTGCTTTACAAGCCCCGTTGGATAGTTGGTGGGGATTTCAACATAATAATTATGATGAAAAGGATAGTAAAATAGTTAGCACTTTAAATACGAAAATAAGGACTTATCGTTTGCTTCGCTGCAGTCCTGCGATCCTCTTAGATTCCCAGCACCCACAGTTAACAACAAATAATTCCATGATAAACTCCATGTGCAGGATGGAGACGTAGTGTTAAGTAACAAAGTGTAAGTGGATGAGTGCATCGTCCAACCGTCTTTTAAATATTGTTAGTGTCGGTGCAGAGACGACCGATTCTGGGAGAGCATTCCACGGGTGACAGACACGGATGGAAAAGAAATTTCTGCGGCACTCCAGACGACTGTATTGTTCTGCGAGTTTTAATGAGTGGCCCCTCAAGTTTGTATTGCTGCTGAGTTGCAGTAAAGGGCGGCACACATGATGTGGGTCTCGCAGAATCAAGTTTGTCATGATCAGGTTGCCTCGTAGCCTGCGATAGCTTCCACTGAACAATCCTAGTCGTCGCAGTCTCTCCTGGTAGGACAGATTGCGCATTCCAGTTACGTTGTTAGATGCCCGGCGTTGAGGCTGCTCCAGTGCCATTCAATTTGGTGTCGTTACCAGACCCAGTGGGTTGGTTAGCGTTCTGTACTTTTACAGCTTTGAGAGCGGCGCACATCGGTCAGGCGAGCGTGGTGGTTGCAAGGTCAAATGAGCGGTCGGCGTGGTCGCGCGGTCCGTGTGATGGGTAATGCAGCCGCACTGGCTGACAAGGTCACAAGGAATGGCGAGTGACTGCAACCTGAACAGAGCGCTGAAAACAGATTCTTTCACAGTTGTGTTGTGAAACACTGGATCGGAGTAAGCTTAGGCTTTTCGGCCTGCCTCGAGAATTCTGTATCGAATGGTGTCACACAGAATGGCAATCGGCTCAATACGATTGAATTAAATGCTTGCGCTTAAACACAGATGCGAGTGAGAACGCTTAGTGATGGCACAACCTCTGTGCATATACTCCCGCCAGCCAGCTGGCTTGCCGAACTAAGGAGGTCTACTCAAATAAGCTACAGTGCCGATAATGATGAATGCAGTTTGAAGTCTAAACGGTACGAGTCGTGTCATTTCATTCGAACGATAACAGAGTCACATAGTGAAGCTAATAAATGCAATACTTTTGGTATCACGCCGCAAGTCGATGTAGGAGGTCTGTCTCGAGATTCGACATTTGAAATTATATCGGTCCAAACGGACCTCCTCTGGAGTTGTTCAGGTACGGCAGAGGCGCATTTACTAACCAGCTGACCTCGTTATTCGCAAAAATCTGGTGTGATGAAAAAGTTCCTTCCTCATGGGATAATCAGTTATTACAGAGTAATAGTAGGGGGAGTTGAATGGTATAGGTAGAAATTCGTCGCATCTAGATTCACTCAGACAGCCTTCACACGCTCGGAAAAGCACTGTACGCGTGTTTCATCCTTTCGGGAATCGTCAGCAGTGCGCATTCCATCTTCTGAGTCTAGATGCGACGAATTTCTACCTATACCATTCAACTCCCCCCACTACTACTACTCTGTAATCAGTACGCAGACCAAACTGCTTACAATGCCATAAGTGAATTGGCGGCTTAAGTTTGGTTAGCTCGTCGCTTGGTGAAGGGGTTACCCTCTCCTCTGCACTGTAGTAACGTGTAAGTCAGTGGATAATGAGCGGCGCTATATCACATCTAGTAACTTACTCACGATGGTAGTTGCCGGCCCACCGTAGATCAGTGGTTTCAAGCACGGACTGGCGACAGTCAAGATGCGGGTTCGAGCCCTACCAAGGGTCCGATGTAATACGCACTGCTGATGATTCCCAAAAGGATGAAACACGCGTACAATGCTTCTCTGAGCGTGTGACGGCTGTCTGAGTGAGTCTAGATGCGATGAATTTCAACTTATACTGATCAGTTTTTGTCCCGGATTTCAAGAAAGGCACTCCCGCTTGTGTCAATCATCGAGGGATTAGTATCATTTCGGTTGCCTCCAAACTATTGCCATACATTCCGCTTCGTAGACCATCCCCAATATGTGAATCATATACCGTGAAGAACAGGTCGGTTTCCGTTCCGACCGTAGATCCGTGGATCAAATCTTCACGCTCGGCCAACCCCTCGCACAAAGCCACATTTATCACAGGCCCTCTAGCTTCGCATTACTAGAGGTACGGGCTGCATTTAACTCGGCTGGTGGATCTGCTTTGTGGCGTTGCTTGATTAAGAACGAGGTGCCCGAGAAGTATACCGCCATCCTACGCGCATGTTACTTTCAGGTTTCCGCCAGAGTGAGGGTCTATAGCAAGCTTTCCTCGTCTTTTTCTGTCAGTAATGGTGTGGGATGGAACTATCCTATACCCTGTCGAGAGAGCTCTAGAAAATTCCCAAAATTTTGGCTGAGAGCATCTACCGGGTGAGCGCGCGACCAACTTTGATTATGCTGATGATATCGCCTTACTCGATGATGATCCGTAGAATATTCAACTCATTCTGAATCACATGAGCTTCGTCTTCTCGAAATGTAAAGTGCTGCTCCAGGATTGAGTCACATATACTTCCGTACTCATTCTTGAAGGTGTACAAATCGTTAGAGCCCGATCAGCATTTTCAATCTGAGGCACTTTTGCCGCCGTCCGGAAATCTCCGTCGCGGTAAATGGCCACGTTTACATTGCCTCTGTTCGTTCATTGTTGTTGCATGGGAGCACGGTTTGGTCATTTCGCTTGGAGAACGTCCACTGTCGTGCAACCTTCAACAACGGTTATTTGAAGTGGATTGCTGGTGTGTGTATTGGCAACATCTTGTTCAAATTGGTCACGTTTGATGTCGAGTCATGGGGAATGCGAGTATTCCTTTCAACTGGCTGGTTTTGTTGCGACAATCGAGATGAGTCGGTCACGTCCTACGCATGGCACCGCCTGCCGCGCCGCACCTATTCTCCTACTCTGGAGGCGACTGCGTGGTGGCCAATCTTCGAAATGGCGACAGCATATGAAATCACTGACGTCACGTCTAGCCGTTGGTGGACTCCTAAGTCTTCCTGGATGAGGTCCCAAGGATGAAGAGTGCCAATGGCTTAACACGCTCGGAGACATGGCCGGCAACCAGAATCATTTGAAGATCTGAGTTTGAAATTGTCTTGATTCACATATTTAATGTATTAAAAATTAAAGGAGAATTATTACTATTTTTGATTGCATTGTACGTCTCTTTTATTCCCACGGTTTTCTCGATGGCTCCATATCTATCGAACTCTCGAAGTGCTGTGTCCACAGGGAGAGACCATCATGTTTTACGGACCCGCACGTTAGTACTTGAGAGAACTGTTCACAGATATAAATGCAGACATTGCAAATACTACATTAGATAATCAAAGTAGACGAGAAGAGTGATTTCTACTAACATATCCGAAATTTGAGACTAATGGTTTACGCTTTGGTGTCCAGACAATTGAACCTATCCACAGGTTCTCGGCCCGATACCTAAAGAAGCAGGCTATACAAGTCATCCTTGGTCATCTTTCGACATAAACTCCCATGACTTGAATCCGCTTAGTCTAGCGGTGTTCAAGTATCCATATCCCTTTGTGAGAGCAAGTTGAAAACTGTCTCCGTAAAAACAGCTCCACAGCAAATCTGTTATTCCGGAGGTGGGATTTCAGTTCAGGGAATAGGTCAAAACTTGATCTGCTGAATGACCTACGTGCGGCAGCAATCAGAACACAGATAGCTGCTTCTGACATAGCCACCTGGAAGGTGTGAACAGATGCGTTGTCGTGCAAAATAAGAACTTATACTGCGAGCTTTCCTCTCCGTTTTTCTTTGCTTGTGTTGGTTGACGTAATTCTGAAGCGTGTTATTCGCCTATGATGGTCTGACCTCTCAGCAAGAAGTTTATAATGATTAGACTTTTCATTGCCTTTCCCGCGGACTGCACCTAACAGTATCGCTTTGGGAGAGGAGAATTACGGTGATTTCATTGTTTACTCTGAATCTCTGACTCCAGTCCAAAGTTAAACACCTAAATTTTATCGTGTATAACAATCTCATGAAAAATTGTGGCATTTGTCTTGAAACTGGTCAATGGTTGCCTCGAATTTTCCAGCCTGTTCATTTTCTGATCGAGCATCGTCATTCTCGGCATACATCTTGGTGTCCGCATTTTCATCCCAAAGGTGCATTGTGCCATAACTGACGCCCATAGTCATATATATATATATATATATATATATATATATATATATATATATATATATATATTGCAGCAGTCTATGGATAGACATAGAGCCATCAGAAACCATGGAACAATAAAGAAGGTACAGAAATTTTAAAAGAAAACGCAACACAACTAGGTCCAAGATTTTGTCAGAGGGCGAGATACTACCCGGTTGCCCAAGCCGAAGTAGGGTGTTGACTTAGGGGACACCACCCCGAGGCTTTGGCTGAATAGCCTGCCTGCAAGGTAGCGGAGCGAATTCAGGGAATCGCGCCCATTGGGAGCCGGTGACTGGTTGCTCAGTTTATGCGCCTTTCGTTTGTTCCTTTTTCAAACAGGGACCCAATGCCCCATAGTCATAGCTATCTGCTAAATAGATCCACTGTCATACTATCATTCTGTGAATAGCTTCCGCTTGACCATCACACGTAGAGAGTTTTGGGCTGCAAAACCATGGGTCATCTTTGCTCTCCCTATCCGTCTTGCTAGTCACAGCTCACTTCTTCATAGTGGAATATAGAGGGCAGCTCTCAGCAAGTGTCTCAACCACCAGAATACATTTCCTTTGGCGTCATGTCTTTTTTCTGCAGGCATTTAATCACTGCTCGGCTTTCAGATTTTCCCATTCTTGGAAATTGAGCACCCCCGTCCAGTTCGGTTGATCATCGCTTGCAAACAAATAAGGTTAGAACCTTGACATACTAACTTAATTCTTTTAGCATATAAGGATTTGATCGAATAATCTTTCCTTACTTCAGTACACTTGCGTCTAGGTCGAGTTGAGAACATTTCGATCCACCATTGTATACTTGTGTTTGCAGTAAATTATGCTACAGAGCGAAATCCAGATTTCCATACTTTACGTGTGGCGTAAAGATGCTGTCCACTGAGATCTGCACACAAGCCAACTTCATTGGTAGTGTATGAGAAGATCGCAAAGGTTACTGAAGTGTTGATTACTGGCGAGAGTAAAAACGCAGTGAAAATCTCCGAAGTTGACCACACCCATAAGTTGAACGTTTCTGTTCCAATGCTTGAATGTTCACTATGTGAACCTCATGGATCGACACCTCGGTATTTTGACTACCTTGTTCCTTAACTGGTCAACTTACGGAGTTTTTACTGTATCGTAGATGGTGTGTCAGGTTCGTCTGTTGCTTTGTCACAGGCTCTAGTTTGTGAATGAACAGCTGTCGTAACACCGCGGTAAACCACCTTTATCTCAGCACTTAAGCGCTGTAGAGACTATGTGATCACTTTAACTTGGCGCGCACTACAAATAGCAGAAACTGTTGGGGATAGTGCCCCTCACCCGTGTTATACCATTCAAATCCTTCGGTTCTAACACGTAAAAATTTAAGGTGCGAACTATAAAAAGGCACGGTTTTAGTGGTACTTTTCTCCGAAATAACGCCATTCACTTTGTTTTGCTTGGCGCCACCGTATTTAGCCGGAAAAAATGCTCACTTTGAAGCAAGGAGCAACGCTATTTTTCAGCGTTGCTTTAACTATCAATAAGGCGTGTGGTTTCTAATTTGGACATGTAGTGTTCGGTGCGAACAATACACCAGCTGCGTGGCTTCACAATAGCTGAGGTCAAGGAACCCATTATTTGTCCTGAGTCAAGATCAATACCTTACTCAAGGAGCACGTGATACCGCTTAACCTAAACTTCCAGAGTAACAGCTTATCAACCGAATCAGCTGACAGATGCATTAGTACGTCCACGGGATCATTTAGGGACAATTACCGAGCTTATGGATACGGATGAGGGACTAACCGTCGGGAAGTATTTCTTCGCTGCAGATGAGTTCTTGTCCTCAAGGGTCAGCGTTTCGAACCACTTTCAGATAGACGCTTCATTCAGCGATTGAACAAACAGTAACGTTCTAGATTTAGTCGGCCATGGCTAATGTTTGGTCAATATTTGCGGTAACCGCCGTTCGATTTGCGCAAAGCACTCAGGGCAATATCAGTCGTGCCTGCCACACATTCGATAATTTCGCTCCTTCCATTTTGTTTGCAACTTAGCTTTGACGATTTCCAACTTTTCAGCAGTCGGTCTTTGAGGTGCACATCAAACCCCATCCTAATGATCTCTATATTATCCAAATCGATTACATGGCCTAGATTTAGTGCGTAAACCGCTACCGCCAAATCTCCTAACGGAGCCTTCTGTGACTGGCATGTGCTATCCCCCGCGCATCTCTTGCGGTTCGGTCTATGTACACGTGCATACAGTCCTAGCAACTAAGTTTACAGACCCAGTTGGTCGTCCTGTCTGTGGGGAGTGAGTCTTTCATATAGACCAATGTCGAGTGGAGCGTTTTTGTTTAATGCCCTCCGGATGGCCTCTGAAGTACCCACTTTATCAGGAATTCTTACCACCTTAATCCGTTCCGTGATACGTATGATGACATGTGCAGTGAACCAGCTGAAATCTTTTCATTCTTAATTGGCAACTTGAAATGATAATTTGACCTGTACCAGGATTACCCTCCCACTTACATCACAGTCTTATCGACTGTCGTCCTATTTTGTCACAATTGCTATGCCCATCACCCATGGTTCATTTGACGTGACGAAGCTTTTCTGCTAAAAGCGAAACGTTGCCAACCGATTGCTTCCAAACCGTTCTGAAACCCTGGCTAGCTGTCCGAAAATCTCTCACGAACACGGGTTTGAAGTAACCGCAACAACAGCGAATCATTCCAGTTGGCTAATGTGTGAACACCGTTTCTTATAAGGCAAAACCATTCAATTCACAGTCTAATACTAGTTCAACCTTTGACAAGTATAAGTTTTCTCAGTCAACTGCATCCATAGCGCTTTCAACTTTCTCGCTAAGGAAACCATGTCCATAGATCTCTTAAAATGGTCCTTAACGCCATCAGGTTGCATCCTAAGTGCTATTATACGTTGAGTGATTGCCGTATATTACCGAATGTAAGCCGATGATTTTTGGACAATTTTTCCTTTCTATAGGCTTACAAAAAGGCTATACGGAATATGAAAAAACCTACAAAATCCACCCAGGAATTCACTGAACATCACTGCCCTCAGCTACGTTTATCACCAGCCGCTATTGACGGACGGTATTCTATAGACGGGAATTTGAAGTGCCTATAACTGGCCACCTTAATTGTGTGTCGAAAATTCCCGGTCTATTGCACGTCTGACATTCGCGACGGATGGCATTAGCGAATGAACAGCACTTACTTATTCTGTTACGCCAGGCCATCCGGTGCCTTAATAGTACAAAATCGTCCTACCCCCATGACCGTGAACTTCACTCATCCACTGCTCTACTGTGGTTCATATGCAAGAGACCCCCGATCATGCTTCACGGCCTGTTTGACACACCCTCTCACCCTATATTAATAAATAATTGATGTTCGTCACAGCCAGCCTCCAAATTAGATAGTCTTCACATGCCCGGAAAAGCACTAGGCTTGCAGTTTCAGCCTGTTGGGGATCATCAGTAGTGCGCATCCGTCGGATCCATCAGGATCCGAACCCATGACCAACAGCGGCTTGCACCACCATTCAGCACCTTATGCCACTGGGCTACGGGGACAGCTTCGGACCGTCGTGATTTATATTATCGGCCGTCTTGCCTATTTCGTGTGACTTGATGTCTGGTCATTATACTGCCCGGTGCGGTGAAAGTCTGTTCTACGTTACGGCGTCCCAATAACCGCGATTAGAACATATTACGGTCATCACAACTGACCAATAGTAGTATAGGTTCACTTAATCTCACTCAAGTGAGAGCAATTAGTGATGACGTCAAAATTGTGGGGAAATACTCGTTTCTTTCGCTGATTTTCAGGAATCGGCTAATACAGGGAATTGCGCCTTCGGACCGAGACTACAGTGCGGTCGCAAAAAAACTGTCCTCCTGCGTTATTCGCCTCCAAATCTTTGGATTTATTCTCACAGAGACCTACGTGCCATCATTCGATTTGGCTCCGCGAGCTCCTCCTACCACTGTTCATCTATTGGATCTATCATTCACGGATCACCAACAAACTGTGCTCTTGGAAATTCGAAGTCAACCGTATTTGAAGCTTATCGGATGTTTTATTTTTCCTCTCGTCGCATAAGAACTCTTGTGGTCTTATTTTAAAGATCTTTTTGAGAGTCACCCGATCAGCTTACTACCATTCCTTCAAGTCGCTCTACAAAGCGATAGTCGTCAATTTGCTCTGCGTTTGGAACTGCCACTGTCGTCACTAGACAGTATTTTCCAAGTCACCTTGCTTTGCCTCAGTCGCTTTGTCTCGCATCGCTGTCTACCCGTCTGGATCGATAGCACGCACATCGCCTGGACCTGCTGACCTCAAACCAGCGCCGATCGCCACGCAGCGGTGCGTCAGTATCTCCATCCACTTCCTACCCCTACTGAGAACATGTCTCGTATGAAAAGCAAATGCCAATCATGTGCTAAAGTGGTGAAAAATGGTCTTGTGTGTACCATGTGCTTGAAAACCTATCACACTACCTGCTTTGGGAAGAAGTCGACTCAAGCAAACACCGCAGAGTCGCCTTGGTTTTGCCAAGTATGCAAGTCTATTCCATTTGTTAGCTGTCTATCTGTGCTACTGAATAGGTGTGAAAGACTAACCGAAGCGGTCGAGCAACTGGTGAGTGCCAGAGTTACACCCATGGGAGGAAACGGACCTGCACTTGTGAGTGAAAATAACACCCCGAACTCACTAGTCAGGCCGAAGAAGCGAGCCAGGCGTCCCAACCGAACCCCAACGACTCAGCCTCCAGCAGTTTCGACTCCATTCTCTCTCCCTCCTATAAGTAAAAACAGTGCCTGCAGCGCGCCTGCCTCAACTTCTGTACTGTGTGCTGCACCTAGTAGTCTGTTCACTACACTCGAGACTGTAAGCTACAGTCAACCAGCCATAGTGAACAACCCGGCAACGTACGCATCGGTTGCTGCCAAGCAAACACCGGAAAGAGCACCGGTAACCTTTGTGCCCGAACTAGAGAAAACAAAACTGCCGCAGCACGGATGGCACACACCAAGGCCGTTCACAAATTTAACAAAAACACCGGAAACTAAGCCTCGAAATCCAAAACCAGTAGCCACCAGGCGCAACCATGGTGTCCTAAACATTGTATGCACTAATGTCCCCGAATCCAAATCCAATACAATTAAGGGTAAGTTGACGGACGATCGAAATCAGTGGGGTTCCATCTGTACGTCGATCGGAGTCCATGCTAATCCCACGACATTACAAAGAATCTCGCGCCACCCAAACGCGTTGCACTACGGCGAACCCCGGTTACTTCGGGTAACACTAAACTCGGCGGACGAGACTGAGGCCGTTCTGCTGTCCGCGAATCGTCTCCGCAACGACTCAAGTGGAGTGCGCATACTACCCGAAATCCCGTGGAAAGAACGTTCAGGGGATCCCGCCAACAAAGATAGGTACAGAATAAGTCAAGATAAGAAAACAGTGATTGCTCACGGTGTTCCTGAGCTTACTGACTCCTCTTCTGACGATGCTCAGATGCATGACCGCGAGCAATGGCACTACATCCGGGAGGTTCTTTCTCTCGAAAATGTGGTGGTCACCTCGTTGACAAGGATCCCCATATCACCAAACTATAAGGGATGCGGTCCCAGGCTCTTAAAACTTGTGTTACAGTCAGAACAAATGGCACAAGCACTACTAGCGAACTGGATTAAATCCCGTCGCAAACTGCCAACGGAAATTCGTCTGAAAGCAGCAAGAACACCAACACCTTTTAATGACAATTCAGTAGAGGCACAACTCTTAGTGAAAACGCCAGCTGCAGGACCCGACTCGGGGACGGTTTCAAGAGTAGCCATACTATCCGGAGGGGTACAGCAGAGCACGAGCAAACACCGGGATTCAGAGCATCTGATACCGGCTTATATATCAAATACTTCTCTAGAGTATGCAACCCATCCAAAAAACGATTAGTCGCCGACCCTTTAATGGTCGGCGTAAACTCATTTGCTTCATCCACCCATCCAGTCGCCGGCCACTCACTGGTCGGCGAAACTTCACGTATGAGTTGTACAACTTCTGAAACATTGATTAAATCTGAGAAACTTTCATGTATGTACACCAACGCCCAAGGGCTCCTCAGTAAAATTAACGAACTTCGACTACGTCAGGTTGCGAATGCTTGGGACCTAATTTCTATTACCGAAACTTGGTTGCATCAAGAGGTGACTGATGCTGAGGTTGAGATAGCCGGAATGTCACTCATCCGGAACGACCGCCCCAGCAGAGGAGGTGGGGTCCTACTCTACTACCGCAGCAATCTACAATGTACAATAGTTGAGGACCTGGAAACACACGTTACCGACTCACTCTGGTGCCGTCTCCGACTGAGACACAACGATACATGTCTCATAGCTATCGTTTACCGCCCCCCAACGTCCACTCTGGAAATGGATTCCTGCTTGATCCGTGGCCTAAACAGAGTAACACGCACTAGGTACAGCCACACTCTCATCTCCGGGGACTTCAATCTACACAATCTGGAGGTTTCGGCATCGCCCAGTGAGCAGTTCAAAGCAGACTTGCAGGAACTGATCGCTAATATTCCTTTGTACAATCACGTCACCACGCCCACTAGATTCAGGACAGCAAACAAACCGTCCATATTGGACCTTGTGCTCACGAATGAAGAGCTCATGATTGACAAGTTATTGATGGATAGTCCATTAGGTCTCAGTGACCACGTAGTAATAACTTTTGACTATGTGTGTTATGCAGAGTATCCATCTGAACACTCGGAACTAACTCATACAATCACACGCTACCACGTATTGAAAGAACTCGCCGACGCAGCTTCTTGGGAATTCTCAAACAAAAGTCCCCTTGACAACGTTTGGGCAGAGTTCGTTAATAAGCTCAGCGACATCGTCAACAAAGCATCAGAGACCAAACCCCGTCGTCCCGCGAAAATGCCTTCAATTATAAGGAGTAGGACTCGCAAATGCCTGGCGATAAGGGATGCAGCATGGCGTGCCTACAAGATTAACCCCGACTCAGAGACTTGGGGAAATTTCCTGGCCCATCGAAACCATTGCACCGCACTTGTCCGTGAGGACAAAATAACTTATCAACAGTGCCTAGCCAAAAAGTTCATGGCAAACAACAAACTGCTGTATAAGCATGTCAATAAGCTTCGTAAAGTGAAGCATGGAATACCCCCACTATTCACGGCAGGCGGTAGAGTACAAAGCGCCGAAGAAGCAGCTAATGCCCTGCGGCTGCAATACGCCCCAATTTTTGAACTCCCAACATCTACCTGTCCCATAATATCAAGCACATTACCGACACCTTTGTTTACAAATGTTATTTTCAACCCATCAATTGTGCTAAGGAAGTTACTCTCACTGCGTGAACATAGTTCTCCGGGAGCAGACAACATCCGCCCGAAGGCACTGAAGGCTATGGCCACCAAGCTAGCTGAACCACTGTCACAGTTCTTTCAAAGGTGCTTTGATGAACAACAAGTCCCCACTATGTGGAAGTGTGGCATTATAACCCCTATTTTTAAAGGCGGTAGCCGTTCCGATCCTGCTAACTATCGTCCAGTGACTCTCCTCCCTGTGCTCGCGAAGGTGATGGAAGCAGTCGTCGCTGAGGCTTTAATGGACTACCTGGAAAAATGCAACATCTTGGTACCGGAACAGCATGGCTTCCGTCAACACCGGTCATGCACCACCAACCTACTTATTGCACGAGGTAGTTGGACGGAAGTGGCCGATGATGGGGTCGGAGTCGATGTCATCTATCTGGACTTCTCCAAAGCTTTCGACCGCCTTGATCACCGCATCCTACTTCAAAGACTACAAAGTTACGGAATCGGAGATCCAGTACTTGGTTGGATTGGCAACTTCCTTTACCAACGAAAACTCCAAGTACGTGTTAGGGGATCACTTTCTAATCCAATTGAGGTGGAATGTGGTGTCCCACAAGGCTCAGTGCTGGGACCGCGTTTATTCCTGGTGTTTATCAACGACCTGGCAAGAGTCATCTCCTCAAACTTCCTGCTTTTCGCCGATGACGTCAAGATATGGCGGGCGATTAGTAACAAGACAGATCAGGATCTGCTCCAACATGACCTAGATTGCATTTACGAATGGTCAAGGAGGAACAAGCTTCAATTGAACATGGCTAAATGCAAAGTGATGCATCTGCGTCACCAGCCGGTGAGCGCTTACAAGATTGGAGACCACACCTTGGCGAAGGTTTCTCAGGAGCGTGACCTGGGTGTATTGGTACAGGAAGATCTCGGGTGTTCCAAACAAGCAGAGAAGGCGAGGAGAACCGGAAATCAACACTTCGGCCTTCTTCGCAGAGCCTTCGGTCGGTTTGAACCCTCAATCTTTCCCCAAATGCTTAACGCCTACGTGCGACCTCACGTGGAATATGCTATTCAGGCGTGGCAGCCGTGGCAGAAACAGGATCTCGTTGCTCTCGAGACTCCTCAACGACGGGCAACCAAGAACGTCAGGGGCCTCTTTCATCTGCCCTATCAGCTTAGACTGAAATCTCTAAGAATATACAGTAGTCGATATCGGCTTTTGCGGGGGGATCTCATAATGGTTTACCAGATTCTGAAGAACCCAAACCACATTTGCCGTCCGCTGCTGGAATTGAACCACAACACTAAACTAAGAGGTCACCCTCTGAAACTGACAATTCATTATAGCCGGCTTGAATGCCGTAGAAATTTCTTTTCTCTCCGCGTGTGTGAGCCTTGGAACGCCCTCCCTAATTATGTCGTCTCTGCTCCCAATCTGGCGATGTTTAAAAAACGTGTTGACGATGCATTGTCTCACTTACATTTCATTTTATGACTTGTTAGCCAGGGGCTACAAAACGCAATCAAACGGTTTCTTGCCAAACGCCTAACCAATGGATTTATGGATTTATACGTTTGATATGCGAACATCTCCGCTATTCCACATAAGTCTATGGTGAGTCCACCACAACGCTTTTCACTTTATTATGCAATTGATTTTCGCAATAATTTCCATCCCACGGGACTTGTTAAGCGATGCTTTTTTACCCGTAATAAACCATTGTCCATTGATGTTGCCGTTATACTGTCGGCCAATCTATGGACGGGCTTATATTCGGTAACGTACGGTAATTTCAAATGAACAGATTGCATCCCTATCTGTAATCATGTATTGTGCTATCGGCTGGCTTGGGCTTGGTCCCTTAACGGGCAGTACGCGTTTTTTTTAAAGAAACGTTTGTACTCGTTGGATGCAACTTGATAGCATTGTCATGTTGTGAGATATATGGGGAGACATGGTTTCCCCATCGACCACATTTGTTTGATGACAGCTTTGGCACACTTTATAAGATTTCAAGCATACTGAGCATACTCGTTGGTCAAAAGCTATCACTGCGAAAATGCGACATCTGCTAGGCTTGAAACTTTTTTTCTACAGTTCTCACTAACTGGATGTAACAATTCCGTGCACAAACAAAAAACAAATCGGAAAGTCCAAATTCAATTCACATTTTTTTCGGGCTATTGGCCAAATACATTAATCTGTTTCCATGATGTAAGGTAAGTAAGAAACTGAGACAAATGCTCGAATTCGCTAGTTCTGAAAACACATTGGTAAGAACAGTTGTGACACTGAAGGACAGGGTGTTCTTTGCAGGTAAAGTCCCACATTAGTCACAATGGGATTTGGTATTGCTGCCTTTCTTGGATGAACAAACAGAGCAGCGCTTTGCTTTTTGGACATCGGTAGTTTTTGCTCTCCTTGGAGTCGTTTCGGTTCGTGCTACTGTTGGGGCTGGTTCGCGGAATTTCAAGACAGCTGAAATGTTTTTTCTCACGTGATCCTGCTTAGTAAGCATTGCTACCCTTCTTGATCTAAGTGGTTGTGAGGCATCTTCCCACATTTATTCCATGTTTGGCTGTTGCCTTATTGTTAGAGGGTGTTTGATGAATACTTGTGTTTGAAGGCTATTACTACGGTGATAATAAATCCAGGACATTAAACATCATTAGCACCGACACCTGTTGGTCTTGCGCTCGACAGTGAAAACTTTTAATATCACTGATGTAAAGGCCATATAGATGCAATGCATCTCGTTGATAGGCGTAGACACAAACACCTTCTCTATATAATAACTGTACGGGCGTATTGCACCGTCTGTGGGGCACCCGATCTGAAGACCACCACTCAGGAACGCGACTTGGGTGTGCTGGTACAGGAAGACCTCGGGTGTTCCAAACAGTCAGATTCCGCTTCTAAAAGGGGCAACCAGCACGTTGGACTCCTGCGAAGAGCATTCGGAATTTTGGATCCATCCATCTTCTCTTTGATGCTGAATGCCTACGTGCGTCCTCACGTCGAATATGCAATCCAGGCTTGGCAACCCTGGCTAAAACGTGACCTTGCAGCGCTTGAGACCCCACAGCGTCGAGCAACGAAAATCGTCAAGGGCTTGCGCCACACTCCTTACCAGGAACGACTGGAGATACTCGGAGTGTTCAGCGGACGGTACCGGCGACTTCGTGGAGACCTCATACTAGTGTACCAGATATTGAGCGATCCCAGTCACGTATGCCGCCACCTCTTGAAGCTCAGCCCGAACACTAACCTTCGCGGTAACAGTTTAAAGCTGAGCCAACAGTACAGTCGTCTAGACTGTCGGAGAACCTATTTTTCCCTCCTTGTCTGCGGGCCCTGGAACGCCCTTCCAAACTCAGTAGTTTGTGCCCCCACATTAGATACGTTTAAAAAACGATTGGACGTCGCACTGAGCGCCCTGCGCTTTGTTTTATGAACGAAAACGCTTGTATATATTTAGGCTGACCAGCCTCTTTGGATTTATACCCCAAATTCACGGTCGTAAATCTGTGCGAACCGGTGAGTACTCCAATTTTATTTGCTACCATCACCAACGATAACAATTTCTTAGCCAGTTTTGCGTCGTACCACTTTATCCCCCTAAAACTGTTATACTTGTACCTTTTATCTCACTGACACTCCTTACTTCAACCACTTATGTGATTTGCCAATTTGTTAGTATTTCTATTGCCAACCTGCGGGACTCGTTAAGTGTATGCTTTTTTACCCGTCATATACCATTGTTCCATTGTACCATATCAAATATGTCGGTGGTGAAAGGCTGAAAACACTATGGATGCAATTGGCTGCGAAAAGCTATGGACAACATTCAACGCTTATGTCATCTCTGATCAGTGATTTCCGTCATTGCCACCCCACATACAACTCTTTCAAGTAAATAAATAAATAAGTAGTTTATTTTCGATAGCATTGAGACATGCCTTATCAGGCATGGTCAACTTTTACGGACAATGTTTCGCAGTAGGCACGCTGTATTGCATGCTTAAATGGGGAAAGTACATGTGAGGAAAACATCAAGGGTGAAGTGGCAATTGTTTGCGTTCATGCGGATGTAGCATAGTGTGGCAATTTGTACGCTGTGACTATATTATGGTCAGTTATTGTATAAAATATGGCATGTTAACCAGTAACATAGCGGATTTGTGTGGCTGTTTAGATGTAAGGGTCTGTTACATTCATGATGCTTCTTCACGGCAGTTGGGCTATTTTTAAGCTGGATGAATTTCATTCCATTTTAATTGGTTTGTTCTGCCTACCTGAATAATCTTCTATTAGCTTGCACACGTCGCTTACGCTAATTACGCTTATCTTCGTTAACTTTGTTGCGTTTGTAGCATTTTTAATTAAGTTGTGGACATTTTGTACCTGTCGCTTATTCCTTGAAAACCAACTTGCTTCCTGCTACTTCAGCGAACAGTCCTGGCGGCATGGCTGTACGCTTAACAGTTTTATTTTATTTGATAAAGTTATTTTAACTCTTTGGCTGTTGCTTGATATCCCCGGTGTGGCTGCGCTTGATATGCATGTTGACAAGGTGCCTACCTGTCTATTACCTACTACTTCGTCCATACTGGCTCCAGGAGACAGTTGGTCGTTGCTGGAGGCGACGGGATGCGCGGTCCTTGTGGCCGTGCTAGGCTCGAAGTGTGGTTCCATGCAGTCAGTGTGGATCGGACTACGGTCCAGCCACCGTCTTGTGTGTGCGCTTGATTCCCAAATACAGCGTGCTTGTGTTTGCTTGTGAAGTAGTGTGGGCCGGCTCCGTTGATGAGACCTGGCTCCCATTCACATGCCTCCCGGTCTTATTCCTTCGGATTTACACTGGATATGGGATGTGTGGATGGAGCTGTGGGTGGTGCAGCGCAAGCCACCCATGGTCCCTCTGTAGGAACACGGGTCCTGTGGCTGGCCACAGTGACAGGCAAATCCGAAACTGGATGCGGCCAACCATTATATATATATATATATATATAGTGCCCCATGCTGAGGCTGTTGTAGCATTCATGATACTTCTTTAGCGCAGTTGAGCTAAATCAACTTACAGTAAACTAGGTCTTTTTAATGTGGATAAAATTCATTCCACTTTATTTGGTTTGTTCTGCGTGCTTGGTAAGCTTCTTCTGATTTGCACATGTCACTCATGCTAATTGTGATAACCTTGCGTAACTTGATCACGTGGTAATTTTTAAATAACTTTCGGACATTTTGTACTTTTCGCGGATTCGCTTGTAACCAATTTACTCCATATGCTAATTTAGCGAGTATTTATGTCGTCATATAGGTTTACTTTATTCGATATCTTTTATATGATATTGGCATTTCGAATGATTGACTGTTGCTTGATATCCCCGGTGTGGCTGCGCTTGATGTGCATGTTGACAAGGTGCCTACATGTCTAGTACCTACTACCTGTCGCAAAGAGACTGGACCTTAACGTGGTGCGACGGTTTGCGTACCTCAATGACCCATTGAGCTATACTGGTTGATGCTTCCGCGCATCTTGAGAGCTACTCCTACCAGGTTGGTCAATGGTGAGAGGTCAGACAAACTCAGTCTCCCGGTCCTCCAGGTTGGGGGTTTGAAATGGGATGGCGTCCATTCCTATAAAACTAAATCACTGCCACCCCGCTGCCCTGCGGACAGGCTTTTGAGCCAAAAGCTTTGGATGAGGACCCTAATCGTCCTCCTGTCTAGGTCCGGGCGCCCTGGCAGTATCTCAGCCCACATACAACCATGACATGACATTTTCTTCAAACAGAAACTTCATCCTGCATCGGCCGTCGCGCAGATTATCAAGGGTCGCCTTATCTGCTGCATACAGCAGGGCGGATAAGCGAAAACATGCTACTGCTGGCGCCTCCCTTTTTTCTTTTCCACCTTTTTCTCTTACTCCCATCCCGGCCCCCATTACTAACCTTCCTTCTATAATTCCCAGCTTAATTGACAGCAACCGAAGTGCTACTGGAGTAGAACCATCTGCAGCCACCATCCCACAGCACCTATCGGACGCCTATCGGCAAAAGTCCCTTATAAGGCCACGCTGTCCCGTTTCCATGGCGACATTCAACGTTCACACCCTAAGACAAACAGGTCAGCAGGCTGCACTCGCACGCACCTTGGACACACTGGTTGTTGATGTGTGTTGTGTGTCCGAAACTAGGATTAATGACCCTAACGGGGTTATTGAATTGACTGCACCCGGCTTATCCTCTCGTTATTGGTTGCACGCATCCGGAGACGCCGATGCGGCACTCACGGGTCAAGCTGGTGTAGGTATCATTCTCAGCTCTAAGGCTGAGGCATCGTTGGTTGATTGGATTCCGGTGAACAGCCGTTTATGTGCAGCCCGTTTACCGACATCAGCTAAGGTGGATTCACGAAGTAAAACAAAACGCCGTTTGTTTGTGATTTCCGTTTATGCTCCCACCGACTGCAGTTCAAATGCAGTCAAGGACACTTTCTATCACAAGTTGACAAGTGCATTCATGGGAATCGCGACGACCAAGGCTGGTTAGAGAGATTTTCAAGGGAAGGTTGGACTAGGTAAATGAAATTGGGTTGAAAATACGCAGCGTATTGGGGCCGGACACCAAGTAAGGTGAACGACGTTGAGCCAGTCCGGAATAACACAGTCAACTTGTTCACCGCTGGCCGGGTTAAACTACGGTCAAATGTTGCAACCGAAATAAGGACAAAACTGCACACATCGCTGATGGAGACTGCGTCCTGTGTGCAGTGTAAGCAATTGTCGGTATTGGTGTAAATGCAACAACATTTCCACAGTGAACCCAAGGATCAAGGGTGCGAGCTAGGGAATACACCACATGGTGAATGTGAACGGCATTAGTATTATTTACATACCCTGTTGCGTCGAAGATATCTTCAGAGTGGGTAGTTTATAACGTTCTGATGTTCGCATGGTTGAAGTCTGAGAACCCTACTTGTGCGAAATTTGCGGTTTCGCAAGCCACATTTCCTGAGCTGAGATAGATGGTAGTAATGTCATTAAAATGTCAATTGTCTGTATCTGATGTTATGTCAGTACGTTAAACAACGTAGAAACATTTCCACGCCAACTACCCCCGCATTTGCTTACGCACGCTATTGGCTCAAACAAGGATCGTCTGAACAAGACAGACTGTATCCAAGTCTTACTGGACAGCTATTCGCGCCTTTCTGGCACGCAAATTAAATTGAGCTTACTGTAGGAATGGTTGCTTTTAAATCTAAAGTACAGCTTCCGAACCGGCTGATGTGGGTTCCGAACTTGGCAGACTAACTTCCAATCGGGTAACGGATTAACGCGCCAGTGCACTCAAATACAGCGGACAAACATCGCACAGAGACGGTTTCTATTAAACACGCGATTCATTTGTTCAGATTCAATGACAACATCTTGTCTGGCAATGGACGTGTTTGCGAACTCGCATCTAGCAGTTCCTCTCACTCTTGGAAAAGCCTGACATGACGTGCGCAGTAATTTCGTATTCACTACTATTCAACTATCCACGCTGATATCCCATACTGTGATACATCTGACGGTTGCTTCACCCGGCAAGCTCACTTGGTCCTACAAAGCGCTTTCCAAACATCCTAGTTTTCCGAATAAAGAAACTGTATCTACATTATCTCAGGCGGATCATGAAAGAGTACGGCGCAGCGAATACCAGCATGAAAAGGACCATAAGTTGAACATATCACTCGGGCATGGCTCACTGGAAGTCGGTCCCGTGTCACTCCATTGCGCTAGACATCAGATATCGCTTCAACCCCCGTACGAAAACACAAACTTACGTACGTGCAAACATATTTTGAAAACACTGGGAATACTCACAAGTCCCTACGCGCTGCCAGTAACCTGCCATACAAACAGATACGTAAAAAATAGGCCAGCAAAGCGATCAAAATATGTCATTTTTTCTAGACAATTAGTAAAATGTACACGCATATGTCGAATAGCATTACGACATCCCATAACGCTGATATCCTTGGTGGCTGCTTCGGCAATGAGTTCAAGGAACTGCAGCCTCCATTCCATCTGCGTCATGAGTTTCTGGGGATCCCCGGCCAGAAGTTCCTCGTAGTGCACTCTCATCCCATTCTTCACTCTGGCCTTCACCACCTGACAAACATTCTCGATCGGACTGAGGAACGGAGAGTATGGGCTCACTCTCAGTATGGTTACTCCATCGGATCGATCTACTGACGACAATTCTTCCAGTCGTGTGTGACATGGTGCATTATCACATATCACGACAACATGCCGGAGCTCCATTTCCCGTTTCAGGTTGTCTAAATAGCTTCGCAGCCATTCGAGAGATAGGGAACCTGTGAATGAGCCTCTCCGGGTTGCCATCGACACTTTCCCTTCCATCATGAGTGCACCGATTAAATGTAAATTGTGCCCTCTGCTGTTGGCAACTTTACAACAGGCCCTCACTCCTCTGGGCGCCCGACCACGAGTACGTTTGCAGTAAACGTTGAAGTTCGCTTCGTCAATCCAAATGAAGAACTTGCCATCGCTCTCAAATTGGAGAAACTGCTGAACGAATTCCCTGCGTATTCCTTTGTTTCGCTCATTGTTCATTCCCTCGGGAACCTGATAGATGTTCTTCATAGTTATCAATCGACCATCTAGGTGCCGTGCAATTGTTGACTTCGAAATGTCCTTGTCCATTTCTGCTCGTACTCGTACTCGCATTTCCCGTAGCGTAAGAGTTGAGTCCCTTGCGATCCAATCCAGGATGTCATCTACGTCTTCCTCCGACAAAATCCGTTTACGACCGCGCGCCTGCGTAGTACTCGGTTCCTGATCTAGAGAACGACGAATCCAGGAGTAGGCTGTTTGATATTTGACGTTGTTCACAGTTGCCACAAGCTGTCAGTCATCACCGTTGACGAAAGCGCCCAAAACTCGGTCACGAATATCTGATGAGATACTCTGTCGAACGTGAGAAGGCATGCCGACGACGTTAGGATCATAGACATGGTTTCGGTCGTGCGCTTATGTTCCAGCTGTTCATTGCTCTCAGACCAATTGTGATCCATCGTTTCGGACGTGAGAGGGGCGCATACAAGCCCGTTGCACCGTCGAAGCGCATTCCTCCAAGGTTCATTCACAAGTCTCACCCAGTCAACGAGCAGGGCGCTCACCTCCCCAGACCAACGCACCGAACCTTTGCATCCGACCAATGAGAACACACTTAAGGTCAGAGGATTGGCTCTGAGCGGCTGGCGAATCGCACAGGGTTTTGCAACATTATGGACTTTCTTTGCAAAGTTTTGGACCTTCTTTGCAAAATTTTGGACTTTCTTTGTAAAATTTTGGACCTTTTATGCAACTTTGCGGGAAATGCTATAGTTCAGATATCATAGTACTTGCAGGGGATATGAACGCACAAGTAGGGCGTCTGAGTTCTTCAGAAGCTCAGCTGGGTGGAAATTATGGACTTGACTCCGAACGGACAGCCAACGGCGAGTGTCTGTTACAACTGGTGCGGAGCAACAGTTGTTTCTTTCAAGCCCTGCTTTTAGACACAGTGAGCGCCGAAGTGCCACTTGTCGTCCACCTGTAGCTGGCCAGCGATGGACCCAAATTGACCACATAGCCATAAGTTACAGGTGGCGCGGTTCCATTCTGGTTTGCCGCTCGTACTGGAGTACCTGTGTCGACTCTGATCATGCTTTGGTGCGCTGTCGTTTCTCCATGAACTTTACCGGAATGCGCACAAAGCGTCTCCTCCGATTAGCAACGGAGAAATTGTTCCAGCCCTCGGTCAGGCAAGCCTATCAAGAAGCACTGCATACCGAACTCTCGCGGTCTTGTTCTAATGACACTGAACTTCAGTGGAATAGGATCTCGGTTGCCATGCACGACGCAGGAGCATCTGCTTGTGGCACTATCAGTCGTCACCGCACCAGTCACTGGATATCCGAGAAGTCCGTGAACCTGTTGGAAGCTAGAAGACACCTCTCGGCTGGTTCTGAACACAATGTGACCAGACGGGCTATTAGGCGTGAGCTAAAGCGGAGCCTACGTGCTGACAAGGAAGCCTGGTGGACCAGTCGGGCTCAAGAAATGGAGGAGGCAAGAGCAGTAGGCAATTACCGCAAGCTCTTCTAGCTAATCCGCACCACTTGCCCCAGAAAACCAGGCGTCAGTGAGACAATCAGAGACAGCGCGGGTGCGCTGATACACAATAAGGAGCGCCGTATGGCTCGTTGGGCTGAACACTTTAAAGATCAGTTCAGCTGGCCTCCTGCTCCCGGACCTCTTCCTACTCAGGGGATGCAGGACGAGCCATGGACGGTTAGTTTAGAGCCTCCGTCGGAGACCGAGGTCCGAAACGCGATCACGTACCTTAATCGTTTTCGTTCAGCTGGCCCGGATTCCCTCCCACCTGCACTAGTTAAGGGTGGAGGTGAGGTCCTCTGCAGGGCACTGACCTATCTATTCGAACGTATCTGGAACGAACAGTGTGCCGGCTAATTGGAGCGAATCGATTATAGTGGCAATATACAGAAAGGTCAGTCGCACAGAGTGTTCTAACCACAGGGGTATTAGCCTAACGCCAGTTGTGACAAAATTACTGGCCTCGATTATCGTTCGTCGCCTCTCTGCGGAACGGGAATCTCAGATTAGAGAACAGCAGGCCGGTTTCCGCCCAGGACGTGGCTGTATAGACCATATATTAACTTTGCGGCAGGTGCTAGAGCAGCGCCACGCATACCGCAGACCGATGATAGCTGTGTTCCTCGATTTCAAGAGTGCGTTTGATTCAGTCGATCGATCGATTCTGTTCGCAATACTTGCGCGGAAAGATGTTCCCACGAATTATGTGAACATCCTTCGTGCTCTATACTCGAACACTACAGGCCGCGTCAGGCTCTACGGTGTCTTATCGGATAGCTTTCCGACCACAAGTGTCGTTCCTCAAAGTTGTCCGATTTCCCCGTTTTTGTTCAATTTCGTCGTGGATTCTATCATGGAGTGTTCCCTTTCGGAATCTCATGATGTAGGCGTTGAAGTGCTGCCTGGTGAACGGTTAGTTGATCTAGATTATGCGGACGAAATCGTCTTGCTTTTCTACGATTTTGGGGCGACGCAACCAACCCTGAACAGCGTGTCCAGAGTGGTCCCATTATTTGGTATGCACTTCGCACCTTCAAAGTGCAAAGTGTTGCTGCAGGACCACCAGCCACTTGATGACCCCTTGACGCTTGCTAACGAGGAACTCGATGTGGTTGATCAATTCACTTATCTTGGCAGCTGCATCAGCAATGATGGGCGCATAGAAACTGACGTGAGCTCACGCATTGCAAAGGCCAGAGCCGCTTTCTTGAACCTGCGTCATCTTTGGCGACAGAAGAGAGTTTCCCTCCGTCTGAAAGGCCGTGTATACAAGGCCACAGTGAGGGCCGTTCTGCTCTATGGTAGTGAGACTTGGCCCCTTCGGTCTGAAGATCTGAGGCGCCTTCAAGTCTTTGATCATCGTTGTTTGCGAAGCATTGCTGGTGTCGGATGGCACCAGCGTGTCCGCAACGATGATGCGCGTAGGCGAGTACTAGGTGGTGATGATCATGCTAGATCCTTAAAACAACAGATAGCACAGAATAAGTTGCGTTGGCTCGGGCACGTGCTACGCATGCCTGGTCACCGCTTACCCATGACGGCCTTGTTTAGTCTACCAGGTGTAGGATGGCGCAAGGCTCGAGGTGGACAGAAGTTGACTTGGCAGCGGGAAATGAAGTCACTGACGACCAAACTGGGTGCCGTTGGTCCGTCGCGTCTTCCGGGTTGGAGTCCACGTGACTCACCTTGTGCTTGGCTCGAAACTTTGCAGGACATGGCTCGCAACCGACATCAGTGGCGCGTCTGCTGCCGTCTTCTAATCGGATTGTCTGTTTAAAGTGTGTTTGATGTTGAGTTATCTGCGGGGTAATGGCTGATTATGACGCGGGGCAGTGAAAGCCGCAAGGAAGCTGTCTCGCCGATGCCGCCTTATCTTTGCACGATAGCCAGGTGTTTGACGTTATGTTGTCTACACAAGGTATAGGCGCCTTGACCCTGAATGTTTGCTTAGGGCATTAAGGTTTTCAGGTAAGTCCCCCTTTCTCTCCCTCTTCTTATTCTTTATTTCATAGGTCCTCATGGTTATATGGCAGCGAAGCATCAGTTCAAATGGCTGATGTACTGCTGTTGACGTGACCTCCTCTATACTGGCTCCAGGAGACAGTTGGTCGATGCTGGAGGGGACGGCGTCCACGGTCCTTTTGGCCGTGCTGGGCTCGAAGAGCGGTTCCATGCACTCAGTGTGGAGCGGACTACGGTCCAGCCACCGCTTTGTGTGCGTTTGATTCCCCAAATGCAGCGTGCTTGTGTTTGCCTGTGAAGGAGTGTGGGCCGGCTCCGTTGATGAAACGTGGCTCCCATCCACATGCCTCCCGGTCTTATTTCTTCGAATTTACACTAGGTATGGGGTGTGTAGATGGAGCTGTGGGTGGTGCAGCGTAAGCCACCCATGGTCCCTCTGTTATAGCAGGCGTCCTGTGGCTTGCCACAGTGACAGGCAAATCCGAAAACGGATGCCGCCAACCATGAATGTGTTAGTGAACATTGTGAGTGAACTTGTGTAGTGTGACTGGATTCATGAGTTTGTTTGCTGTGTTTGACATCGTCCGAAGTGATCAATGCAAATCTTCGAATTGCGTGACGTTTCCCAAGTGGAGGTCCTCCGGAAGGGGAACATGCAGTAGCTTTATTTGTTTGCGAGTTACATCCGCTGCGTCGCTGTGTTGTTAAATGGATCTTTGTGGCTTTTTATAGCGAGAACGCTTGCCAAGCGAAAACCCGCCAGGTCCTGGAACACTGCCGCCGAACTATTCGCTGGAAGGGGATTAGCCCGAACCACCCAGCTGTCACGACGTGGTGGTTGTTCGACTAACAAGCCAAAACTACTGATTGCTCACTTTTCGGTGTCGGATACAAGTGCGCAAACCGATATGGCGGTACTGCTGCGCGTCTACATGATTTAGTAATCCATTTGGTAAAAATAAACGGCAAGTAACGGCAAACTGGTTACACCATCATTTTCAATCAAGTCATCTGGAGTGCATGATCATTCGATTCCGCATGCACACTCTTCGAAGTTGTATGGCTACGTGAGAGGGAATGTGATATCAGTCGGTCGCTGATCAAACGTCAACATGATCTGGTCACGTGACGTAAGTTTGTCAGATGATAGACTTCTGACGGCAGTTCACTCCAAACCTATGGCACGTGATAGCAATACGTCATATGATGGGGTAATCAGTGCACTTAGCAGCCTACAGCGTAAGCCATCATCACACAAACATATCTGATGGGTGGTGGTAGTCGTTATTGCTTCTGCTGACAACGTCCACCGGCTGGACTTAAGCCTTTTGAGGCGAGATCTTAGTAACTGAACGATTGCTACTACCAATATTGGTCAACTCGTATTTTCGTTCCCATGTTGAGTATGCGGTTCGTGCTTGCTGTTCATAGTAAAATGACACATTCGTCTCTGAGAACAACCCCAAAGCAGCGCTATTTAAGCAACAAGTACTCTCCGGTTTTAGTCATAATGTGCCCCTTCTTTTAATAGGTAAGTTTTCGTCAGAATACCGACGATTTTACGAGTATCACATTCTCACATATCGGGTACTGGCAGCGAGTGCTCACCCATGTAAATCATCACTTGCCCTAGCTCCTTTCAAGCGTTGCTGATTCCATAACCTGATACTATTAGCTCAACACTGCCGCTTGGACTGTAGTAAGTTATTTTACTCTTTGAAACTGTTCACACTGCAATACATTGCCAGCACATACGACGAACACATCAAACGTAACTTCCAAAAGCCTATTAGACTATCATCTAAATGATAAACGCTGAACAACCGTATGGCGAAGGTTTCATATCTGGACCACTGATAGTTCTCATTTTCCGCCGTAACGGGTCGATATTCTGTTTGCAATCACTAGCCTGTGAGTCTTGCAAAGGTACCGCTTTTTACACCATAGTACATGACTGAACTTGACTGCTGTACGACTGTGAACAATGTACTCAGGGGACCATGGCCGAGTAGTGTTGCATCACACGACCTCATTAACTATTTCCATATCCGCTGCTCAAGAAGCATATCTTGAATGGTCAACAAGGAACCTACTTCAGTTGAACATCGCTACGTGCAAGGTGATCCATCTGCTTTACCAGCCGGTGAACATTTACAAGCTTGGAGACCACACCTTACCGAAAGCCCATCAGGAGCGTGACCTGGATGTACTGGTACAGGCAGATATCGGATGCTCAAAACAAGCAGAGAAGGCGTCGAGAACCGGCAATCACCACTTTGGACTACTTCGCAGAGCGTTCCCTCAGTTTGACCCTTCATTCTTCCTCCAAACGCTTAACGCTTACGTACGACCGTACGTGGAATATGCTATCCAGGCGTGGCGGTAGTGCCAGAAACAGACCACGTTGCCCCCGAGACTCCTCAAGGAATAGCAACCTTTCAGCTTAGACTGAATTCTCTAAGAATTTACAGCAGTCGATATCGCTTCTGGGGGGATCTCATAATGGTTTAGCAGCTTCTGAGGCATCTCAGCTAACCGACTCGATGTAGTTGAGATGCTGATTCTTGTGGATTTACAGCCATCGGGTCAGACAGTAGTATTGATGCTGAGGACAAGCTAATAATTTCTCCAGTATTCTGTGGACTGCTGTTTTGGCGATCCACTTGCTGATTTTATAAGACCATTCGCCATCTTTTTACCCTATCAAAACCACTATTTTCAAAGTTGATCTGTTTAAGATAATATCTCGCACTTTTCCGAGAAATTCCACAAACTTATGGAGGCATTTTAAATGGTTTTTCAGTTTACTTGCTCGCATACTTTTCTTTGAAAGTGTTTTGACAAAGTAAACACATAGGTAGAGTAGGGTTTTGAAGTGATACGATAAAACGAAACGACAGGTTTTTTACGGAGTACTGCCGGCACTTCTTTGCCGAAGAACTCTGCTGAAATCTATCATTGTACATTGTTAATACATAGTTGGCGGCATCCGGTTTCGGATTTATGTATCACTGTGGCCAGCCACAGGAAGCCTGTGTCTACAGAGGGACCATGGATGGCTTGCGCTGCACCACCCACAGCTCCAACCACATACCCCATATCCAGTGTAAACCCGAAGGAATAAGACCGGGAGGCATGTGGATGGGAGCCACGTTTCACCAACAGAGCCGGCCCACACTCCTTCACAGGCAAATACAATCACGCTGTATTTGGGAATCAAGCGCACACACAAGGCGGTGGCTGGACCATAGTCCGCTCCACACTGAGTGTATGGAACCGCTCTTTGAGCCTAGCACGGCCACAAGGACCGTGCACCCCGTCACCTCCAGCAACGACCAACTGTTTCCTGGAGCCAGTATGGACGAAGTAGTAGGTAATAGACAGGTAGGCACCTTGTCAACATGCACATCAAACGCAGCCACACCGGGGATGTTAAACAACAACCAATCACTTGAAATGACATTATCAAATAAAGTATATCTGTCAAAGCATACGGCTATGCTGACATAACTCTTCGCTAAATTGGCGTATGAAGTAAGTTCGTTAGCAACAAATCCACGATAAGCAAAAGATGTCCACAAGTTACTTAAAGATGCTACAAACGCAACAAAGTTAACGAAGATAAGGACAATCAGGTAAACACATTATTCAAGTAGGCAGAACAAACCAAATAAAGTGGAATGAAATTTATCCAGCTTAAAAAGACCTAGTTTAAGTGTACCTTGGTCTAGTCCAACTGCAGTGAAGAAGCATCATGAATGCAACATCAGTCTCAGCATGGGGCTCATTGTTAATACATACACACACGCATATATATATATATATATATATATATATATATAACCTTTTATTTTCTTTTACACATTTATATCACGGGTATTACATAACATCCTTCGACATGACGGAAGCGCAGTTAGTATGGATGTTGGGTTGCACCTCGTTTATTCTTGGGCGACCGTGAGACTAGAGGATAAGACATTTGGTACACACCTTTAGCATCTGTTGGTGGTTATAATGTTAAGATGTAAAAGTGTATGAAGAATGTTAAAGGTAATCCCAAATTTGTTTCTGAGGATGACTGTGAATACCGCAGATAGAGCTTAAATGATTTAAGAAAATTTATCGACAACAGTCAATGAAGACAACAAATGGAACTCAGAAAATGCCAATGTTTACTGGGGGCACATGCATTACAGGAAAGTTGTGGCAAACGATGACGGTAAAATGGAGGACAGAAGAGACAAACACAGAAAGAAATGTCGGATAGTTCAAGAAACCGGCATAGGACTGTCAACAACGCAACTAATAAGGTACATAGGTTATTATCAAACATGACATCCAATGTGTGCCTGGCACGGCATTTGATGATTATACTTATTAGCACAAGTATCCTTCTGTACATATTATGTTATAGATACCAAAGAAACCGGATATCAACAAGTATGATGTAAGTTGATGTAAGTTGACTAATTTGAGAACTTCAGCTTAACTGAGTGTTAAGGAAGCGTTATATGACACGTCCAAGCTGTTCTGACTCTTAGTCAGAACAAACGAACGTTATTCAGATATTGCGCCATTGGCGCAGAGTAGCCACTGGAATTCGGAACGTAGCGGGCTAACGAGACCTAACCACCAGAGGTACACACGAGCTTAGACTGGAAAAATGGAGTTTCTCACTCCAATGTACAAAGGAGGTAAGCAATCGGATCTTGCCAACTACCGACCTATTACTCTCCTTGCAGGTTTATCAAAAGTGATGGAATCGGTAATCGCAGATGAACTGACGTGATACTTTGATAATCAACAGATAATTTCTAATGCCCAACATGGTTGCACACGCAGATGATCTTGTCTCACCAATTTGCTGATTACTCGGGACTCATGGACCAGGGCGACTGATGAAGGAATTCCCATAGATATGATTTACTTGGATTTTCCAAAACATTCGACTGGGTCAATCCCTTTTTTCTCCAAAAGCTTGCTGCCTACGGTATCAACGGTTCCCTGCTCACCTGGATAGAAGACTACTTACACGACAGAGCAATCGAGGTAAGAGCAGCCGGCACTCACTCTGCAAGCCTGCGCGTCGCCAGTGGTGCACCACAAGGATCCGTCCTCGACCCGCTACTGTTTTTAGTCTACATTAATGACCTTCCAGCAGACATTCTATCTCCGATGCAAATATTTGAAGACGATGCTCAACATCCGACCGTGTCTACCTCCAGATGGACCTGTCTCGAATTAACGAATGGGCAGAAAGGAACCAGCTCCCGCTGAACCCTGCAAAGTGCCACCAGCTGACGGTGCGCAGCACTTTTGTCAACACATACCTTTTGGGGCAACACGTCATACAACACGTGACTAGTGAACGCGACCTAGGTACAATCGTGCAATGAAGTCTTAGCAATTCGCTCCAATGTTCGAAAGCAGCAAGTGTGGCGAACTTGAACTTGAGACTGTTGAGGCGAGCTCTCGGCACCTTTGAGCGACAGCTAATACCATTGCTGATTAACTCCTACATTCGCCCTCACATTGAATATGCGATTCAGTCCTGGTGTCCATGATTAAAACGAGGCATTCGCCTAGTGGAACAGCCCCAAAGAAGAGCCCCAAAGGTAACACGTGGCCCATGCCGTCTAAATTACGATCTTTGTCTTCGTGTACTCGGTGTGTTCTCATCAGAATACCGATGGCTTTGCGGAGATCTTACTCTCACATACCGGATGCTAACTGAAAGCGAGCATCCATGTACATCACTGTTGACCCTAGCCCGTTAAAATCAAAGCTGAGGCGACCGCCTGAAATTGATGACGCAACACCACCGTTTGAATTGTAGAAGGTATTTTTATTCACTTCGCATCTGTTCTCACTGGAATGCATTACCAAAATATGTGGCGAACACACCAGACATGAGGTCACTCGAAAGACTCTTAGACTTTCATCTTAGTGATAAATGCTGCACAACAGTTTGATAAAGTGCAATGCTTTAACCTTTGGGACTTCACGTTCTAGGTTGGAACATTTGGATTATAATTTCCTTTTACATATCCACCCTGTGTGTCTTGTAAAGTTATGCTTACTATCCCATTATATACTATTGAGCTATTGGAGACGGAGAACGCGTAACCTAGCTCTACCGCACTGAGACCTGAATGAGAACGACTGACTGGCATACGAGTTGTCACACAATCGTAGTGTCCTGCGGAAAACGCTGTTAGTGTCCGTGTGGCTTTTTGCGGTAGTTGCTGCAACGTTCAAGTCAAGGCAAGGCAAGCTTTATACACCAGTACAGAAACATTTTCAGCCATTTATACCAACACTGAGGACATACCACAATATAAAATCGGTGGGAAAATAATATAAATTGACAGGAACAAAAAGAGCGTACATTTTTAAGCTAGCAAACTTTCTCGCAATTGTCGCGTCCCCATCACTTTTGAGTCGACTAACCATCGAGACACGTAAGACGAAATGGAGTCACCATATGAAAAGGGAGGGGAAAACAAAACTTTAAATTTCGACCACGTGGGTGAATCTTGGATAACAAGTTGAAGCATGCGACAAAATGTTTGCTGACCACAAATTCAACGAGGATTTCTCCGCTTAATCCACAGCATCGGGAAATAATTTTTAGGGTTCTCAAAAAATGGTATACTCCTTTTGAAGTACGGGGAACACAACAAGGGAACAGTACAGCCAATGGGTAGAATACATGGATTTACAAACCTTAGAATTAGAGCACGCAGTACAGAGAGTATTTTGAACCTTAGAGAGTAAGAGGATAGTCTTCTGACTTTTTGAATATTTTCAAGAATATATGTCGACTGGGATAAAGTATAGAACAAGAAAACAGCGAGATAATTTACGGAATACGAATGATGGATGTTTTGAACACACAACCAAAGGAGAGGCGTTTAAAAAAGATCGCAGCCTGTCTGGGTGGAGAAAAGAGAACGAGATATCACGACACTTAGAAGGGTTAAGAGAGGGGGAATGTGAGCTTGACCAAGTCAAGAGTTTGTCTAATCCTCGTTGGAGTTTCGAAGATCTCATAATTACTGGGGTTATACACCTTAGGACGACGTCGTCACCATATTTACAATTATGTGAGGTCCATCGCAGCCAGTTTCCAACTCAGATAGTCGTCCACATGCCCGGAAAAGCACTAGACTGCAGTTTCAGCCTGTTGGGCATCGTCAGTAGTGCGCATCCATCGGATCTGTCAGGATTCGAACCCATGACCTCACATAATTACCTCAACTCCCCTACTCATGAGTATATTTACAATTGCTGAAATTGATTGTTATAGGCAAAGACAACATAGAGGGAAAACAGAAACGGTTAGAATGGATTTTTGTATGATCCCACAGTTGGCTTGGATTGAAACAGATCTTCTGCCGCATAATGATGTGAAGTGTGTGCGATTTGTACAATAGTCACGTATAACATTACATTCATATGGGGGAACGCCGTTTTTCTACAAACTGTTGAGTATTGGCGATTTGTCAAGGTTCCCAAAGTCATTAGTATAATCAAGGAGCAGAAGCCGTACAGTCTTAAATTTTTATCCAAAGCAGATGTAATGTAATGCACAAGATACGAGACGGCATCTAGAGTGGAGTTCCCTGACTTGTAGGTAAACTGTTTACTATCAATCTTATGCTTGTCGGTAAAAATTCGGAGAATTAGTAGTTTTGCTAGCACCTTCAGCAGCACAGAGCTGCACGCTATTGGCCAATACTTCTGTGGTCTCTTCTTAATCCGAACTGTTATTCTGGCTTCTTTCCAGATATCGGAGATAGTGCCAGTTAATAAACTTTGGTTTAAAATCATTGTCAGAGGTGACTATAATGCAGTAACACACTCTTCCAAAGCGATTTGGGACAGTGAATCTGGGCTATTAGTCTTGTTTAGCTACAGTCTTGTGAGTTCCTTGTAAACGCTGATATGGTCTAATAAGGTGGGAGGGTCATTGACGGGGATAGAAGGTAGGTAGCAAGTGTTTGTTGACGATGAGATCAAGTCTGCGATGCTCTTGTCATGATCCACAGTATTTAGTGGTCAACTAGAATATTTTCCGGTGATCTACTTTAAGGACCTCTACAAGTCCCGACAACCGCTGTTTCCTAAAACGACTTCAATGTACAGACTATTTACTCCTTTTTATCTCTACTTTTATATTCTCTGATAGACATTTGACACGGGCTGTTAGTCTGTATTTGTAAAGCTGTTCTTTTCTCTAGGCAGTTGCTTGAGCAATGGGAGGACAGATGATCTCAATGGGGCAATAAGGGTTGAAACAGAAATCTGTGAGGTGTTCGCATTGAGGTGTCAGATCCTCATTGGCGAAGACTGAGAAGTCGGTTGGATTGTATATTGTTTTGAGCTTTACAATGTTTTCTGCTGAACAGTTTTGCCACCTGACAGTGCTGAATGGCCTTCTTTTAAGCACAACTTACTTGGTATTACAGTAGATCTTTGGGCATATGTTCACGATGCAGTGGTTCGAACTGCCAATGGTTAATAGAAACTAAATCTAAAGGTACATCAAGTCTGGTGGGGAATTCTACTAAGTTGGTTAGACCCAGTACTTTAAAGAAGTTTGTGTGACCTCTATTGAAATCACCAGCAATGATGTAGAGGGTGCATCCTAACTTCGGTTGTACTTCCGAGACGAAGTGATCTGCAAACATTTTTAACTCTGACAGTGCTGCGTTAGACGTTATATAAACCTTCCCAACTACAACAGCTAGCAAGCTGCCAAGAAACTGGTTTACATTCTAACAGCTGGTAAATTATTGGAGCCGTTGTGTAAGCGGACAGCTGGGAAAGCGATGTACACCAATTTTGCTAATGTACCTGATCTCAACTCCTCCGCGGTGGTGAGGCTTACCTGAGCGATCGGATCTGATGTGTCGATGGCCATTGAGTTTCGCTACTCCATCTTCAATGTCGAGCTATAGCCAACTTTCTTGTAACATCACTATACGTGCGTTCGAAAATTCTGTTCGTTGTAAAAGGCTGCCAATATCATTAGTTTTACTCGAGAAGCGATCGGACATTACTGGACAGGATAAGCGGCATTCGGGCATTGTTGGTATGGCAGTGTCTGATTCCAGCTTACCAACCAGCACGGTGATTTTTCTTTATCTCCATAATTTTATGAACAATTCTTTTGAAAGCATTTCTGATTTTATGGCCATATTTGATTAGAGGTGAACTTTGTAAACTTCGTAGAGCGAAATCAACTGGTAAACAGTGTGTGTCAATATTGCTGACCTTAAATTAGTTCATTTCAACCAGTGGAAAATAGAAATAGGTGGAAAAAATATCCGTAGTGAGTAGCGTAGAACAATGTTCAAATCACAGTAGCAACAACTGCATTTGAACGCCCCGCCAACACATTGCATTAGACCTGACGAGAGCTCACTAGGATCACTGCAGCTTGCGTAGTAGATACAACAGTGTTTTGAGTAAAGCTCAGTTGGTTCATTGTGTTTGCGGCACAGTAGCTGAGGTGTTCCTCACCTCTAGCTAACGTGTATGATGATGATGATGCATTGCGTTAGCTCCGCAGCAGGAAGCCTGCTCGGTCTGTCTTTCACACCTTCGTAAACAGGTACTTGCGCACGCGTACTTCATTTTACTGACCGATAGTTACCAAGGTGGTTATTGCACGGAATCTTCTTATTTGTGCAATCGCAACGCACTTTTCACGATGTAGCTCCCGATGGGTCCCTCGCCCCCCTAAATACTTTTCTCAGCTCACGGGCCCCGAGAATTCGCTATGGCCCCCAGAGGAGCTATATGGCTCCTGTTGAGAAGGGCTGGTCTAACGGGAGGTTATGGCTTATCTGCTCCGCAACGGGTTATGACCCGTTATTCTGATTGGTATTAGAGGCGATGAGTGATCAGTGAATGTTGGAGGTAGATTATTATTCGCATCGGAAGTTGAATTAAGTGTCAACAACCAAACTGTTGCATCAGCCCAGGTTTTCCATACACACGTATAATGGGAATGTGAGCAATGAACAATGATTTATCACGGGATAAAAGCGAGTGCTTGACACGTCCCGTAGGATGGTCGGGGCGAATATAATGAAATCAAAATATATGAACGTCATCTACCGAAAGTCTGCTGAGATGAATACTTGATAACTTACAACAGTGTAAAATATTAAAAAAATCGAGTGTAAACGTTAAGAAAGACACAGGGGTGCAGTGATCGTTGATGTAAGGCGTGAGAAAAGGAAAATATGGTCTCTCACTTAGGTCCATTTGATACATAAATCCAGTTAAAAAGCACGCTTGGCGTAATCCACAATAGAGGAGTTTAGGTAACAAAATGCTGGGAGCTAAGAGCAACATTTAATCGTTTTTTGAAAACATCCAAGGTAGGAGAGGATCCAACTGAGTCTGGGAGTGCGTTCCATGGTTGAAAAGCCAGAAGGGAAAAGTAATTACGTCGACACTAGGCGGCTATGTTGTTCCTTCAAATTTAAGCAGTTACCTCTGAGCTGCGTGTTGTGCCTAAGTTTCAGCAGTTGGCGGCATACGTGGTTGGGGTCACCCAATATCTGATACTCTAATATGAGACCGCCGCGCAGCCTACGATAGCGTCCGCTGAAAATTCCCAGCAACTTCAACCTTCGGTGGTAAGAGTGATGGCACAGGCCCTTTACATTTTTTGTTGCTCTTCGTTATGGTTCCTCTAACGCTTCTAGGTCACGCTGCAACCAAGGTTGCCAAGCATGGATTGGGTATACAAAATGCGGGCGCACGTAGGAATTGTGCATCATCGGGAAGATTGATGGGTCAAATCTCCCGAATGCCGTTCGCAGCATGCCGACGTGTTGGTTGCCTATTTTCCCAGCTACCTCAGCCTGTTTTGAACAGTTGAGGTCGCTCTGTACGATCACACCTAGGTCACGTTCCTGGGAGCTATTCTGCAGTCCTTTGGTCCCAAGTGAATAGGTATAGTTATGACGATGGCGTAATTGTACAACGCGACATTTGTCTACATTGAACGGTAGGGCGTTTTGAAGTGACCAGTTCGACACTGTGTTAAGATCGCATTGGAGTCGTTCATGGTCTTCCGGTCCTCTGATCCTTCGCCATATCTTGATATCATCAGCGAAAAATAGGAAATCGGAAGTGATTGATCTCGCCAAATCGTTAATGAACACCAATAATAGACGAAGTCCAAGAACCGAGTCTTGTGGTACTCCACACGCCACATCGATTGCATCAGGTATGATGCAGTGAGACCCAACAGCGTCAACCTCTCGAAAAATGCTTCGAAACGATCGAGAACACAAGCATCTCAAAAAGTAGATTGTTACAAATGTAAATGGATTTGGTGCTTGGAGTCTATTATGTGCGACAGCACTGCACTCGTTCCATTCTTCCTCACGCCGCTGAAGAGCCAAGCTCTCGAGCTCTGACGGACAGCCGCCTGGTCGTTTTCCCAATGCACTTTGCTCGACATGTGCAAGAGCGATTATGCACACAGAAGGAAATCTGCGACCGAGGTGTCTTGTTCTTGAGTTGCTAGCTTACAATCGGTGTTGGTATGAAAATTACGCGCAGATCGGCAAGGAAATACGTTCTTGTTGCTGTTATTGCTTGCTGGATGACTCTCCGTTCCGATATTGTGGCATCTTTAAACCGTAATGATAAGTATGGTAACCGCTTCTCCGCAGTAACGGTTTTAGCTTTGACACTCGCGGTTCCATGTGCGCCAGCAACTCAAGGATTGGATATTTCAGTCACAGGCTTCCTTCTTTGTGTACAATTTCTCCTGTTAGTGTCCCGCAAGTTATATTGGGTAAAAGACCAGCGACTATTTGTTAGAGCTCTTGAACATTGCCCAACTTGACTGTACAGCCGGATGAGGAAGCATGTTACGAGTGAAGTGTTGTCGCACGTGCTAGGCTCCAAACACCAAGTCAATTTGCATGACGCGTTGGTACCAATCTACTTGTACCCAGGTGTGTCACACACGGGTGGTCAGATGGCGCCCGCTATCGCCAGCAGAAGCAACCGCGATTCGGCTCCATTTAATTTCAGAAAGGTTTGAAAAATACTGAGTCAGCTTGTAGCTGGTACCGGCGGTACCTAAGCTACTTGCAGGTTTCTACTGGTTGCGCAATGCTCGTTTTTCCCGATGCAGTCAGTCTCTCTGTTCGCCATTCTTCACTTGGAGTAAGCCCACCTAATCATCCTGTGATCTGTACTAGTTTAAGGTGATCAAGTGTAAAGTTTTAAACATATAACATCAGCGTGCAAACGAATACCGACTTGGTGAACAGCCGTGCAGCGTACCCTCCAGAAGTGCGTTCTCTGGGTCTTATGTGGGACGACCATGGTAGCTTGAGGCAGACTGGAAAAGCATCGGGAAAAGCCATTCGACACTTTGCCATCTTGCGTCGGGCGTTCGGAAACTTCAGACCTTTTGTCCTTCTACAAATGTTAACCACCTACTTGAGACCCCAAATGGAATATGCCATCCAAGCCTGTCGTTCCTATTGGAAACATGATGTTAGTGAGACTAAAGCTTTACAATGCAGAACGACTAACACTTTCATTACCTGAGCATAGACGTGTTTTACTTGTCCGACACTAGGATCAATATCCCTCACGAGTTTGTCGAACTAACTCCATCTGTCTTGCTCTCTCCTTATTGTTTACATGCATCCGGTGATGCTAATCCGGCAATCACCGTGCAAGTTGTCAAGAGCATCGTTCTCCGTTTCATTGCGGTGACGCAGCGTTTCTGCCTTTCTATGAGTTGCAATTTACGAGTTAAAACACAGCAACCAACCCAAGGCGTGTAGTGACTTCAACAAACGTTTGAAGTTGAACGCTAAACTTGCAGATGCGAAGACTGACATCAGACTCATAGGGGAACTTTTGTGGTCTAATCAATATCCGATTATGTATTGGAATGTTCTTAAACTGTGTCGTATGCCTCCAACCACTAAGTCACTCCAGTACCATGCTCACAACAAACTGTCACGAGTCCCTGAGCTAAAACATCTGTGTTCACAGTATAGTTAAGACCTAGATCGATAAAGTCCAATGTGATACTTTTGAACAATATGCACAAGAAATGTGTACAAAGGTAGAAGAAAAGAAGTACGCCTTAAACAATGAATCATCTTGCCAACAACATATTATGGCCATGAATTTGTGCTAGTTCAGGTCTCTAAAGGCTACACCAACGGTATGTCCAGTTAACGCCATCTAATCAGTAATTATAGCGGGATATGCATTATGCTCCTGTGAAGACGGGCGTGTAAACTGCTATAGGAGCATTGGCATCTACCCAAGTAAAACTTAGTTGGGCTCTGCAGCAGCATATGGAGGGTAGTCCTACACTAGTCACTCCATCCAGGTTACCGAAATTCCTCTGATGCGTGTGACTGCTTCTCCATTTTCGGTATGCATTCTTAATTTTGCGACATCTGGTACGCACCAGAGAAACAAATTCCATCAATGCCACTTAACTCTATCGATTAATACACACGACTGTACATGACATGGGCCATGTGATGGGGATCAATACAGTGCAAATACTTTTTTTACACAGATTCGCATCAACGCAACCACATATGCATGCGCCGAAACACTCGGTGCTAGACGAAAGCCACGATGACGGCGCGGTTTCGTTTATTTCCACCTAAAGGGCACACCTCAATATGCGCGAGCAGTGACAGTACCGCTGCCACTGTAGCCGGTGGCAGCAGCTCCATTATTTGCTTCGTAAAACATCAACAGTTTGCTGGTACACAGTACTGACCCTGCGCTGTCTCATAACCACCACCAGTCACATGTGGTCTAAGGATACTGCGTGGGTTCCCCGGTCCCTGCGCAGACTCGAACCCGCGCCCTTTGATTATAAGCAGGCTTGTGATCTTTGAGACTACGGGCCGGCTGCATCGTCACCCGACTGGTGACAGTTACAGAAAGCAGGTGCCAATAAGTAAACAATGACTCGCTTACGCTGCTTTACGCTGGGCTCCATCCACCGAGTTCATGTCCAGCGTAATACCTATGGAATACGAACGACAATCACCAAGACAGCTAACCCTCCGGTAACGCAGATTTAGTGCGTTTAACGGGGTGAGTTCGTGTGAGAATGTCGTAAAAACGAAGCAGTTGTGTAGGAGCTGATCGAATGCCACCGGAAGCTGTTTGAACCAGATGTGCGAATTCACTGTATTTGTACGGAATCTTAACCTGTGATGTAACGTAGACCTAATTTTGTTCACTAACTATACAATTTCCGAGTCACGCAAGACCACAGTGGATTCAATTTATGCCTTATCTTTTTAAAATTGAGCCATTACCAGTTTCAAGTTAATCCATTCCACACGTTGGCCGATGTGTGAAATGGAGTAACTTAAAATAGGCATCTGCCTAAAGTGCGTCTAATTCCATGTGCCAGTAAGCAAGGCAGGGCCTGCGGCGCGTTCAAAATTCCTCACTTCTGCGGACGGAAACTTGCAATAAAGCGTACGAGAAATCTTTCATAACTTCAGGAAACTGTCCATGTAAGCTCAGATAGAGATGTAGTAGTCGATTACTAAAGTTATTGCGATTTTTATTCCTAAAATTCAGATGCATGTGTCCCGGTTCGAACATCGTCTTAATAGAAATAAAGTCGTTCGAAGTGACACTTTTGCGAATGGGAAACAAGCTGACTTATTTCGGATGAATACCATTTCGGTATTTGTGTTGTTGAACTCGTCGAATGCATGAACACAAAGTTACTAAAGACAGTCGTAATAAACATGTTCGAACCGTTAGCTCGGTTGTTTTCAACCACGCCTTGAGGAAATACAGGTCTTCACAATATGGAAAAAAAAGAGTAGTCACACTTATTTAAAAGAGGAGGAACCGTACTTGGTCCACGAGCTGCCGGTTCAGCAAGTCTACTCATGATGTCATCTAAAGTCATGTAAGTTAGTATTGCAGCGGCAGTCATGGGAAACCACATAATAGCGTCACAGCATCGTGGATTTCGCCGAAATCGAACGTGCCAAACAAACCTGCTTTCAGCTCGAGTAAAGTGAGCAAATTCAATCGGTGCCAACTTAGAAGTCGACGTTGGCCTAGGCTTCCCAACAGGGTTCGACTGTCGACACTGTCGACATCCAACCGGTTTTTCGGAAAAGATTTTGGTCTCATTCGGAAGAAGAAGCTGTGGGCTCCCAAACTACGCGGCAACCATCCTTTCAAGTTGCAGCATAACAAACTTACAGCCTTTTTGCTCCGCTCGTCAACTGAGCAGCTCTAGGGACGCTTATCAGCGCTCCACCTGCATCGTCGCTTAAAGCAGGCCGATTAACACACGCTGCCGCTTTGTGTGTGTGTGTGTGTGTTCCACTGCGAGTCGATTGATCGCTGAACCCCACAGTCTGCGCGTTACGACCTTCACCTGCCTCTACCACCTGACCTTGGTGCGGTTGAAGCACTCTCAATTGTTGTGCGTGTTCTGACCTGTTCGTGCGTCACCCCTTTCGTAAAGTACACTCATCAAGGTGAGCGCTTTGAGAGGCCTTGCTGTAAACAATAAGTGGGCGTGTAGCATTCCAACGGTTCCACATCGCCTATGTTGCGCGGACAATTGCAGTAAAGTCCTTAAGATAAGTGTAACCTGTTGTAGCTGCATTAGATCGTACTGTCTGCAATGTGTAGGCGAATCCGTCCAAGAAGTGGGACAGACAAAAAGTAGCTGACTCAATTTGGTTTTGCCAAACATGTCAAGTCATTCCAGTTGTCAACTATTTATCTTTGCTCATGAAAAAGTGCGATGAGATGACTGAAATAATCACCCATTTTGTAAATACTAAGATCGATCGCAAGGAGGTAAATGTGGCCACGACAATACCTCAGCCGGCCAAAGTTGGCTCTGAGTCAAAACCGAAGAAAAGAGCTAGACGCTCCAACCGCACTGCAGCGTCTGTGACTCTAAATCCACTGGGTCACCTCACTCCCATAAGTGGGCAAGCCTCAAACATGCCTGCTTCCACTTCTCCAACCATCGATGCTTCACCTGGAGATTCAGCCATGACACCGACAGCTCACAGCCGAAGGAAATCCGGTGCAGATAATAAGCAGGTGCCTTACGCATCGATTGCCTCGACAAACACACCGGGAAGGACACACATGGGTCCATCTTCAGTACTGAGCATGCATGGCTCAAAGCAGCTTTCACCGTCAACACCAGTGGTGCCTTCCAAACAACCTGAATTTCCAGCAAAAAGTATACAGCCAACACTCGCTAGACAAAATCACGCTGCGTTAACTCTCAGGTGCACCAATGTTCCCGAATCCAAATCTGGCACAATAAAAGGCAAGTTGCAAGACGATCGCAACCAGTGGAGTTCCATCTGTGAGGCGGTTGGTGTTCGGGTTGAGCTTGCTATGCTGCAGCGCGTATGGCGTCACCTGACCTCAGTGCACTCTGGTGAACTTCGAATTCTTCGAGTAACACTAGACTCAGCAGACGAGACAGAGACTGTCCTGCTCTCAGCAGTTCGTCTTCGCAACTCACCGATCTCCCTTGGAGAGATCGTCCAAATGAAGCAGATGACCGACGCGGCATTCCTGATAGTGATGGTAAAAACACAATATTTGTTCATGGTGTTCTCCAGCTTTTGCATTCTTCTGATCATGATGCACAAACCCATGACCGAGAGCAGTGGTGCTACATCCGCGAAGCACTCTCTGTTGACGATGTTATTACCAAATGCTTGACAAGAGTTCCGTCATCACCTAACTACAAGGGCTGCTGTCCAAGACTAATGAAACTAATATTACACTCCAAGAAAATGAGGCAAGTTCTGTTAGATAGCTGGTTAAAGTTTCGAGCCAGGTTGCCAACAGAGATCCAGCTAAAGGCAGCAGGCGAACGGCCAAGATAAGTAAGCAATTCGATGGAACTCGCAAACGCTGCAAATTCTTTATCTGCACAGTCCTACGAAGAGACCAACACAACAGCACCCACGGCACACAAAAGGACGGAGCACAGCACGGGTGAAACATAAAGCCATGTAACTTGACTGTGATTCATAAACCGAAGACGATTAATGGCCGGCCAATTAATGGCCGGCATAAAAGCTAAAACAAAGTTGACATCTATCAATGAACTCCTAACAACAAAAGCCCTATCTTGCGTGGACACAATCGCCCAAGGACTTCTAAACAAGTTGGCCGAACTTAGCGAACTGCATGCCTCACAACCGCGGGACCTCGCCATGATTACAGAGACATGGTTAAACCCTGAGATAACCGATTCTGAGATCAATTTACGCGGTATGTCACTGCTTCGGACGGATAGAACCGGAAGGAGTGGCGGTGTGATTCTTTGTTATAATACGAACCTCCGAGGTGAAGTTGTCGATCACCCGGAATCCGAGCTCCTGATTCGCTTTGGTGCCGCATATGGTTGTGAAACATGGACATATGTCTACTAGCCTTCATTTATCGCCCACCAAACTCAACATCGGAAATGCACTCCAAACTGAACCACGTTTTTCAGTTTGCTTTGAACAAGTACTACATCCACATTCTTATCGCGGGAGACTTTAACGTACACGACATAGAAACGCCGGCAACCAATGGTATGCAGTTAAAAGCCTGCTTGCAAGAGCTAATTGTTAGCCACCCTCTGTACAACCACGTAACCTCTCCCACCAGATTTCCAACTGCTAACAAACAGTCGATACTGGATCTTGTGCTCAATAACGAAGAACTCATGGTTGACGGGATAGTTACAAGCACACCACTGGGTTGTACTGACCATGCTACACTACTCTTTGACTATATATGCTATGCTGAGTATCTTGAAAAGGAGGAGGATAATGTGCATACTGTCACGCACTACAATGTGTTAGCTAAGCTTGTTAAGGATACATCTTGGACTCTCTTAACCGAATGCCCCCCAGACGTTGCCTGGGAAACATTTACAAGGACGTTTAGCACACTGATTGCGCACGCACCGGAAGAGAAGTCCTTCCAACCCAAAAACAAGCAAAAGTGATTTCTAAGGAGCAGAACACGTAAATGTATGTCCCGGAGGGATTTGGCATGGCGAGATCACCAGGACAGCTTGAATGCCGAAACCTGGACTGCATACGTGACACATCGTAACTTCTGTGTGAAACTGATCCGCGAAGACAAGGTCACGCATCAGCAGAAGCTAATGAAGCGATTCTACACTAACCGCAAACTTCTGTACAGAAATGTCAAAGCTCTTCGAAAGGTGAAGCGGGGGATTCCAGCGCTAGTCACGGTCGATGGGTGCACGCAATCAGCAATGGAAGCAGCTGATCTCCTACGGCTTCATTACTCCCGAACTTTCCAGGAGGTAACGAGCACAAACATTCTCCTCATTTCTACTACTCCATCATCTGGTTTAGAAAACATCACCTTCACTGCGGAAGCTGTGTTGAAGGAGTTGTTATGCTTGCGTATCCATAGTTCTCCCGGAGCTGACAACATCCTAACAAAGGCTCTGCATGCGGTAGCGGGTGTTCTAGCAGAACCACTGGCTATTTTCTATCAACGATGTCTAGAAGCGAATCGTATTCCATTAGTATGGGAGATTGGGGTCATCACTCCTCTCCATAAAGGAGGTAGCCACAATGATCCTGCAATCTACCATTCAACAACACTACTTCCCGCACTATCCAAATTATGGAATCAATCATCTCAGACGCGCTGATGCAATACCTGGAAAGCCACAACTTAATAGCCCCAGAGCAACATGGCTTTCGTCAAAAGCATTCGTGTAATACTAACCTATTAATTGCACGTAATAGCTGGACTGAAGCTGTTGATGATGGAGTGGGAGTCGATGTCATCTACCTGGACTTTTCAAAAGCGTTTGATCGCTTAGACCATCGAATTCTCCTTCAGAAGCTTCGGAATTACGGCATTGGCGACCCAATCCTGAGTTGGATTAGCAATTTTCTACAAGAACGACGGCTAGTGGTGAGAGTCCGAGAATCATTGTCTGATGCAATCGATGTGGCGTGTGGAGTACCACAAGGCTCGGTTCTTGGACCTCGTCTATTCTTGGTGTTCATTAACGATTTGGCGAGATCAATTGCTTCCGATTTCCTATTTTTCGCTGATGATATCAAGATATGGCGAATGATCAGAGGACCGGACGACCACGAACGGCTCCAGTGCGATCTTAACACAGTGTCGAACTGGTTAGTTCAAACTGCCCTACCATTCAACGTAGACAAATGTCGCGTTGCGCAATTATGCCCTAGACATCACTACACAAATTTACTTGGGACAAACGGATTGCAGACCAGCTCTCAGGAACGTGACCTTGGTGTTCTCGTACAGCGCGACCTCAACTGTTCAAAACAGGCTGTGGTAGCTACGAAAAGGGGCAACCAGCATGTCGACATGCTGTGAAGGGCATTCGGGAGATTCGACCCATCAATCTTCCTAATGATGCACAACTCCTACGTGCGCCCGCATGTTGAATACGCTATCCAAGCTTGGCAACGTTGGTTGAAACGCGATCTAGAAGCGATAGAGGCACCACAATGAAGAGCAACAAAGAAGGTAAAGGGCCTCCGCCATCACTCTTACCACCGAAGGCTGAAGTTGCTGGGAATTTTCAGCGGACGCTATCGATGGCTGCGCAGGGAGCTCATATTATGGTATCAGATACTGAGTGACCCCAACCACGTATGCTGCCACTTGCTGAAACTTAGCCACAACACGCAGCTCAGAGGTAACTGCTTAAAATTGAAGGAACAATATAGCCGTCTAGAGTGTCGACGGAATTACTTTTCCCTTCGGGTTTGTCAACCCTGGAACGCACTCCCAGACTCAGTTGTATCCTCTCCCACCTTGGATGTTTTCAAAAAACGACTAGATGTTGCTCTTAGCTCCCAGCATTTTGTTACCTTAACTCCTCTATTGTGGATTACTCCAAGTATGCTTTTCAACAGGATTTATGTATCAAATGGACCTAAGTGAGCGACCATATTTTACTTTTCTCACACCTTACCTCAACGATCACTGCATCCCAGTGTCTTTTTGAACGTTTACGCTCGATTTATTTTTAAATTTTTGATGTAATTTATCAAGTATTCATCTCAGCAGACGTCTGGTAGATGATCCGGATATATTTTGATTTCATCATATTCACCCCAACCATTCTACGGGACGTGTCAAGCACTTGCCTTTATCCCGTGATAAATCATTGTTCATTGTTCATTGTTCACCTGTCAGTTCTTGATTAACTGAAATTTGATCATTCAAATAATGAGACAAATAAGCAACGTACCATACGTCAATGTGCTGACGAATATGACTGTGATGAGCAGGGGATTTTTGATGTGGTTAGCTGAGGGTTCATCGCTGCAGCTACAAAATCAGGTAATCTGCCACCTGCCCGGAAAAACACTGATTGATTGTTTCTGCCCGCTGCGTCTCGTCAATGGTGCGCATCCATCGGCTCCATCAGAATCACAACCCATGACCATCAGTTAGCTTGTACATCACGGCGGTTTACCGTTGTCTTCCATGGCTTATTAGTATAAGCAGCTGGCCGGCAGTTCAAGGCGTCTAATTCTTTTCCGAGCATTTGGAAGAGTATCGGATTTGGAAGCCGCTGAAACACTCCCAATCAATATACGGTTCTGTAGATTCGTCTCGTCAATGAGTTTGATACACATTCAGGTGACACTCAGTGAAGGAGGAGATGCAAGTTTTCCGCAGGAATAAACATGACTGAATACTATATGGTTAGGAAGCTCCGGCCTTCCAAGGTTGCCACCGAGATAGATACTTCAATGACCTAGTATATAGTTTGTGTTCTTGCTCAAAGGACCAATGAAAAACGTTAGGACACACACAGCGGTGAAACATATGATCAGACAACGGGGTACGGAGGAACATCTGAGACGAGTTACAGAGAAAGACAATCCCCTGACTTTATTACATATTTAGTTAACTTGCATGGACTACGTAAGACCACTGCTCAGTTAAAATCCCAGGTATTTCTATGACAAGATCGATACAAAATTTAGGGGCATTGCTTGAGAATTTGCTGGTGGGGACTTTGTTTAATCAGTGAAAATGGACGTCTTTGCATTCTGAGGCGTTATCTGGTGGGCAACAGGATTTCAGCCAAGTTGTGACGTTGTCCCGGAAAGTTTGTAATTTGTCTGATGACTCTCAATTAATCACTTTTGGGATACGCGAAGCATAATGGCTAGTCAAAGTGCACCTGGCTGACAAGTTAGATGGCGAAGAGGAACCAACAGAACACTACACTTTTCTTCAAGTTATCCAAATTTATCGCATGAAATTAGTTTGAGTATATCATGTAGGATATTTCCGCTAGAAATTTCAAATTACTTGATAGACGATTGCTGTACATAAGAATCTTGTAACATTTGTCGAGAAATACATTTCAATAGAAGAAATGGTGCACCTGCGAAATTCACAAGTCGGGCAACCTATCCCCAAAACGAATTTCTTACCATTTATGAACCAACATATATTGAATTACAGCCCAATAAATTATGAAGCCAAACGAGTCAGCTCTCCATACACTTTGATTTACCCACAAATTATCGTCTCGGCCCAACCCGAACACAATCTGCGTACGTCGTGTCCCAGTTAGAGCGAGATTCAGCCCATCATAGCTGCGCTCACAGTAATGTTTCCGGACTTCATTGGCCGGCCTGTATTCGATGCAATTACGCTCTGTGAAAACCATTATGCCTTGCAATGTGTATCTTGTTCAATCAGGATCAATCACTTCGTTCCATTTCTTTCATGTGCCATTCGCATCTTTCCACGTACAATATTCGAACAAGTGTTGAACTTTTCTGAATATTCTTTGGTCAGTCATGTGCAAACAACACCGCATTTCCATGGTCATACAAAAGTTGGCTTACCTCCCACCATCAACGAAAAGTTTATTTATTCACTTAAAATCAAAGTGCGAACAAGTCAAAAGGTGCATCAATAAGACGGTAAGATAACAATTCACTAGAAGCAAGATCGTGTAGGTGGGATAGTGCCATACAACGTTGCAAGTTAACCGCCTGCAACGAGTTCCGGGCATACGTAGGTGTTATGATTCGAAAGTACCCAAGTCACACGAGCACATTCCGAAGAAGCCGTTTAGGCAATAAAGTACGTTTGTCTGTTTGAGGTGTTCAAACACTTCCTAAAAATGGCGTTAATTTGGAGGCTCAAACGATTGAGTATAAGAAGGCGCTTCAAGGTTGGCAGACAAATGGAAGGAATAACTTTGTTGACACGCTAAACTAGCTATTGTGAACTTCGTTATATTATTAAATGCCAGGCAAGCGTTTTGGATGAATTTCAGAAAGTGGCGTCATGTGCAATTGGGATCGCTCAGTATTTGGTATACCATTATGTAATAGAACGTAGTAGATTGATGTAAGCATTATTTTGTTATCCACACAAGTTAGTAAGTCGCTCGACAACAAGTTACTCTATGTGATCACCAACTTTACCAACTGGACACCCGAAGCGCATGATCTGATCGGTTCTGTATCAAATGAAGTTGGTTACCTCTAAGTGACGGAATTTGTAAGCAAACGGCACCTGAGATGAACGACATAAAGTAGCATTGGTCACGTGATTCATATTTGTCTGATGAAAAACTTCGTCCGAACGTCAGTTCGCCTCAGACCTTTTGCGCACCATAGCGCATTCTCACCCATATGCGTCCTAGGGTGTTCGCTGGTTATGCGATGTATGCGTGGAGACGCGGGTGCTACAACACGCCCAGCTTTGTGAATTTTCACAGTGTATTACACGAAACGTCAGGGTAAGAATGCCGCCAGCAGCGGTAGCAAAAACAGCTGTCACTGGTAACCATACATTGTGGAAGCTGACATAGTTTCCCACTGAGTAATGCCTTGAAAGCACACCATCGTCAACATCTTTGCTTAGCACGGATTTGTTTGTTTCGTAATTACTTTGAGTGACACCAAATATCCACCTGCTTCATCAATTATGGTCCCAATGATCGATTTGATGACCATGGTTCACTTCAATGTGCACCGCGGTCCTTATTGAGATTGCACTTCGCAATTCCTTCACACATGGAATACTTTAAAAATGTCTCTTAATAAGAACATTTTTCATTTCAAATCTCTCCATCATCTGACTCGTATCATTTACTGCCGTAAGAAGTGATCGATAGGGTCAACAGTCGTTTGATGGTATATTTTCTGATGGTGAGAACCGAATTCCGCAGAACTGGGAGTGTAAACCGAAATGTTTAGGGGCAGTCATGCGCATGAAGAGCCTTTCGTTAGGAGGGGCATCGCGTGATCAGCATAGGGTTACACTCGATATACTGCTTTAGAACCCAAATACAAGTCATATGTGTAGGCAACAGTGGTCTTCTATCAGCTGTGTTATCATTTGGAGCAAAGATTTAACCCGTGCTTCTTACAGGTCACGAGAACATCCTCGATAGCATCGAGGCGCGCCCTATCAGGAGTGACAAAGTCTTACAGACAATGTTTCGCATTATGTATATTGTATTGCATACATACATGGGGAACGTACATGTGAGGAAAACGTCAAATGTGAATTGGCAATTGTTTGCGTCCATGTGGATGTAGTGTAGTGCAGAAATTTGCAGGCCGTGAATTTATTATGGTCGGCAAAGGTATGAAATATGGCACGTTAACCAGTAACGTACTGGTTTTCTGTGACTGTAGCTACGTAGGTGTATGTTAGAGGGTGTCCCATGCTGAGGCTGATGTTGCGTTCATGATGCTTCTTTACCAAAGTTGGGCTAAATCAACTTACACTTAAACTAGGTATTTGTAATGTGGGGAAAATTCATAACACTTTATTTGGTTTGTTCTGCGTACTTGATAATCTTCGCCTAATTTACACACGTCGCTCACGGCAATTGTGGTAATCTTGCGTAACTTTATCACGTGCTAATATGTAAATAATTTTCTTACATTTTGTGCTTATTACGGATGCGCTTGTAATCAATTTACTCCATATGCTAATTAAGCGAATATTTATGCCGTCATATAGGTTTACCTTGTTCGATATCTTTTGTTTGATATCGGCATTTCGAATGTTTGGCTGTTGTTTGACCTCGCTGGTGTGGCTGAGCTTGATGGGCATGTTGACAAGGTGCCTACCTGTCTATTACCCACTAACTCGTCCATACTGGCTCCAGGAGACAGTTGGTCGTTGCTGGAGGAGACGGGGTGCACGGTCCTTGTAGCCGTGCTAGGCTCAAAGAGCGGTTCCATGCACTCAGTGTGGAGCGGACTACGGTTCAACCACCGCCTTGTGTGTGTTTGATTCCCCAAACACAGTGTATTTGTGCTTGCATGCGAAGGAGTGTGGGCCGGCTCCGTTGATGAAACGTGGCTCCCATCCGCCTGCCTCCCGGCTTTATGTGTGCCCCATGCTGAGACTTATGTTGCATTCTTGATGTTTCTTCACCGCAGTTAGCCTAAACCAACTTACGCTTAAACTAGGTTTATTTTACTGTGGATAAACTTCATTCCACTTTATTTGATTTGTTCTGCCTACCTTCTATTTACTGGCTGTGTTGCTTACGCTAATTGTGGCTATCTTCATTAACTTTATTGTGATTGCAGTATTTTTTGGGTAGCTTGTGGACATTTTGTACTTAGCACGGATTCGTTGCCAACCAACTTACTTCAAATGCTAATTTAGCGAAGAGTTATGCCGCGGTATCTGTATGTATTATTGGGTTTATGTTATTTCATCTTGTCGTTTCAAGTGCTTGGCTGCTGCTTGATGTGCATGTTGACAAGGTGCCTACCTGTCTGTTGCCTTCTACCTCGTCCATCCTGATTCTAGGAGACAGTTGGTCGTTTGCTGGAGGGGACCGGGTGCACAGTCCTTTTGGCCGTGATAATCTCAAAGCGTGGTTCCATGCACTCAGTGTGCAACCGACTACGGTCCAGCCACAACTTTGTGTGCGCGTGATTCTCAAATATAGCGGGCTTGTGTTTGCCTATGAAAGAGCGTGGGCCGGCTCTGTTGATGAAAAATGGCTCCCTTCCACATGTCACCCGGTCTTGTTGCTTCGGGTTTACACTGGATATGGGGTGTGTGGATGCAGCTGTGGGTGGTGCAGCGCAAGCCGCCCATGGTCCACCTGTAGGCGCAGGTGTCCTGTGGCTGGCCACCGTGACAGGAAAGTCCGAAACCAAATGGCGCCAACCAGTATGCTTTGAATAATGAACAATGATTTATAACGGGTAAAAAGTAGGTGCTTGACATGTCCCGTAGGATGTTTAGCGTGACAAAAAAGATAGAGAAGGGATAATGGAGTCGTCAGTTGGGGAGCTTACAGATGTAACTGCGCTGTCGTATAAAGGGAGTTTGAAATGAGAATGTATGCACACAAGGCAACAGGGGAGTTGTTATTGATCACATAATAGGCGAACAAAATAAAAAGATAGCAAGGACAACTCTTACTCGTGTGCAACTATCTTGGGTCGACAGGATACAGAAATCCAGTTTCTATATTAGTAGTGTTTGTCAAATTTCGTGCAAGGCGTTTTGGAATGACTTATTCTCGAGTACGGTTATGGCACTAACCCCTGTCTGTTGTGCATTAGTGCCAGCAGCTGGTGGTCATGAACTATAGCACGTAGTGTAAATGTGCCAATCGTCAAGGCATTTTTTGAAAAGGGATAGGGTGGGTGCATTAATTACATGTTGCGGGATGGCGTTCCAAGGCTGTGTCACACGAAGGGAGAAATAGTTTCGCCGACATTCCAGGCGGCTGTACTGCGTGACTAAGTTAAACTGGTGACCTGTTAGCGAGGTGTCTTGACTGAGTATTAGAAGGGAATGGCATGGGTGGTTGGGGTTTCTCAGGATCTGATACACCATTATGAGATCGCCCCTTAGACGCCGATAACGTCCACTGTATATTCTGAGGGTCTTCAGCCTGAGTGGGTAGGGGAGGCTGGTCAAACATCTGACGCTCTTCGTTGCCCTACGTTGTGCAGTTTCGAGCGCGGTAAGATGGGGCTTGAGCCAGGGTTGCCACGCTTGAATAGCGTATTCCGTGTGTGGCCTCACGTAAGCACTAAGAATTTTTGGAAAGACTGAAGGGTCAAACTTCCCGAAAGCTCTGCGAAGAAGGCCGAAGTACTGGTTTGCTTCCTAAGCTGCCATTTCAGGCTGCCTCCAACCATAGAAGTCGTCTTGAACTATCACGCCGAGATCGCACCGGTGAGAAACCCGCTGTAGAATTTGTGGTCCTAGGCGGTACTTGTGCATACTCTTGTGCCGTGTGAAGTTACAGGTAGAGCAACAAATAAAGCTGTCGAGGTGTCAGGTGCCTCGAATCCCGGTGTCTGCTCGTGTTCTGCTGTTCCCCTCCGGATAGTATGGCTATCTTGAAACCGTCCCCGAGTCAGGTCCTGCAGTTGGCGTTTTCATTAAGAGTTGCGCCTCTACTGAGTTGTCATTAGAAGGTGCTGGTGTTCCTGCTGCTTTCAGACGAATTTCTGTTGGCAATCTGCAGTGGAATTTAGTTCAGTTCGCTAGTAGGGTTTGTGCCATTAGTTCTGACTGTAACACAAGTTTTAAAAGCCTGGGACTGCACCCCTTATAGTTTGGTGATATGAGGATCCTTGTCAACGAGGTGCCCACGACAGTTTCATGAGAAAGAGCCTCCCGGATGCAGTGTCATTGCTCGCGGTCGTGCATCAGAGTCGTCGGAATAGGAATCAGTAAGCTCAGGAAAACCGTGAGCAAGCACTGTTTCCTTAGCTTGACTTTTTCTGTACCTCTCTTTGTTAGCGGGATCCGCTGAACGTTCTTTTCACTGGATTTCGGGTAGTATGCGCACTCCACTTGAGTCGTTGCGGAGACGATTCGCAGACAGCAGAACGGCCTCAGTCTCGTCCGCCGAGTTTAGCGATACCCGAAGTACCCGGGGTTTGCCGTAGTGCAACGCGTTTGGGCGACGCGAGATTCTTCTTAATGTCGTGGGATTAGCATGGACACAGATAGACGTACAGCTGGAACCCCACTGATTTCGATCGTCCGTCAACTTATCCTTAATTGTATTGGACTGGATTCGGGGATATTTGTGTATACAATGTTTAGGGCACCATGGTTGCGCCTGGTGGCTACTGGTTTTGGATTTGGAGGCTTAATATCCGGTATTTTTGGTGAAGTTGTGAATGGCACTGGTGTGTGCCATCCGTGCTGCGGCAGTTTTGTTCTTTCTAGTCCGGGCACAAAGGTTACCGGTACTCTTTCCGGTGTTAGCTTGGTGGCAACCGATGCGTACGTTGCCGGGTTGTTCACTATTGCTGGTTGGCTGTAGCTTACAGTCACGAGTGTGGCGAACAGACTACTAGGTACAGCATACAGTACAGAACTTGAGGCAGGCGCGCTGCAGGTAATGTTTTACTTATAAGAGGGCGAGATAATGGAGTTGATAATGCTGGAGGCTGAGTCGTTGGGGTTCGGTTGTGACGCCTGGCTCGATTCTTCGGCCTAACTAGGGAATTCAGGGTGTTATTTTCACTCACAAGTGCAGGTCCGTTTCCTCCCATGGGTTTAAGTCTGGCTCTCACCAGTTGCTCAACCGCTTCGGATAGTCTTTCACACCTCTTCAGTAGCACAGATAGACAGCTAACAAATGGAATAGACTTGCATACTTGGCAGAACCAAAACGCCTCTGCGGTGTTTGCTTTCGTCGACTTCTTCCCAGTTCTTTAGGGTAGATAGGCGACGTGCGTGCTATCGATCCAGCCGGTAATGGGTAGGCAGTGACGCGACGTAGGATTGAGGCAAAGCAAGGTGACTTGGAGAATACTGTCTAATGACGACAGTGGCAGTTCCAAGTGCGGATCAAATTGACACCTATCGCTTTGTACAGCAACTTGTAGGAATGGGAGTAAGCTGATTGGGTGACTCTCAAAAAGATCTTTAAAACAAGACCACAAGAATTCATATGCGACGAGAGGAAAAATAAATTCTCCGATAGGATTCAAATATGGTTGACTTCGAAGGTGCAAGAGCACAGTTTGCTGGTGATCCGTGAAAGATAGATCCAATAGATGAACATTGGTAGGAGGAGCTCACAGATATAAATCGAATGATGGCACTTAGGTCTCTGTGAGAATAAATCTAAAGCGTTGGTGGCGAATAACGCAGCAGGACAGTTTTTTGCGACAGCTTGGCACTAATCAAGAAGGGTATTGTAGGTGAACTTGGGATGTGTGACTGGATTCGTGAGTTTTTTTTGCTGTGTTCGCCATGGTATGAAGCGAGCAATGGAATCCGTAGAATGGGATGACGTTTGTGAAGTGGGGATCCTCCGGAAGGGGAAGAGGCTATGACTTTGTTTAGTAGCGAGGAACATCCGCCACGTTGCTGTGTTGTTAAACGGATCTTTATGGCTTTTTATAGGGAGAAGGCTTGGCAGGTGAAAACCCACCACATCCTAGAACACTGCTGCTGGACTGTTCGCTGGAACAAGATTAGGCCGAACCACCCAGCTGTCACCACGAGGAGGTTGCTTGACCATCCAGCCACATGGTCAACTTACTTGTCAATTCGTACTGACTGGACTAAACAATCGCTGGTTTCCGATCAGGTCTGCAGACCACAATGTGATGTGTGATTTGGCTACTTCATATCTAAGTCATGCTTCACCGTGAATATGGTTCGTGTGCTTTGGTTTGTGAACCAGTTTAAGAAGGGTAGTATCGGGTGCATATCGAGCAAAATTCCTGATCATGAGGTTAGACCTAAATGGCCGGCTGTGTGTTATAATGAGAATAGTAGATAGTATTTTGGGGACCGAAACCCCCGCAATATGTCATTAGCTGCAGAGGAATTAAAGGCAATCCTTCACCGACAGCAATCTCAGTTCGAGGCGGCCCATAGGCAATTAATTAAATATTTGATGCGACAGTTTAGCGTTACGTCCTCAGTTCCGTCCCCGGAAGACAACATAGCTGAATCAATTGCAAACAATATCACGGAGTTCTACTATGCACTATATGCTGGGTTCGCTGTTGTGTCATGATTCAGACGATATGAGGATAAGTTAAAAATAATGACGTATGACGAATCAGGCTGTAGTTGAAGAAGCTTGGTACAACTGAGCACATGAGAAACTCAAATTTTGTTTTGCAAGGGAACGCCAAAGATTTAACTTTTGAGGAAACCGTCCACCAGGTATCAGCAGTTTTCGGTGAGCGTTCTTCCTTGTTTAATATTCGATATCAGTGCATGAAACTAGCGAAACAGAAGAGCGAAGATTTCATAACCTATGCTGGTAGAGTCATTTTCGAGTGCGAACGGTTCAAGCTGTCTACTGTTGTATTAAAAGAAGTTAGATTTAACAAAAGTATATCGCAGGAGGCAAGTAGAACGTACAATCGCCCAGAAGGAATTAAAGGCACTCACTAAGATTTCCGCTCATCGATCAATCAGTGTTGAGCGAAGTTCAGCCAACCAGGATACGTCTAAAGTAGCGAATCCCACTGCCACTCTCCTTGCTGGAAAAGTTACTTCCTGCGGGTTGGTATCAAGCAACTGGCTTCGGTTTACGGCTGGACCAAGGTAGTTTATGAGACGGTGAAACCGGCCGTGCCTGAGTTTCACATGTTTCTTGGTTAGGCTACGAGGACCGTCCAGTTGCTCTGTAAAGCCGACGGGGGTTGACTATCAAGCCAGTTCCCAATCGACATGTGCCAGGGCCACACGTATGCGTGATTCTCAGGGGTGCAGACAGAGTTGTGGGACCCTTTACGGTACCTCTACTTTTGATTCAAACAAATCGCTGCAGTGGATGTGAGGTCTTAGCATAAGATTGTTAATAGGTTGCTATGCGGTTTGGTATTTCCGAGTTTTACAGGAAAGGACACATTGTATGCGGCATCTACTATAACAGAAGATCAGTTCAAGCGTCCGATTTTATTTGTAGTCTCCAGTTGCACCCTGACGATGATACCAATATCAGGTTGCTGAGCAATATTGAAATGTCCGCAGATACTACACCACAGTAGATAACCCATGTAAGCGTTTGGACCAAAGGAACAATAGTTTTATACGGGTAAAAAAGCTAATGCTTAACAGGTCCCGTAAGTTGGTTATGCTAAAACATTAAAAATATAAAAGAATGTTAGCAAAATGGGGTTTACAACAATGAACTCACTGAAGTATACGCAGTATAGACTGTAAATCCATTGTAAATCCATAAGAAATGACGGCAAATGGGATGTTTGGTAAAAGTCGTGAAAAATGTAGCACGAAATCTGGGATTTGCCAGCCGGTGAAATCGCTTACAGACCCATGTGTTCATCAATGGGTAATGGGTCATGTAAGATGGTGCAGCGAAATAAGTGCATGGTCAATTCGGGCTTTGAATTCTGCCAGCCAAACGGCTCGTCAGACTATTGTTTTATTGACAATGGAAGAGATACAAGCACAATTCGTAAACGTTTATTACAAATATGGACACGCCTACAGAAACATTACAGTTGCCTAGCCAAGCATACGGAGACGACTGCATGAGACACACGCTGATCTAAGTAGTCTATATGGAACCCGAAAGAATGTCATTCGGTGAAGGTCCCCAGGCTGCACAAATTGACAGATGAGGACCGTGTCAATGGGACAATGGAACAATGGTACTATCCAGGTAAAAAGCTAATGCTGAACAGGCCCAGTAGGTTGGTCATTGTGAAACATCAAAATTTGGTTTACACCGGTGAACTGACTGAGGTATACTTAGTATAAACAGTAAATCCAGCATAAATCCAAAATGGACGACGGCAAATGGGATGTTGGTAAAAATGGTGTCGCTTCATGGTGTACACATACAGGAGGTGGAAAGCTGGGACAAAAACTGCCATTTGACCACCAATGTAATCTCTCACAGACACCCGTGTTTCTCCTTGGGTAATGGGTCATGTAAGATGTTGCAGCGAAATAAGTGTGCAGGCAACTCGGGCTTCGAACTCTGCCAGCGTGGGAGCACTTAACTCAACAGAAGAAGAAGAAAAGAAATTGCGACGGCATCACTAGCGACTGTGCTGCTTTGCCAGCTTGAGATGGTGGCCCCTAAAGTGCTGTTGTGACTGATCTCTAGTAACTAGCGACGCGTGTGGTTGGATCTCTCAAAATCTGCTAAGTCAAAATGAGGTTCCCGTAAAATTGCCGTTGCTGTTCGCTGTACCCACGGACGTCGCCGATTTTTGGATCCACGTCTGCTGGATACTACTTTCGCCTCAGATTACTGTGTTAGCAGCATTTTATCTGTGTGAATTGTGCTCCGATATTCTTCTTTTGGTGTATTTTCCAAGCGGTGCAAATTTGGCGGCTATTCTTTGGCTAATTCCGGAGATCTTATTGATTTTCCATACTACCATCACCATTTCACAGCGTAGCACCTAGCGCGCATTCATTCTACTCGGAATCATCTTCTCTACACGGTGGATCCATTCCACCCGGATTATTCCCATCGCTTCAACCTCTAGCTTGTGTCTGTGTTTTCCGCGGAGTTTGCCGGGGAATTCACAAGCAAAACCTCTCCAGTCTGCAGCTTTTCGTGGATTTTTTTACAACCCTTCGGATTTTTGCATCATTCGATAGAGAAATCTTTCCGCTTGCTAACAAGCCTTCAGTCGCTTCACAGCACCACTGTGCTTAACAGTTGCAGAAGAAATTCATTTTTAACTTGCGCACTCAAGCGCCCAGCAAACTTCACGATCACAATTGCATCTCGGCTAGATCAATTCAATCACTCAGACGACCCAAGCACGTCCTACACGGCCTATTCAAACGTGACCGCATGACGCACAGGCCCATCACGCGTAAGTCGATCAACGTGTCCACCGACCACAAGCGGACAAGACGGCGAAGCACACCTACCACGCACAACACCAAACTAGCCCGTGAACCGGGCGGTGCCACTTCGCTGCAGCCGACCATGACCAATGTAACAAGGAGAGAAGTTACAAGTAGAGCTGAGTCACTTGCCCAGACAGTGGATTTGGGCCAGCATTGCGCGTTGTGTTCCGTTAATCATAGTCCGATTACTGAGGCTAACAAGCACAACAATCTGTCCGAGTCTGTTTCGTTCTGTCTTACTTGCACAACGGTTCCCATAGTAAAATGCGCAATTGCTTTGTCGAAAGATTACGACCGTCGGATTGCAGAGGTAGAATTACGCCTAAAGGGAAGAATTATTTCCTTAGAGGCTATTATAGCAAGGTTTGTATCTCCCCCATCTCCCGTACTCACCGCCACTAAACCGAAGAAAAGAGCCAGGCGTTCTCGCGAAATCTCAGCGGCGAATATCTTGGGAACCCCGAACCAATCAGGCATCACGTACGAACAAAACATCCTCAGTTCCTCAGCTATTCCGCCCTTATCCAAATCCTCGGTAAGTACCAGACTTCCGACTGACCAACAAAGTCTGAGTATCTCTAAAGGCCAATCAACTTACGCAGCGACTATTGTTAGAGACACTGTAAACAAGACTTTGAGCACAATATCTGCGACATGTGTAAAAGACCAAGCACGAAATTCAGAGACTTGTTTTAGTCCATCCATCACGACGTCTCTCACATTACCGAACACCAGGAGGAACTACGGTGTTCTAACACTCATATGCACCAACGTTCCTTAATCCAAAGCAAATTCTCTGAGAGGTAAGCAACAGGACGATCTGAACCAGTGGAATCTCATTTGCGATCGCATAGGTGCTAGGGTCAAGCCGACTAACACCACGCGTGTGACGAGACATCCAAACTCCGCTCACTATGGTGAGCCCAGAATTCTGCGGATAACACTGGCATCCACTGACGATGTAGAGGCGGTGCTCTTATCAGCATATCATCTCCGAGGTGAAGACAGTAAGATCCGCACCTTTCCGTATGTTCCATGGAGCGAACGTCAGCTAGAAAAAACAATTTATACGATCGCAAAACGGCCAGCTGGCGAAAAACCATTTTAGTTCATGGTGTACCCGAGCTGCCAACAGCTAGGGACGAGTAGGCTCATGCTCACGATCTTGAAGAATGGCGGTACATCCGTGAAACTCTATCTGCAGGCGACGTCATCCTTCAGTCGATTTCGAGACTGCTCGTTTCACCTCATTACAAAGGTAATGGTCCAAGGATACTAAAACTTGTGGTTCAGTCCCAGCAGATGGCGGCGAACTTAATGCGTAACTGGTATAAAATGCACAATGCACTGCCATCGGAACTACGATTTAAGGTACCATTTATTGAATCGAAGCTACCGGAGGATGTGACACCATCTGTGGCTCAATGTGATAAAATAAACGGAGCCGAAGACACTGCATCAAGATTATCAACCACTGAAAACGACGCTATTGAAGAGCATTCTGCGTGTGCAGGAACGACGTTAGGCGGGCTGCAAGCCCGTGCAAAATGTTCATCGATAAACTGCGAAAAAAGAACGATCAGGTACCGGCCTTTCATCGGCCGGCTTAAATCCAACTTCATGTAATCCTCCACAAGCTCTTTTGGTGCTCAAGCAACTATCCTGTATGTGCACTAACGCTCAAAGTCTACTTAACAAACTACCCGAACTGCGACTACGTCAAAGGTCCAAAGCGCGTGACCTCGTCGCTATAACGGAGACGTGGTTGGGCCCGGATATCACAGACACGGAGGTCGAGCTACCAGGCATGTCCGTCGTTCGGCGCGATCGATCCAGTAAAGTGGGCGGGGTGGCTCTGTACTACCGCAGTGACCTCCAATGTGAGCCCATAGAAGACGTGTACAGTAACGTACAGGATACTGTTTGGTGTCAGCCTTGTTTAACAGACAACGACGTCTGTCTGGTGGCGGTCGTTTATCGACCTCCATCCTCTACACCCGAGATGGACTTCAATCTCGCGTCTGCGCTGAGGCTTGTGATCATTAGGAGATACAGCCATATTCTTATCCCTGGTGACTTCAATATCCACGCTCTGGATGCCAAAACAACACCTACGGAACAGTTCAAAGCGGATCTACAAGACCTTGTCTCTAGTTTTCCGCTTTATGGCCATATCGACAATCCCACCAGATTCAGAGCAGCAGAAAGGCCGTCCATCCTAGACCGGATATTTACCAACGAAGAACTCATGGTCGAGAAAGTAATCATCGATGCTCCTTTGGGTTGCAGCGATCATGTAGTTTTACTCTTCGATTATATATGCTACGCAGAATACCCTGCGGATACTACACGGGAAAGCCGAGTTATCATACGGTACGATGAGCTGGCTCGACTTGCAGAGACAGTCAACTGGAACTTTCTGACAGATGAAGTACCGACAATCGCATGGCCACATTTCGTCAACCAATTTAACACTCTCGTCGAAGAGGCATCCGAAACTAAGGTTGTCCACTCGAAGAAGACTGTTTCATTTGTGCGCAGTAGGACACGGAAATGTATGGCAGTGAGGAACTCGGCCTGGCGTATCTATAAGGAACACCCGAGCACGGAAAGCTGGACCGCCCATGCAATTCAACGTAATCATTGCACTCAACTCGTTCGTGAGGATAAACTGACAAACCAGCAGCATCTAACGGAGCGCATGGTTTCGGATCATAAGCTGCTCTACCAACATGTAAACAACCTGCGCAAGTTGAAACGGGGAATCCCTCCTCTTCAAACGCCAGATGGCATGACGCTGACTACGGAGGATGCGGCGAACGCCTTGTGGCTGCAATATGCTTAGAACTTTCGATGCATTCCTTGGTCATCTGTTCCTTTGTCAGCAGCTGTTATACAACCAAAACTTACGCACATAACTTTCACGGCGGGGATGGTACTAAAGAAGTTGTTGTGTATGCGTAAGCACAGCTCTCCTGGAATCGACAACATTCACACTAAGTCCCTTGCGATAATGGGAGAAAGTTTAGCAGAGCCTCTGGCACGATTCTTCCAACGCTGCTTCGATCGGATGGATTTACCCGAGATGTGGAAATGTGGGATCATAACCCCAACTCACAAGGGCGGTAGCCGTTCTGATCCAGCCAACTACCGTCCTGTAACCCTTCTCCCGGTCCTGTCAAAGGTTATGGAAGCTATTGTTGCTGACGTATTAACAGCCTACCTAGAAGAGTCTGCCTTCCTTGCACATGAACAGCATGGTTTTCGAGGGAATCGATCGTGCACCACAAATCTGCTGCTAGCAAGATCGAGTTGGACCAAATTAATTGACAGCGGTGCAGGAGTGGACGTGGTCTACCTAGATTTCTCAAAGGCCTTCGATCGACTAGACCATGGAATCCTGATCTGCAAACTTCAGAGCTTTGGCATTGGTGATCCGCTCCTAGGATGGATCACAAGCTTTCTTCTCCACCGGAGCTTAGAGGTAAAAGTGCGTGGGTCCCTGTCCCACCCAATCCAAGTCGAATGTGGTGTACCACAAGGATCGGTACTGGGGCCACGATTGTTTTGATGTATATTGACGACATAGCGGCCCTCATTCTTTCCAACTGCCTACTCTACGCCGACGACATCAAGGTCTGGAGAGCGATCAATACACCAGACGACTTCGCAATACTTCAAGAGGATCTGGATAAGGTGTATGCGCGGTCAGTTCAGAACCAACTCCCACTCAACACAGAAAAGTGCAGAGTATTACACTTACGTCACCAATCAGCATTTCTCTATACACTGGGTGACCATGTGCTTCACACAACTGCTGAGGAAAAGGATTTAGGAGTCTTGATACAGTCCGACCTTGGTTGTTCAGCCCAGGCAAAGAAAGCATCGAACGCGAGCATTCGAAATTTGGGCCTTCTCCGGCGCACATTTGGACGCTTCGATCCATCCGTTTTTCACCAATTTCTAGGTGCATACGTACGACCACAGGGGAAGTATACAATACAAGTCTGGCAGCCGTGGCTGTGGAAAGACCTCTCTGATTTAGAGAAACCTCAACGACGCGCAACGAAGAACGTTAAAGGTTTAGGCCAGTTACGCTACGAAGACAGACTGAGATTGTTCGGGATATTTAGTGGTCAATATCGACGACTACGGGGAGATTTGATTTTGGCTTATCAGATTCTGACAGACCCCAATCATACCTGCCGCCATCTGCTGGAGCTCAGTAACAACAACAATCTGAGAGGCCATCATCTGAAGCTGGCAGTGCAGTACAGCCGTTTGGAATATCGATGGAATTTCTTTTCCGTGCGTGTTTGCCAAGCCTGGAATGCTCTCCCAGAATCTGTAGTCAATGCACCCAACCTGATCGAGTTCAAAAATCGAGTTGATAGTGCACTCACTTCATTGCACTATCTCTCATAGTACAGTCTAATTTTGAAAGATCCAAAATCCATACTTTAAAAATAATTTTCCCCCACGCAACTTTCAACAGTGGATTTATATTTATATTTTGACGCTTCAAACACAAACACTTTGCCCCATGCGAGTTTCAAGGGGCGGCGACTCTTTTAACCAAATACTCCATACCTCATGATCCCCTCCGGAGTTATAGTGGATTATTATTTTGACACTTCAAACTCGGTGAGTCCACAAGCTTGTCGTGACTCGTTGTTAAACGATTTTACTGAATTGGTTTCCATTGAATTTTTCACACTTCTATGATTTTCGCACTGATCACCCTACGTGATTTGTCAAGCTTTAGCTTTTATACCCGCATAAATCCATTGTTCCATTGTTCCACTTGTAGCCTTCGCTCATACGGTAAGTTATACAGTCCCTTAACACTTTTGGTTGCTTGGCGTTTGGGTATCTCCAAGGAGGTGAGCTCTATCCTCAGCCACGGCTGCCAGACGTGTACTGAGTATTCCACTTGTAACCGTAGGCATGTGCCGGAAGGTTGTGGAAATATAGAAAGGTCGAATAGTCCGACTGCACGCTTTAGGAGGCCCAGGTGTTGGATGCCCCGCCTTGACGCCGTTTCAGCCAGCTTCGGGCATCCAAGATCGATATGGACAAAAACTCCCAGACCCTTCTCGCTAGTAGGCGTTTGAAGCTCTTGGTTGCCAACTTTGTAGGAGTACACAAAATTGTGCCCTAGGTGCGCCACTCTACGTTTTTCCACAGTGAATGAAAGTATAACCTGGATTTGTCGCACGTATACACTATCCAGATCAGCTTGAAGTATTGTGATGTTAGCTGGTATCTTGATCGCCGTCCACACCGTGCTGTCATCAGGATAAAGTTGGCAGTTCGAGCTTAGTAGGCCTTTGATATGGTTAATTTTCGTTGAAAAGTGATCTTGATCCCAGTAGTGATTCTTTTGGCACTCCCCATTCAACTCTGATGGGATCTGACAGCGATTCACGCACACGTAATTCCGGGCGCCGGTGTAGTACAAAGATTCTGATGCATCCTAGAAGAAGCTCACCAATACCATAGGTCTGGAGTTTGAAGAGCAGAATGTTATCGTGTAACTGGTCGTATGTCTTTGAGAACTCCAGAAAGACAACATCTACTCCTGTAACAGAGTCTGCTGCTTCAGTCCACCCGGATCGTGCTAGTAGTAGATTTGTAGTGCATGATGAATTTCATCGGAAGCTTGGCTGTTCCGATGCGAGGTAGTTTAATTCTTTCAAGTAGGCTGTTAGCGCATCAGAACTAATAGCTTCCATGACCTTTGAAAGAACCGGTAGTAAAATTATGGTATAGTAGTTGGCTGAATTGGAAAGACTGTCTCCTTTGTGAATTGGAGCAATCATTCCGTGTTCCCACATGTCGGGCAGGTACATTTCGTTCAAACAGTGTTGGAAGAATCGAGCCAACTGCTCATCTAAACTCTCTCCTACCCCCGCTAGCTGTTTCGTCCGTATATTCTCAACGCCAGGAGAGCTGTGTTTGCACATACTCAACAGCTTTTTTTAGTATTGTTTCTGCCGTGAAGAATATGTGGGTGAGCATTAGGTGTGAAATAACCATTGTCGTAGTGTTATGTTGTCAGTGATCGCAGTGAAATTTTGTAGCATATTGTAGGTGCCGGTTATTCGCCGCCTCCTTCGGTTTCCGTGTGGGTCCGTCCACTGTTTGAAGAGGAGGAATTCCCCGTTACCTATTACGTAGACTGTTGATACAGAAGCTTGTGATTTGAGTCTATACGCACAGCCAACTTATGCTGGTAGGCCGTTCTATCCCCGCGAACATGCTGCGTAGAGTTGTTATGTTGGGTTGTAGAGACCATCCAGTTCTCTGTACTAGAGATGCGTTTGTAGATATGCTACGCTTGGTTTGGTTCCGCTATACACTTCCGTGTCCTGCTTCGCAGAAATGTGACCACGTTGCTCGGGCGGAACGTCTTAGTCCTTGAGGCTATAGCAACCGTAGATTTAAACTAACTGCTGAAATGTTCCTATGCACTAGCTGGCGCCTCGTCTGCCAGAAAGGTCCAGTTGGCTGTCTCACCCAGTCGACCTAATATTTCGTAGCGTACATACTGTTGTAACGCTTCTACTTTACCTCTGCTCCCTGTCCAGACGACTGTGATACTACTGAAAGCTACCCTATGAGACTGCGACTGTCTGACTGATCAGTCACGCGCCCAGCCAACCGACGGAATACAAAAGGCCAGAACTAGGTAGACAGAGAGACGTATTGTATGAGAGCATGGCGCAATAAATAGGTTGTGGACAACTACTAACATGATGATATTAGAGATGATAATTGATGTTAATTTATACAACTCCAATGATTCAAATTCATGACCCAACTTGCCGCTGATTCCACATCGATTCGCATTTTGATCTGTACTCGAGTTCAATCTGTAGTTGTAGGTCGATCCGTTTCTAGGCCACTGCTCTCGGATTGATCGCTGGCTGTAAGCTTTCTCTCCGTAACACATTCCTTTTCGTTGCGTTGGCCATTTCCACGGGATATTCCGCATAGCAAATGTAGTACTGCATAATCGCTACAGCCCAATGGGACGTCGGCGATCACCCTCTTTGTTGGTGAATATCCGATCCAGTACTGACGGCTTATGTTTTTCTCTGAATCGGGTCAGAGTGTTGATGTGGACATACAGCAGATAACTGGCGACAAACTCTTGTAGATCGGCTTTAGACTGTTCTCCGGGAACTTCTTGGGTTACCAGAGAGTGGATAATGAAATCACCCGTAATGGGAATGTGACTGTAAGTTGTGTTTATTACCCTCCTCATTGCAGATGCCAGATGGGGGTCCATCTCGGGCGTGGAGGAAGGAGGGCGGTAAATGACCATTGCTAAGTAAGAGTCGTGGTCTTTTAAATGTAGACGGCACCAAACGGAACCTTGTACTGTGCTGACCGGATCCTCTAAGATCTCACATTGGAGGTCATTGCGAAACTACAGAGCCAACCCTCCACCTGTGTTGCGTCGGTCTTGCCGATCGATGGACATATCTGGAAGTGCAATCTTCATGCCACTTGTGTCAGGGAGTAACGATGAGGTAGCAGACTTTTGATCCTTTACGGAACCGTACTTTGGAAAGTTTACTCAGTAAACCTTGAGCTTTATGGTAAATACCGGAAAGCTTCTCGAATGTCAAAAGCTCTTGAATAGGAGCACATGAAGGATATGGATTTGTGTCGACCAATGAGAGGCCGGCACCTAATCATTTTTTTAAGTAATTGCCAAATTTCGATAGAAATGCAATCTGTTTTTGGTCTCACTTGTACCTACCGTACGTAGTCTATCTGCAGCCTTCTCGACAGCTACGGGTCTTAGTGCACAGGTTCCTGAATCGCTGTTGTGGCAATATTGATTCGCTGCTGGTGTCGTTACTGCGAGAACAGCAAGTGGCTGCGGCCCCCTAACTGCTGTCTTCAGTCGTAGTTCCGAATAAAGTCTGTTGCGTAGCAACTGTCATCTACGCTTTAAGTTCACGGCCATCTGTTGTGATTGCACTGTTAGTTTCAGTCTCATAGTGCTACTACCTCTGCAGTCTGTCATCACGGGTAACCGTGTAATCGACTGAAATATGACGTTGAACACACAGAGAGCTTCACGGATGTGAGGCCATCCTCCCTGGTCATGAGCGTGGGCTTCTTTGTTGCTGGTTGTCGGTACCTCGGGCACGCCATGAACGAAAAGAAGTCTTTTGCAAATGTCCGTGCGGCGGCCGTTCCAATTATTTTTCTCCCGCTTTCGTTCGCTCAATGGAGCATCCGGAAATATACGTATTCCACTGTTTTCAGACGTTATGCAGACAAAAGCACGGCTGTTTTCTTTCAAAGACGTCTAGAAAAGAACCATATTCCACCAGTATGGAAGCCAGGAGTCATTACTCCTATGCATAGATAAGGTAGCTGCACTGACCCTATCAACTGCCGTCCAATAACACTACTTCCCGTACTATCCAATCGTATGGAATCAACCATCGCAGATGCGCTGATGCAGTGGAAAGCCACGACTCAATAGCCCCAGAGCAACATGGCTTTCGTCAAAAGCATTCGTGTAATACTAACCTATTAATTGCACGTACTAGCTGGACTGAAGCTGTTGATGATGGAGCAGGAGTCGATGTCATGTACCTAGACTTCTCAAAAGCGTTTGATCGCTTAGACCATAGAATTCTTCTTCAGAAGCTTTGGAACTGCAGCATTGGCGGCCCAATCCTGAGTTGGATTATCATTTTTCTACACGAACGACGGCTAGTGGTGAGAGTCCGAGGATCATTGTCTGATTCAATCGATGTGACGTGTGGAGTACCACATGACTGGGCGCTTGGACCTCGTCTATTCTTGGTGTTCATTAACGATTTGGCGAGATCAATTGCTTCCGATTTCCTATGTTTCGCGGATGATACCAAGATATAGCGACGGACCAGAGGACCGGACGACCACGAACGGCTTCAGTGTGGTCTTAACACGGTATCGAACTGGTCAGTTCAAAACCCCTACCATTCAACATAGACAAATGTCGCGTTGTGCAATTACCTCGTTGACATAACTACACAAATTTGTTTGGGACAAACCGATTGCAGACCAGCTCCCAGGAACGTGACCTTGGTGTGATCGTACAGAGCGACCACAACTGTTCAAAACAGGCTGAGGTTGCTGCGAAAAGATGCAACCAGCACGTCGGCATGATGCGAATTGTATTCGGGAGATTCAACCCATCAGTCCTTCCAACAATACACTATTCTTACGTGGGGCCGAATGTTGAATACGCTATCCAAGCTTGGCAACCTTGGTTGAAGCGTGACCTAGAGGTGTTAGAGGAACCACAACGGAGACTAACAAAGAATGGAAAGGGTCTGCGCCATCATTCTTACCACCGAAGACTGAAGTTGCTGGGAATTTTCAGCGGACGCTATCGAATGCTGCGCGGGGATCTCATATCAGTGTAGCAGATATCGGATGACCCCAACCACGTATGCCGACATTTGCTGATGCTTAGCCACAACACGCAGCTCAGGGGTAACTGCTTAAAATTGAAGGAACAATACAGCCGTCTAGAGTGTCAACGGAATTAGTTTTCTCTTCGGGTTTGTCCACCCTGGAACGCACTCCTAGTCTCAGTTGTATCCTCCCCTAGGTTGGACGTTTTCAAAAACGGATTAGATGTTGCTCTTAGCTCCCAACCTTTTGTTACCTAAACACCTCTACTGTGGATTACGCCAACTATACTTTGCTTGCTACAGATCGGTCAACTGGCAGCACTTGCCCGAACATTAGAGACCCCTTCCATCGACATCTGCCGCTTATCAGAGACCTGCCTGCAAGACTCGAGTTCTGTGCTCACTGCGATCCCCTTCAGATGACACCAGCAGTATTTTCTCATTGCGTTTATCCGGTGACGATGCAGCTTCGAACACCGGCCAAGCTGATGTTGGCATTGCCCTGAGTCCCCGTTCTGAAGCTGCTCTGGTTGATTAGATCCCGGTCAGGAGCCGAATATGTGCGGTTTCATTGGCTGGCTCGTCCAATGTTTCCAAATCGTACGAGACTACTAGGTGTCTATTCAACATTGCTGTATACGCGCCTTCAAACTCCAGCGATGATTCAGTAAAAAACGACTTCTACCGCCAACTGACTCAGCTCCTTCCCTACAGAAGAAGCACGGACACTGTTGTGTTGGCGGGGGATCTGAACGCACAATTTGTGAAGTTGCTCACTGATGAAATGCATCTCTGCGGTCAGCACGGTGTTGACTTCCGTTATGATCACGGTGGGCGATTACTTCATTTGTATGAAGGTGCCCGCTGATTTTTTGCGAGCACTAATTTCCGACACAGCACTCGCCAGAGGGTGACATGGCGCCCAGCAGCCTCGAATCAGCTATGCACGCAAATCGATCACTGCCATAATTCACCGATGGAAAGGCTGCAGCCAGAATTGTCACTCGATTTGGAGACATGTGCGGACACCGACCATGCGCTTGTATGCGCAGACATGCGGACGCGTTTTGCCAGACGCCCACGAGGACGCTCTGAGCGCATGGACACTAGCCAACTGACGAAGCCAGCTGTTCTGAATGCCTATCAAAGTGCGCTGTCATGAGAGTTGGGTAAGTGCTCACTGGAGACAATTAGAGGTCACTGGTAGCATGTTTACCAGACCTCACTAGCAGCAGGCAAATCCTCATGTGGTAAATCTAATAACCAACATGGACATTGGGTCTCTTCGCGGTTTCTGGAACTTACCGATGCTCGCCGGCATATTCCGGCTGGAAGCGAACACAATGAGACTCGCAAGAAGCTCTGGGCAAAACTCGGTGCCAACCTGAAGAGAGACCGCGAATCCTGACGGTGTCTTCGTGCGTCAGAGATGGAAGTAGCTGCTGCCCTTGGTAACCATCGTAAGTTATTCCGGCTGCTACGGGAAACAGGCAGCAGGAGACCTGGTGTTAGTGAAACAATTTGTGACGAGAGTGGACAGCCTATCCACAACTTGTCAAACCACTTGGAGCATTGGACTGAGCACTTTGAAAGGCAATTTAATCGATCGGAATTATTCGATTCATCAACGGTCAGTGATCGCCCTGCTCCGTGGGCTGTCACTTCGGATTCGTCCTCTCGTTTAAAAGTCAAACGTGAAATCGGACGGTTGAACTTGAATAAAGTCGCGGGACCAGATGATCTTCATCCAACCCACTTCAAATTCGGGTGCCCTGCTCTTTTTGATGATTAACACGATTTGCTATGGGAACTGTGGGAGTAGGAAAATGTCCCAACCGACTGGGGCCGCTCCATTGTTGTTCTCATCTGCAAAGGAGGCTCGCGCTCGGAATGCGGCAACCATAGAGGAATCAGTCTGATCCCCATGGTCTCCAAATTATTTGCCTCTGTAATCCTTCACAGACGGACTGGCGCTTGTGAAAGTCAGATTTGTGAGGAGCAAGCTGGATGTGGTCGGAGTCGTGGCTGCAACGACCACCTCTTCACTTTGCGTCAGTTGTTGGAGCATCGTCACACATATTGGCGGCCCACCGTAGTCGTGTTCCTCGACAACGAAGGTGCCTTCGATTCGGTTGATTGGTGTGCTCTTTGGGACAGTCTACTCAGGAAAGGTGTGCTCGATATATATGTAAATATTATCCGAGCATTATACGCGCGTAGCACGAGCAGTGTGATGGTTTACGGCAAGCTGTCGCCGCCCTTCACTATCTCCAGCGGTGTGAGACAAAGATGCCCGTTGTAACCTTTTCTCTGCCATTTCGCTATTGACGAAGTCATGAAGATTGCATTTACAGGACACGACTTCGAAGATGTGAAGCTATTCCCAGTAGAACGACTTCTTGATTTGGGGTATGCAGACGACATTGACCACCTCTGTGACAGCTCACAGACGTGCCAAGCTGCACTGGACAGATTAGCACTGGCTGTCAGCCGCTTCGGGCTTCGCTTTGCATTATCGAAGTGCAGAGCGTTCCTCCAAGATTGGCCTGCACCGTCTCCTACACTGACTCTTGGTGGGGATCAGCTAGAAGTCGATCAAAAATTTAACTACCTGGAAAGTTGTATTAGTGCCCGTGGGATTGAAGATGAGATCACGAACCGTATAGCAAAAGCTCCAGGCGCTTTTGCTGAACATCGCCACTTATGGCGCCGGCGCGACATCACTCTCGTCCTGAAGGGTAGAGTGTACAATTCAGCCGTACGTTCGACCTTGCTGTACGGTTGCGAAACCTGGCCCCTTAGATCAACAGACATAAAGAAGCTGGTTACGTTTGACCATCGGTGGCTTCGCAGTTTGGCTCACATCTGGTGGGAACGCCGAGTGAGTAACAAACGTGTTCGACGCCTTGTTTACAGCACAGGAAAAAGATTTAAACCGCTCCTCACCGTTATTTCACGCACCAGGCTCTGATGGCTCAGCCACGTGTTACGCATGCCAGCCCACCGACTTCCACGACGTGAGTTGTTTGCTCACCGGAGTGTGGATGAAGGAAGAGGTGGGGTGGCCAAGTGATGATTTAGTCCAGAGGAATGAAGACCCTTTCTTCGGAGTTGACCTCGGTTGAAGCTTCAAGGCTCCATGGTTGTGGTCCGGAAGACGATGAACACGTTTGACTGGATACACTTGCTGATATGGCTGGGAGCCGACCTCAGTGGCGTTCCTACTGTGCGTTTCTTTGTCCATTTCCATCCCTTTTGGCCTACCGTCCCATCACAATCTCATTTCGTAGCATAATATCAATTTACATCATAATTGTTCTTGTTGTCCCGAGTAGCTGGCTGCTAGCTTTCAGGAACAGTGCCTATCCCTTGCTGGTGGCCCAGCTAGCATAGAACTGTATTTTTATTTTATTTTATTATGTATTACGGCACAGTAGCTAAGGTGTTTGTTCAACTCTGGATAACGTGTACAATGAATAAAACATATTTTCTACAGGATTTACTTATCAAATGGACCCAACTGCGCGACTATATTTTACTTTTCCTAAACCTCATATCAACGACCACTGCACCCCGATGTAATGCTGAACGTTTACGCTAGATATTTTTTAATTTTGCTGCTATTTATTAAAGTATTCATATCGGTAGACGTGCGGTAGATGACCCACCTATATTTTGATTTCATCGCATTCACCCTAACCATCCTACGGGACGTGTCAAGCACTTGCATTTATCCCGGGATAAATCAATGTTCACATTGATCCCCTTGTTACTTGCATTATCCGGGGCTCTCCATAATGTTTCGAGGTTTGCTGTCTAGTGATGTGCATTATATTAGTCAGATGCTATCACAAAGGAAATTCCATTGCTTTTAGTCATCCAGCTGTTTACTCCTTAAGGAATTTGCCTTGGACCCAGGAAACTTGGTGCATATAAGTGTCAAAGCTTCGTAGTTCCACCTGGTCTTCGGTGATGTAGGAAGCACGATTATCGAGGGATTTAGTGACGTCTCTGTAGGTTGTACCTGGTCCTACACCTGTTTTGTCGCTGTAATGGGTGAGGCTATGGACAATGAATTGAGTTATCACTGGTAAAAGGAATGTGCTTTGACAGGTCGCGTATGATGTTTGGAGTAAAAATTAAAGTATGTAGGCTCATCGAATAAGTAAATCGTTATTTTAAGCGTCCATCGACTTAAATGCACTACTGCGTAACGATAGGTTGAAGTGGAAAAGAGAGGTGCACACAGAAATAGGCTAAAGTGCCGTTATAGTTCAGGAAATGTGTGAGAAATAAAAAAGGAAACGACAACGCTCACTCGTTTGTTTATTCATTTAACAGATGTGGCGTGTTACTTCAGTTTAGCTACATCCAGGCTACTCACAAGGATACTATTGAATGTATTCTCACCTTCATGTTGCGGAGAATGCCGTTAAGCACATGGTCAGGTTTGCGTTATTTCGTCCTCCAAGTGGAACAGACTATATCAAGTAATGCCAGTTTGAAAGCTTTTCATCAAGGCGTTTTTGATTATCGTTAATGTAGGGGCAAGGATAACATGAGTCGGAAGGGCATTTCAGACACGGGACAAACGGAGGAAGGAAATGTTTCGTCGACAATCAAGTCGACTGTAGTTCGTAGCCAGTTTGAACTGATGGCCTCTCATTTTGATATTTTGGCTCAGCTGCAACAGGCTGCGACATGGGCTAGTTGGGTTCGTCAATATTAGATAAACCATGATTAGGTCTCCTCGCTGACACTGCTTAGACCAGAACCAAGTTCCCGCCATGTGGAAGCTTGGAATAATAAGCCCGATTCACAAAGGTGGAAGCAGATCTGATCCCTCCAACTACCGCCCAGTAACCCTTCTTCCTATACTCTCCAAGGTCATGCAATCCATAGTTGCCGATTCACTGGTGTGCTATCAGGAAAACTGCAACCTCATCACTCCTGAACAGCAGGGTTTCCGTCGACAGCGGTCATGTACAACTAATTTACTCATTGCACGCAGTAGTTGGACCGAGGCAGCCGACGCTGGAGAAGGTGTTGGTGTGATAAACCTGGATTTTTCCAAGGCTTTCGATCGTCTAGACCATCGGATACTACTATCCAAGCTGCAGCATTACGGGATCGGCGACCCTCTTTTAAGCTGGATCGCCAACTTTCTATTTCAAAGGTAATTAGTGGTCAGAGTTCGGAGCTCTTTATCGGACCCCATACAAGTCGAGTGTGGTGTGCCGCAAGGCTCGGTTCTAGGTCCACGTTTGTTTCTGGTGTTTATTAATGACCTTGCACAGGGAATCGCTTCAAACTTCCTAATGTTTGCCGACGATATCAAGATCTGGCGCAGGATCCAGGCGAACGCCGACCAACATGTGCTCCAAAGTGACTTAGATACAGTGTATCAATGGTCGATCCAAAACTTATTGCATTTCAACGTCAGTAAATGCAAGGTGCTTTCCATCCGACATCAGGGCAGCTACTCATACCGACTCGGAACGGATGTACTGCAACAATCAACTCTCGAAGGTGACTTGGATGTCCTGGTTCAAGATGACTTGGGTTGCTCCAGGCAATCGGAAAAGGCCTCGAAGACCGGGAATCAACTCGTTGGACTGTTGAGGCGGGCGTTTGGACAAATAAACAGCTCCATATTTCGACAAATGCTCAGTGCGTATGTTCGCCCCCAGGTCGAATACGCAATTCAAGCCTGGCATCCATGGCTGAAACACGACCTTAATGCACTGGAGCAGCCTCAACGCCGGGCATCTAACAACGTAACTGGAATGCGCAATCTGTCCTACCAGGAGAGGCTGCGACGACTAGGATTGTTCAGTGGAAGCTATCGCAGGCTACGAGGCGACCTGATTATGACATACTTGATTCTGCGAAACCCACATCATGTGTGCCGCCCTTTACTGCAACTCAGCAGCAATACAAACCTGAGGGGCCACTCATTAAAACTCGCAGAACAATACAGTCGTCTGGAGTGCCGCAGAAATTTCTTTTCCATCCGTGTCTGTCACCCGTGGAATGCTCTCCCAGAATCGGTCGTCTCTGCACCGACACTAACCATATTTAAAAGACGGTTGGACGATGCACTCATCCACTTACACTTTGTTACTTAACACTATGTCTCCATCCTACACCTGGAGTTTACCCTGGAATTATTTGTTGTTAACTGTGGGTGTTGTGAATCTAAGTGGATCGCAGGACTGCAGCGAAGCAAACGATAAGTCCTTATTTTCGTATTTAAAGTGTTAACTATTTTACTATCCTTTTCATCATAATTATTATGTTGATATCCCCACCAACTATCCAACGGGGCTTGTAAAGCAACGCTTCTTAACCCGCATAAATTCATTGTTCATTGTTCATTGTTCATCGATATTCACTATTGTACAATCTCAGGGATTGCAGTCTGCATTGGTAGGAGAGATGAAACAATCCTCTAACGAGTTTGGTCGCTCTAGGTTGTGGAGCTTCAAGTGCATCGACGTCGCGCTTGCGCCAGGGACGCTAGGCCTGGATCGCATATTCCACGTGAGGCCTCACGTAGGTGTTCAGTATTTGGGGAAAGATTGATGGCTCAAAATTCTCGAAATCCCTCAATAAAAGTCCAGGAAGTTGACTGGCTCTTTTTGATGCATTTTCTGTCTGTCTCGCGTAACAAAGTTCCTGCTGCACAATTACCCCGAGGTCGTTTTCTCGGGAAACAAGTTATAACTTCTGGTCCCCAAATCGATCTTCATAGATAAGCTGCTGGCGTATGCTTACGATTTTGTACTTGATCACGTTGAACTGGATCCGGTTGTCGGATGACCACGCACAAGCCCCATCAAGGTCGCTCTACAAGACCACGTGATCATCCGATGTTCTGATGTCATGCCAAATTTCGACATCATCTGTAAATATTAGGAATTTCGACTGCAATACACTGGCAAGATAGTTAATGAATGTTAGGAATAAACGTGGCACAGTAGCGATCCTTGAGGCACGACCCACTGGACGTCAATTGAGTCGGAATTGCAGCTGCGGACTCTCACATTCAGCTGACGTTGAGCGAGGAAGTTGCTGATCCAACCAAACACAGCGTCATCAATCCCATAGCTTGGACGCTTATGAAGGAGAATGCGTTGGTCTAAACGATCGAACGCTTTCGAGAAGTCCGGGTAGACAACGTCGACTTCCCCTCTGGCATCGGCTGATTCTGTCCAGCTTGCTCGGGCTAGCAGCAAGTTTGTATTGCAGCATCGATTTTGGCGGAATGCTTATTGCTGTGACACTAGGACGTTGTTGTTCTCAAGATAGTCCATAAGCGCCTCTGCAATTACACGTTCCACTGCTTTAGATAAAACTGGGAAGAGAGAGATTTAACGGTAGCTCGAGGCCTCCAAACGATTACCATTTCTGTAAATAGGTGTGACTAGTTCATGTTTCCACATTGCGGGAATCTGCATTTCCTCGAGACCACCTTGAAAGAACCGAAATAATGGTTAGGCAAGGTTCATGGCCACTGTCTTCAACGCTTTCGGTTTGATGCCGTCCACGCATGATGAGTTGTGCACGCGCAATACCATTAGCGTTTTCATCATATTAGCTGTCGTGAACAATACTTGGTTTAACTCTGGTGGCGAAGGAAGCTGTGTAAAAAGCGGATGAAATGATGATTCACTCCGGAAAGTATGGGTGAAGTGTTGGCGAAGCAAGTTGGCTGCTTCTTGTGCGATTTGCGCAAGACCATCTGTTGCCCGTAAAATCGGTATACCGCTCGGTACGCTGCGGAGCTTGTTGACGTGTCTATGCAGCAACTTGGAATTCGTACTGAATTTCGCCGCTAAGTTCTGTTGAGGCTGGAGATTGTCTTCGCAGATCAATTTGAAGCAGCGGTTTGGTTGAGTTGTGTAGGAACCCTAGGTCAGGTTCTTTGGACAGACTTTGTAAGTAAGCCAGGCTGAATCTCTTAAGGCCATGAATTTTCTAGTACGGCTCCTCAGGAACGGATTCCCTTGCTTCGGACGAAGGACCTTGTTTTTCGACGCATATGCCACTAGCTCAGTAAGGTTGCATTGAGGTCACACTTCGATTATACCGAGCAGCAACGGCTGCATAGGTGGATCAGTATTTAAAGCGTTCCAGATTATGCTGGTCAATTGGAAGGGTGGGTTTTACCGATGTTGCATCAGTCGACACATCGGATAAGAGGATATGGGCGGTGGGGTTAGGCATGCTTCTGTTGGTTGCAATGACTACTTGGTTCGTGTTTCTTATGATTTCTAGTACTGCGTTGCAGTGTGAACGCTTGAATCTTTTCCTTAGTTTCGAGGCAGCAATTGAGGGAGACGGACGAATTGCAAGATGCGCTATTGTCGTTTCGAGCAAATCAGTTTTTTCATTCAATCAATGTTCAGTTTCGGTAACTAGGCTGTCCCACTTTTGTGTTAACGCTAGTACGATTTTACTAGTGGAACTCTCGTACACTTCGGACAGAACCAAAGTGAAACCGGCGTATCGTATTTTTTTAGCTTGCTTCTACAGACGTTGACGCATTTCGAATGATACCGGTCAATGCGATTTGTAAAAGCCCGCCCTAATTTTACTGACTTAACTAATAGTTGCCTTGCACAAAATACTTCGTTTCGGGCTACCGGTGTGGTGGTCATAACGGCCGATTACCGTAGAGCAAATCCAAGATTGCGGACACAGACGGCAGCTGGGCCAATTAAGTAGGACGCTGAAATCAGCCATGGAACATCCACCAACTTAGCACAGCTTTAAAAGTAACCAAAAGGAAGATATTGGTGCACAATTCACACATGAAAATCACGTAAAACAGATTAATCCCGAAGCAGAAATGGAATCCAGCACGGTAAGTAAAAAATCCGTGCTGTTCGTGGGCACATATAAAGGTACGTTTGGTACATCGCAAGCATGATAGAGCCATGCTGCCGTGTACATGATCCACCTCCACTTTCAACGTCACAAAGTCTTGTTCCAGACTACCCTCAGAACAGCAGCGCCTGTCGAAGCGAAACGACCCACCAGGTTCTGGCAGTGTGGTGAAAGACATTTCGCAAGTTTTACCCCCCATAGGGAGCACAGATGCTCAACGTGCAATCGTGGTGTCCACTATGTCGACACTGAACAAAGAAAAGTGCCAGGACATCTAGCCAAAGACGCCGATCAGTCAGTCGCTCACACAGCATCGAGCCAAATTTAATGCAGTGCTTACAACAACTGATTTTAATTTCAAACGCCACGACAAGTACGTAACTGTAAGAACAAACGGAAGGAGGATTCGTTTGCAAATTGGTTCGACGTCCGACTTGACGATCGTGTCCATGAGCACCTAGAAGTAACTGAATTCACCAATCTACCGTCAGACTAGTGCTACCGCCAACAATGCATCCGGTGGTATAATCCAATTGTTTGGCGAATTTGACTGTGAGCTGAAAACTGCAGGCAGGAGCGATCACGGTACAGTGTATCTACTTGTATATGAACTTAACCTTCTTGGTGTTGACTAGATTGATCGTTTGGAACTTCCCGACATGCGCATCAACAAGTTTTGGTTATCCAGATCTTGAGAATATGGAATCTGCCTGAGAAAACTGGAGTCATTTCGAGTCAGTTGACTACATTCAGTACGGATTTTGCGGATGACCTTGGATGCTGCTCATCAGTTAAAGCAGTGTCTCATTTGTATCCGAATTTCAAACCAGTTCTCGTGCCATATTTGGTGTGTCTCGATGTTTCCGACAATAAAAAATTAGTTAGTTAGTTAGTTATTTTCATGCAGCCTTGCCAATGCTTGACGCTGAACTTAGGCGCCTAAAAGGAATTGCAGTCCTGCAACTGGTTAACTATTCTTCTTGGGCTGCGCCAATCGTTGTAAAATAGCCAATTGGCATTGTCTGCATTTCTCAATTATTCTACAGGAATGGATTACGCTCTCAAAGACCATCATTACCCTCTAGCACTACAGGAAGACATTTTTGCGAAAATGTAACGTGGCCCATGTCTCGCTAAACTTGACCTATCAGTGACCAAGTTTCATTTCAATGTGAATCACAGTCCATTACATTGAGGTTGCGTGTCGCAATCCAATCACACAACGTGTAATCCAAACTTGACCCTCCAATCAGTCATCTACCGTTGTGACAAAAAGCATTGCCCATCGTGACCCGGTAGCCAAAGGGGTAGTAGTGTTGGCTGCTATTCCAATGGTCGTGGGTTCAAATCCTGCTGTCTCCACCTGATGAGATGAAATTACATCGAAACGCGTCGTGGCTGTGCAGTGTTTTCGGGTGGGCAATACTCAATTTCCATCTATATTGACCTATCAGATGTTTACCGACAGATTGAGGTTTCAGACGAATCCAAGAATCTGTTCACTAAAATACAAGGTTACGAAAAGCCCTCTTTTCGATCAAACTTATTCGGCTTTTCCAATTATAAAATGTAAAGTTGAAACAGGATAGATTAGTGAAGCGCGATAGAGATTGCCGAATCGGAGCGAGGCGGAAATTAATCTGTCTTAATCGACCTACTAAACCAGCGGCTACCAAAGTACAAGTAGACAAACTTGGACACGCAAGTACGCTCACGAGACATAGCACGTGCTTCTCAACTGTGAAAGACCCACTCGGATGTTTGAAACAATTTGTATGCGTGACATTCAATGGTAAATTGATGTTCTCTTTCGACGCTGAATCACTTTACGAACGTGTTGCTGATAGAGACGGTTAATTTTATTTCTAATTACCTAAAGAAAAGAAGCATACATATGGGTATTCCAGTGCAGAAGTTGAAAGAATTAATCTTACGATGTACTTTCAAGAGACAGATTTCATTGGATGGAATCTGCTACAGACAGATCGACCGAGTCGGACATCTTCTTACTGATATTTTTTGCTATGCTTGAACATAGACCTATAAACTCACCATCTATTCATTTGATATCCATTGGCGATACATAGATGACACGTTGATAGTTTGTGATTAAAACACTGATGTTTAGGGATGCCATTTGGGAGTTTTCAGACAGTTGCTCCATTGAAAATCGATGGACGGAGTTTGCTATCAATTTCAACGATCTGATTAAATCCGCATCTGTAGACAGACCCATTCGTTCTACAATAGCACCATTAATCACTGGGAGCAGAACCCAAAAAGGCATGGCGTTAAGAGACGCAGCGTGACATGTGTATAAGACGAACCCTAACCCTGAAAACTGGAGCTGCTATGTAGTGCATCGTAATCACTGTACCACGCTTGTGCGTGAGGACAAATTAGTTCAAAATCAGAGCCTGGCAGAAAGGTTTTGTGCTAACAACAAGCTTCTGTACAGACATATGAACAGCCTCCGTAAGGTGAAGCGTGGTATTCCCCCACTAACTTCATTTGGATGTGCTCAAACTGCCGAGGATGGAGCCAACGTTCCACGGCTGAAATATGCTTCGTTATTTCGATGCGCTACTGTCATATTGTAGTGAGGCCGCTTCCAAGAATGCCTCGGGGGAGCTCTTCGGAGCTAGCTGAGAGTGGATCGGGAAGGACGGCTAGCGACGAGCCTGGGCCCGGAACTACGGAGCGCGAATATGTGGATAGCGCAATAAATCAGACAAATACGCCGCTAGCGCAGCCCACAGGACCGAGGCCAAGCCGATTGACACAGCCCAGAACAAGCAAGTCAAGAGCTCTCGAACGACTCCTGGCCGATCCAAATCGGGTACAGAGAAGCGGAGACCGAGGCGAAAACAGGAAGGCGGGTCTTCCAAGTCAGAGCTCCCAAAGCGAAAGGACTGCCTCGTCTCTAACATCCGTACCTGTATTGCGTTGTGGGACGGAAATCTAGTCGATATTCGATGGCGCGCGTGAGACCCTCATGTGTCCATTTTCGGTGTGCAATAAACGTCTACCCCCCTGTCGTGTCGTTCTCGCTACAATATGTCACATACCTGCCCCATTCACCCAGACGCCAGTTTTTACATACGTCAATTTTAGTTCAGCGACCGTTTTGAGGAAGCTGATATTGTTGCGCACCAATATTTCCCCCGGTGTTGACAACATTCCCCCAAAAGCACTTCAAGTGGCAGCTACCAGGATGGCTGAGCCATTAGCTCACTTCCTCTAAAGATGCCTGGATGAACAGCAGCTCCTCAAGATGTGTTAGCAGGGCATCATCACCACAATTTTCAAGGGTGTAGTCTTTCGGAGCCCGTCAACTATTGTCCAATCACTCTCTTCCCGATGCTCTCAAAGGTGATCGATTCAATCATAGATGAGGCTCTAATGGGCTACTTTACAAGGTCTAACATCATGGCACAGGAACAACACGGATTCCGTCAGCATCGGTCATGTACTACCAAAATGCTGATTGCGCGTGGTATTTAGACCGAAATAGCCGACGGTGGGATCGGCACTGATGTCATCTACCTCGACTTCTCCAAAGCTTTCGATCGCTTGGATTAGTGAATCCTTCTCCAAAAGCTGCAAGCGTACATAATTGGGGACCCGGTCCTTGAATGGACGGGAAAACTCCTGCTTCAGCGGTGGCTTCGAGGTAGAGGTGCATTTTCTGATCCTATTGACGTGGACTGCGGTGTCCCACAGGGATCGGTGTTAGGGCCGCGCCTATTCCTGGTATTCACTGGCGCGTGTCATCCAGTCAAAGTGCCTACATTTTGCCGATGATATCAAAATATGGCGAACTATCAGCTGTCCGGACGATCAGGGTATGCTACAGAGAGATGTAAACCATACCTATGAATGGTCAAAGACAAATCTACTTCCGTTTAACTCAGTCAAGTGCAAGACTGTTCATGTATGCCACAATCCCACTTACGTATGTAAGCTTGGAGACAACACGCTGAAAACCGCTTTACAGAAGCGTGACCTTAGGGTAGTGATACAAAACGACCTCAGCTGTTCGGCACAGTCTTTGAAGGCGTCCAAAACCGCTAACTAACACGTTGGTCTTTTAAGCAGGGCGTTCGGGCGGTTCGACCCATCCATCTTCGCCCAAATGCTCAATGCGTATGTAAGGCCGCATGTGGAGTACGCGATTCAGGCCTGACAACCCTGGTTAAAACACGAGCTAGTTGCACTGGATACCGCACAGTGAAGGGCAACAAAAAATGTGAAGGGAATGCTCCACCTGCCAAAGCATCTGCTACTGAAAACTTTGGGAGTGTACAGTGGAACTTATCGCTGTCTACGAGGCGACCTCATTCGGTCCTTCCAGATAAAGCCCGATCAGGTTTGCACCGCCTGCTGAAATTCAGCTGCAACACAAAATTGAGGGGTCAACAGCTGAAACTGGCTACCTACTACGTAATAGTGTGTTGGAATGCCGCCGGAACTATATTCCTCTTCGTAGTTGGCACTTGTGAAACGCACTTCTGACTTCGTCATTTTGCTGTCCAAACTACCAGGTTTTAGAAAACGACTTGACGATGCATTAAAACTGCTCCTGGTTCATTAGGATTATTTCTCTCTATCCACTCTCCATCAACTCGCAGCGTTGTCACTGTACGTTCATTAGAACCGGATTTACCAGCCATACACAGTGATCCATCATACGTGGAAGTATCTTCTACGATTAAGGTCCGTGCCATCACTAAGCACTTTCAGTGTCATCCCAGATTAACGCAAAGTAGATAACTCAATCACATTGAGCGATTGCCTTTCTGCGTGACACAATTCGATACGGAATTCTCGAGGCTGTTTAAAAAACCTAAGCTTATTCCAATCGGGTGTTTCTCAACGCATCTGTGAAAGAATATGTGCTCTCTCAAACTGTGTTCAGTGTTGTGTTTAGATTCATTTAATAGGTCCCAAACCAGCCGGGCCTAGCATCCATCGATCAAACGACCCACATTGCAACGTGTGCTTACAAGGGATCACCGCTGACAACGGGCGAGCCACGCGGACTCAAGCTTATCATTGACGCGGGAAGCTGCACTAACTGATCATCCGACAAACCGGTGAGCTTAAAACTGCACTCCCTCGGCGAACATGTCTCACGTTAAAAGCAAGTGTGAGTTGTGCGTTAAATTGGTGAAGATTGGACTAGTTTGCAGCACTTGCTTGAAAACCTACCACACAAAATGCCTAAGGACGGAGTCGATAACAAAGAGACGGTACGATAACACATCAGAGGCGTTTTGGTTCTCCCAGTATGCAATGCTATCTCAGTTGTTAGCAGTCTAACTGTGCTACTGAAGAAGTATGAAAAACTTACAGAAGCAGTTGAGCAACTGGTGTGCACCAGGCTTACACTTATGAGGGGAAACGGACCTGCATTTGTATGTGTAAATCACACCCCGAATTCCGCATTCAGGCCGAAGAAGATGGCCAGGCATCCCAGCATCACCCCAACGACTCAGTCTCAATCAGTACCAACTCACTTCTCTCTCCCATAAGTAAAGAGATTGCCTGCAGTGTGCCTGCTGCAACTTCTGTACTGTACCTAGTGTAGGTACAGTGTAGGTACCTATGTGTAGGTAAATCTGTCCAAGAAGTGAGACAGACAAACCAAGTTGCTGACACAATTGGTTTTGCCCAACATGTCAAGTCATTCCAGTGGTCAACTGCTTATCTTTGCCCATGAAAAAATGCGATAGGATGACTGAAGTAATCGCGCAATTTGTAAATACTAAGATCCCTCTCCCGGAGGTAAATACGGCCACGATAATATCTCACCCGGCCAAAGTAAGCTCTGAGTCTAAACCGAAGAAAAGAGCTAGACGCTCCAACCGCACTGCAGCGTCTGTGACTCTAAATCCACTGGGTCACCTCACTCCCATAAGTGGGCAAGCCTCAAACATACCTGCTTCCACTTCTCCAACCATAGAGGCTTCACTTGGAGATGCATCCATGACGCCGACAGCTCAGAGGCGTAGGAAATCCGGTACAGATAACAAGCAGGTAACCTACGCATCGATTGCCTCGACAAACACACCGGGAGGGACACACATAGGTCCTTTTTCAGTACCGAGCACGCGTGGCGCAAAGCAGCTTTCACCGCCAACTCCATTGGTGTCCTCCAAACAACGCGAATCGCCAGCAAAAAGTACAAAGCCAACACTCACTAGACAAAACCACGCTGCGTTAACCCTCGTGTGCACCAATGTTCCCGAATCCAAATCTGGAACAATAAAAGGTAAATTGCAAGACGATCGCAACCAGTGGAGTTCCATCTGCGAGACAATTAACATTCGGGTTGAGCCTGCAATGCTGCAACGCGTAGCCCGTCACCCGACCTCAGTGCACTCTGGTGAACCTCGAATTCTTCGAGTAACACTAAACTCAGCAGATGAGACAGAGGCTGTCCTGCTCTCAGCAGTTCGTCTTCGCAACTCACCGAGCGGAGTACGCACATTGCCTGATCTACCTTGGAAAGATCGCGCAAAAGAAGCAGTGGAGCAAAACGGTATTGCTAATAGAGATAGCAAGAGAACCATATTTGTTCATGGAGTTCCCGAGCTTCTACATTCTTCTGATCACGATGCACAAACTCATGACCGAGAGCAGTGGTGCTACATCCGTGAAGCACTCTCTGTAGACAATGTTATTGCCAAATCCCTGACAAGAGTGCGGTCATCACCTAACTACAAGGGCTGCGGTCCAAGGCTAATTAAAGTAACACTACACTCCGAGGGAATGACGCAAGTTCTGTTAGATAGCTGGTTAAAGTTTCGATCTAGGCTGCCAACAGAGATCCGGCTAAAAGCAGCAGGTGTACGATCAAAAGTCGGAAGCAATTCAACAGAACTTGAAAACGCAGCAAATTCCTTATCTGCACAGTCCTGCGGAGAGACCAACACAACTGCGCCCACGGCACATAGGAGGACCGAGCACAGCACCAGTGAAACTTCTGTTCAGGAACGCTTAATAATGCCATACAACACGACTGAAATACATAAACCAAAAAACGATTAATTGCCGGCCACCTAACGGCCGGCTTAAAAGCGAACACAAACTTGACATCTATCAATGAACTTGTTAGGAAGGAATAAACGAGTCGAACAAGCCAGGACCCCATCGTCTCGGCCGGCTATCCAAACCCATCCGCCCTGATTGGGGCGAACAGAGAGCCAACCAGGAGAAGCGGCCAATGAACGCTAGGTTGAAGTTCTTTTATTGGCTGTAAGTTAACCTTTCCAGAGCTTTCCACGGTCGCTTTAAATATATTGTTCACGAACTTTCCAATTTACCTTTATAATGAACGGTGTGATTTGCTAATTCATTCCTGTTGCCCTGCTCGTCCGATTCGTCTTCTCTCTGTCCTGTGGGGGGCCAGCGACTTCGGGTTTGATTGGGAATCAAGCGTCCATTCAGGCGAGGGACGAACACGTCAACTGGCGACGGTTTGAACCCTAATCAATATGTCCATATCGGCTGACGAGCTCAAGGCCATTCTACTGCAGCAACAAGCACAATTTGAGGCATCCCAACTCAGGCTGATCGAAACTCTTACGCGCCAACTCTCAATCCAGAACGGTTCACTGTCTACAAACGTCAAGCCGTCCGCATCGGTAGACGCCATCACTAACAGCATTACCGAATTTTCGTACGACCCCAATGCTGGCCTAACTTTTGAATCTTGGTTCAAGCGTTATGAAGATGTGTTCCGCGTTGAACTTGGAGACCATGATGACGATTGGATAGTCCGATTGTTGTTAAGGAAACTTGGAACAGCAGAGCACTCCATGTATGTCAACTTTATTTTGCCTAAGAACGCTCGAGACTGCACTTTTGAGGAGACTGTCAAATGCTTGGGCCAAATATTTGCAGAGCAGTCATCCATCTTCAACACGCGATATCAATGCCTGAAGATCACCAAGGCAGACGCTGATGACTACGTCACTTATGCTGGCATCGTCAATCGCGAGTGTGAAAAATTCGACATCAAATCCATTACGGCAGATCAATTCAAATGCCTGATTTTTATCTGTGGCCTACATTCCCCACGGGATGCAGAGATTCGCACCAGGCTGCTGAGTAAACTTGAACAAGACCAGGAAATGACTCTACAGACCATAACTACTGAATGCCAACGATTGCTGAACCTCAAGCATGACACTCTTATGCTGGAGAAACAACAATCCATTCCAAAGCTTAGTGTATTAAAGACAACCTCAAAGAAACCGCTTTCAAGTGAAACAGGCCATGAAAAGCCCAGACAGAATACCAAGCCGCCGACTGCCTGTTGGAGATGTGGTGAGTGGCATTTTGTTCGAGTGTGTCCATTCCTGCAACACGTTTGCCACAAGTGTCATAAACGGGGCCATAAGGAAACGCACTGCCGATGCAGACCGCAGTTCAAGCGTGCAAGACATACGCGACCGCATTCAACTGTTCCCAAAAGATTCAACAACTATAGTACGGTTCAAGCGGCCTACTCTGATGAACATGTGGCTCGCAGAAAGTACGTCAGAGTTCACCTGAACGGGCATCAAGTGCGTCTTCAGCTTGATACAGCCTCGGACATCACAATTATCTCCAGAAAAACTTGGCAATATATTGGTGCTCCGTCAGTCAACCGAACGACACATGTTGCACTTAACGCTTCAGGAGATCAACTTAATCTCATTGGTGAGTTGCAGTGTGAAATGGTTTTTGGCGCTGCTCGGGCAAACGGTGTCGTGTACATTACGGGCCTGTCACATTTGAATCTTCTTGGACTCGACTGGATCCAGAAGCTCCACCTGTTCGACATCCCCCTGAGTCAAGTCTGCAATACCCTCCGGCTCGGATATACGAGGCCCTCTTCAGAAGGTGACGGACCAAACATCAACCTGATCGAGCAGCTACGAAGGAAATTCCCGGCTGTGTTTTGCAACGACTTGGGAAGATGCACAAAGACCAAAGCAAGCCTTACTCTCAAAGACGGTGCCAAACCCGTATTCCGACCCAAAAGACCGTTACCGTACGCTGCGCTGCCGATTGTTGATGCGGAACTTGATCGTTTGGAGCGGGCAGGCGTCATCAAACCTGTGAACTATTCAGCGTGGGCAGCACCTATTGTCGTCGTCAAGAAGACCAATGGAGCCGTTCGTATCTGTGCTGACTACTCTACGGGATTGAATGCTGCTTTGAAAATGCACCAGTATCCTTTGCCAGTCCCAGAAGATTTATTTGCTAAGCTCAGTGGTGGCGCTTACTTTGCAAAGCTAGATTTATCAGATGCTTATCTTCAAATTGAAGTCGACGATGCTTCAAAGGAATTGCTGGCAATCAATACGCATCGAGGTTTATACCAGTTCAACCGTTTGCCGTTTGGTGTCAAATCAGCTCCCGCGATTTTCCAACAAATTATGGATACGATGTTAGCTGGGTTATCAGGAGTCGCAGCTTACTTGGACGACATCATAATCAAAGCGTCTACCTTCCGAGAGCTGACGGAAAGACTGGAAGCAACTCTCCACCGCGTTAACGACTACGGTTTCCACTTGAAAGCAGAAAAGTGCAATACCGGCATGAAGTGTGTAAAGTATCTTGGCTTCATCATCGACAAGGATGGCCGTCGTCCGGATCCTTCCAACATAAGCGCCATAAGACAGATGCCTCCACCTGACAATGTGGCGAAGCTCAGATCATTCTTGGGGTTGATCAGTCATTACAGCTCTTTTGTGCCCGAAATGCATCGGCTACGAGGACCACTCAATGAACTTCTGGTAAAGGATCGCAAATTTGTGTGGTCTCCTGAATGTCAAGCCGCATTTGATAATGTCAAGTCTATATTGTGTTCTGACCTATTGCTAACGCATTTCAATCCGGAGCTGGAGATCGTAGTTGCTGCTGATGCGTCAGACTACGGTATTGGAGCAGTCATATCCCACCTTTTCCCCAATGGTTCGGAGAAAGCTGTGGCGCATGCGGCCAGATCACTCCCCCCAGCGGAACGTAACTATGGACAAATCGAGAAAGAAGCTTTAGCCATAGTGTTTGCTGTCAAGCGATTTCACAAAATGCTCTACGGACGAAAATTCACGCTGTTTACTGACCACAAACCCTTGGTCGCAATCTTTGGATCAAAGAAAGGCATTCCAGTCTGCACGGCCAGTCGTCTCCAACGCTGGGCAACGGTTCTACTTGGTTACGATTTCGTCGTCAAAAATCAATCTACACACAATATTGGACAAGCAGATGCGTTATCTCGTTTAATTGGTACACAACATCAAGAACCAGAGGATTTGGTAGTTGCTCAAATCTCCGTAGAACCCCAAGTACAGCAAGTTGTGTCTGATATTTTTGGTGCCTTACCAGTAACATTCGAAATGGTGCGGGAAGCGACCCAGCATGATTCTACCCTTCAACAAGTGATTGATTTCCACCTCAATGGATGGCCTAAGAGAGTTACAACGCCGGAGCTTCAACAATTCCACCAACGGAAGGAAGCACTATCGGTCGTCAGAAACTGCCTGCTGTTCTCAGATCGCGTCGTCATTCCACACATCCTTCAAGATAGAGTCCTCCGACAATTTCATACTGGCCACCCGGGAATGAATCGCATGAAATCCCTGGTACGAAGCTATGTGTATTGGCCCTATATGGATTCCCAGATCGAGAGTTTAACCAAGAATTGTCACCGATGTGCAAGTGTATCAAAACAACCAAGGAAGACGGAATTGCAATCCTGGCGAATACCAACGGAACCATGGTCAAGGGTACACATCGACTTTGCAGGTCCAATTGATGGTCACCATTTTCTCATTGTTGTCGATGCCCACAGTAAATGGCCGGAGGTGATTCCAATGGTCAGAACCACAGCAGCAGCCACTGTCTCCGCTCTTCGACAGATATTTTCTCGTTTCGGTGTTCCCCACACGTTGGTTTCGGACAATGGAACACAATTTACCTCATCTGAATTTGTCGTCTTCTGTCTCAGAAACGCGATCGTCCACGTAAGGTCTCCACCCTTCCACCCACAATCGAACGGGCAAGCGGAACGATTTGTGGATACCCTCAAAAGAGCTTTGCTAAAGATGAAGGGGGAAGGTACCCTGGAGGAGATTCTTGACACATTTCTGCTGACGTATCGCACAACTCCGAATCCGCAGACTCCGAACGCCCTATCTCCTGCTGAAACTTTGTTTCAAAGGAAAATCCGTGTGCCGCATGATGCCCTCAGGCCCAGTAAGGATCAGTTGCTGTCCCGCAACTATCAGATGGAGCGACAATTCAACATCCGACACGGTGCTCGGAAGCGAAGCTTTAATGTTGGTCAACAAGTTCTGGCGAGAGACTATCGCATCCACTATCCTAAATGGGCTATGGGCCATGTACTATACAAACGTGGTAACGTGATATACGGTATCCAGGTTGGGACGGCAGTTTGGGTAAGACATGCCAATCAGCTGCTAGCGGCACGGACTGGGGAACAAGTGCAACAACAAGCACCAGCAACGCAGTTACCTCTAGACATCCTGGCCGACGCCAGTGAAGCGACGACTCCCCCGCATGCCCCAACACCGCAAGCAAAAAATTCACCCCGAAACCTCGCAGCACAGTGGCCGAAGCGGCGACGCAAATTCGTATCACCCATGCAAGTCAACCCCAAGCTGAAATCGTACAACACGACTCAAAGGGGGGAAGTGTTAGGAAGGAATAAACGAGTCGAACAAGCCAGGACCCCATCGTCTCGGCCGGCTATCCAAACCCATCCGCCCTGATTGGGGCGAACAGAGAGCCAACCAGGAGAAGCGGCCAATGAACGCTAGGTTGAAGTTCTTTTATTGGCTGTAAGTTAACCTTTCCAGAGCTTTCCACGGTCGCTTTAAATATATTGTTCACGAACTTTCCAATTTACCTTTATAATGAACGGTGTGATTTGCTAATTCATTCCTGTTGCCCTGCTCGTCCGATTCGTCTTCTCTCTGTCCTGTGGGGGGCCAGCGACTTCGGGTTTGATTGGGAATCAAGCGTCCATTCAGGCGAGGGACGAACACGTCAGAACTCCTAACAACGAAAGCCCTATCTTGCATGTATACAAACGCTCAAGGCCTGCTAAGCAAGCTGGCAGAACTTAGAGAACTCCATGCCTCACAACCGTGGGACCTCGTCATGATTGCAGAGACATGGTTAAACCCTGAGATAACCGACTCTGAGATCAATTTACCCGGTATGTCACTGCTTCGGACCGATAGAACCGGAAGGGGAAGCGGTGTGATTCTTTATTACAATACAAACCTCCGATGTGAAGTTATCGACCACCCAGAAATCAGAGCACCCGATTCGCTTTGGTGCCGCCTATGGTTGCGAAACAAGGGCACATGTCTACTAGCCGTGATTTACCGCCCGCCAAACTCAACTTCGGAAATGGACGCCAAACTGAACCACGTTTTCCAGTTTGCTTTGAACAAGTCCTACACCCACATTCTTATCGCTGGAGACTTTAACGTGCATGAAATAGAAACGCCGGCAACCAATGGTATGCAGTTGAAAGCCCACTTGCAAGAGCTTATTGCTAGCCACCCTCTTTACAACCACGTAACCTCTCCCACTAGATTTCGAACTGCTAACAAGCCGTCGATACTGGATCTTGTGCTCACTAACGAAGAACTCATGGTTGACGGGATAGTTACAAGCACACCACTGGGTCGTAGTGATCATGTTACTCTAATCTTTGATTATATATGCTATGCCGAGTACCCTGAAAAGGAGGAGGATAAAGTGCATACTGTCACACACTACAATGTGTTGTCTAAGCTTGTTAAGGATACATCTTGGACTTTCTTAACCGAATGCCCCCCAGATGTTACCTGGGAAACATTTACAAGGACGTTTCGTACACTGGTAGCGCACGCATCAGAGGAGAAGTCCTTCCAACCTAAAAACAAGCGTAATTCATTTCTGAGGAGCAGGACACGTAAATATATGTCCCGGAGGGATTTGAAATGGCGAGATCACCAGGACTGCCCGAATGCCGAAACGTGGACTGCATACGTGACCCATCGTAACTTCTGTGTGAAACTGATCCGCGAAGACAAGGTCACTCATCAGCAGAAGTTAATGAAGCGCTTCTGTACGAACCGCTAACTCCTGTACAGGCACGTTAACGGCCTTCGAAAGGTAAAGCGGGGGATTCCAGCACTAGTCACGGCTGATGGGTGCACGCGATCAGCAATGGAAGCAGCTGATCTCCTACGGCTTCACTACTCCAAAACTTTCCAGGAGGTAACGAGCACGAACATTCTCCTCATTCCTACTACTCCTTCATCTGGTTTAGAAAACATCACCTTCACTGCGGAAGCTGTGTTGAAGAAGTTGTTATCCTTGCGTATCCACAGTTCTCCCGGAGCTGACAACATCCGACCAAAGGCTCTACAGGCAGTAGCTAGTGATCTAGCAGCACCACTGGCTATTTTCTATCAGCGATGTCTAGAGAAGAACCGTATTCCACCAGTATGGAAGGAAGGGGTCATCACTCCTATTCATAAAGGAGGTAGCCGCACTGATCCTGCCAACTACCGCCCAATAACACTACTTCCAGTACTATCCAAAGTGATGGAATCAATCATCGCAGACGCGCTGATGGAATACATGGAAAGCCACAATTTAATAGCCCCAGAGCAACATGGCTTTCGTCAAAAGCATTCGTGTAATACTAACCTATTAATTTCACGTAATAGCTGGACTGAAGCTGTTGATGATGGAGTAGGGGTCGGTGTCATCTACCTGGACTTTTCAAAAGCATTTGATCGCTTAAACCATCGCATTCTCCTTTACAAGCTTCGTAATTACGGCATTGACGACCCAATCCTGAGTTGGATTGACAATTTTCTACAAGAACGACGGCTAGTGGTGAGAGTCCGAGAATCATTGTCTGATGAAATCGATGTGGCGTGCGGAGTACCACAAGGCTCGGTTCTTGGACCTCGTCTATTCTTGGTGTTCATTAACGATTTGGCGAGATCAATTACTTCCGATTTCCTATTTTTCGCTGACGATATCAAGATATGGCGAAGGATCAGAGGGCCGGAAGACAATGAACGGCTCCAGTGCGATCTTAACACAGTGTCGAACTGGTCACTTCAAAACGCCCTACCGTTCAATGTAGACAAATGTCGCGTCGTACAATTACGCCATTGTCATAACTACACCTATTTACTTGGGACCAACGGACTGCAGAATAGCTCCCAGGAACGTGACCTGGGTGTGATCGTACAGAGCGACCTCAACTGTTTAAAACAGGCTGAGGTAGCTGCGAAAAGAGGCAACCAGCATGTCGGCAAGCTGCGAAGAGCATTCGGGAGATTTGACCCATCAATCTTCCCAATGATGCACAATTCCTACGTGCGCCCGCATGTTGAATACGCTATCCAAGCTTGGCAACCTTGGTTGTAGAGTGACCTAGAAGCGATAGAGGCGCCGCAACGGAGAGCAACAAAGAATGTGCAGGGTCTGCGCTACCACACTTATCACCGAAGACTGACGTTGTTGGGAATTTTCAGCGGGCGCTATCGAAGACTGCGCGGTGATCTCATATTAGCCTATCAAATATTGAGTGACCCCAATCACGTATGCAGCCATTTGCTGAAACGTAGCCACAACACGCAGCTCAGGGGTAACTGCCTAAAGTTGAAGGAACAACACAGCCGTCTAGAGTGTCGACGGAATTACTTTTCCCTTCGGGTTTGCAAACCTTGGAACGCACTTCCTGACTCAGTTGTATCCTCTCCTACCCTGGATGTTTTCAAAAAACGATTAGATGTCGCTCTTAGCTCCCAACATTTTGTTACCTAAATTCCCCTACTGTGGATTACGCCAAGGATGCATTTCTACAGGCTTTATGTATCAAATGGACCTAAGTGAGCGACCATATTTTACTTTTCTCACTCTACCTCAATGATCACTGCACCCCAGTGTTTTTCTGCATGTTTCCGCCCGATAATTTATTTTAATTTTACACTGATGTTGCTTATCAAACTATTCATATCGGCAGACGTTCGATAGATGACCCAGACATATTTTGATTTTATCATATTCACCTCAACCATCCTACGGGACGTGTCAAGCACTTGCTTTTATCCCGTGATAAATCATTGTTCATTGTTCATTGTTAGTAGTCGGTTCGCTACACACGAGACCGTGGGCTGCAGTCAACCAGCCATAGTGAGAAATCAGGTAACGTACGCATCGGTTGCCGCCAAGCAAACACCAGAAATAGCACCGGTAACCTTGGTGGCCGGACTATAGAAAACTAGAATGTCGCAGCACGGATAGTCCCCATCAGTGCCGTTCAAGAATTTACCAAAAGCACTGGAAAATAAGGCTCCAAAACCAATAGCCACCAGGCGCAACCGCGGTGCCTTAAACCTAGTGTGCACTAATATCCCCCAATCTAAGTCCAATAAAATTAGCGGTAAGCTGACAGACGATCGAAATCAATGGAGTCCCATCTGTATGGCAATCGGTGACCATGTTGATCCTACGATATTAAAACACATCTCGCGTCACCCAAACGCATTGCAATACCGTGAACCCCGGTTAGTTCGGGTAACACTGAACTCGGGAAAGGAGGTGGAGGCCGTTCTTCTGTCCGCGAATCGGCTCCGCAACGCCTCAAGTGCAGTGCGAATACTACCTGAAATCCCGTGCAAAGAACGTGCAGCGGATCCAACTAACATAGAGGAACAGAAAAAGTCAAGAAAACTGTGATTGCTCACGGTGTTCCTAAGCTTACTTATTCCTCTTCGGAGGATGTGCAGGTACACGCCCGCGACCAATGGCTCTTCCTCTCGAAAACGTCATGGCCACCTAATTGACAAGCATCCTCTTATTGCCCAACTATAAGGGGTGCGGTTCCAGACTGTTGAAACTGGTGTTGCAATCAGAATTAACGGCACAAACTCTTCTACGAAAATGGACTAAATTCCGTATCAGGTTGCCAACAGAATTTCGTCTGAAAGCAGCAGGGCCACCAGCACCTTCTAATGACAACTCAGTGGAGGAGCAACTCTCGATGAAAACACCAACTGTAGGACCCGACTCGTTGACGGTTTCAACAGTAGCCATGACATACCGAGGGATACGGCAGATCACTAGCAAACACAGAGATCCGGGCATCTGATACTTAAATATATACAAAATTCGTCTTGAGTCTACAACCCATCCAAAAAAGGATTAACCACCGAACTTACATCGGTCGGCGTAAACTCACTCGCTTCATCCATTCCATCCAGCAAACTTTTAGTCTCCGAGATTCTCTAATGCATATATACAAATGCCCAAGGTCTACTCAGCAAATTAGCTGAATTAAGACTTCGACACGCGTAGGCAACTTGTAATCTCATCCCTATCACGGAAAGGTGGCTGCGCTGTGAGATAGGTGATACTGAAATCGTGCTAACAGGATTGTCTGTTGTCCGGTATGATCGATTCAGCAAAGGTGGTCGTGTAGCCCGCTACCTTCATAACAACCTGCAGTGCGAATCCATACATCATTCGAAAACCGATGTACCAGACTCGATTTGGTGCAGCTTCCGGCTGAAAGGGAACGATCTTGGCCTAATGGTTGTCGTTTAGCGACCACCATCATGTATACCTGAGATGGACTGCAAATTGGTGGCTGCATTGAGGCAGGTGATGAACAGGAAATAAATTCACGCTCTAGTCACCGGCGATTCCAATTTACATGCTCTAGAATCCCAGGCCACACCAGGAGAGCAATTCAATGCAGTCCTGCAAGATCTTGTCTCAGTTTCCGCTTTATGGCCACGTCACTTCGCCCACTAGATTCAGGGGAAATAACAGACCATCCATATTGGACCTAATATTCACTAGGGAAGAACTGATGATCAAGAGAGTGATTATCGATACTCCTCTGGGACGCAGTGATTACGCGATTTTGTATTTAATCTACACTTGCTATGGGGAATATCTCGAGGATCGAACTCAAACAACGCGAACCGTAACCAGTTACGACATCTTAACCCGACTCCTTAAAGCGATAGACTGGAGTTTCCTAACGGAGCATGCACCCGACATTGCCTGGGAACTTTTCGTCCGTAAGTTTAACACCATGGTTAGTGGAGCATCAGAAACCAAGACCTCCATTTCCAGTAACATGACGTCGTTTATACGTAGTAGGAGGCGAAAAATCTTGGTGATGTTCTAACGCGGCACGATAAAGCTTCAACACCTATCCGAGTCCGAGTACCTTGAAGGCATATGTTGTCCATCGTAACCACTGTACCCAATTAGGGCGCGAGGATAAACTAGCGTATCAACATGCTTTAGCCGAGCAAGAACTGAATCCTAAAGTCCTGTACAAGTATGTGAACAGCGTCCGCAAGGTGAATAGTGAATTTCCCCCTCTTCAAACAGCGGATGGTCTAACTCGGACTACTAAAGAGGCGTCGAATTTTCTGCAACAACAATATGTACCAACGCTTCACTGCATCCCGTTGTCTCCTGAATCTTTAGAATCTATGGTGCCCACAGCAGGACCGACTTATATACATTTTACCGCAGACATCGTGATGAGAAAGCTGCTATCCATGCGCCTGCACGCTTGTCCAGGAATTGACGATATGCGCCCAAAGATGCTTACTGTAGCGGCTACTAGTCTGGTTAAAGTTTTGGCGCGACTGTTCCAACGCTGTCTTGACGAACAGAACGTTCATGCAATGTGGAAACACGGAATAATAACTCCTATTTACAAAGGGGGTGGTCGTTCTGACCCAGCTAATTGTCGACCAGTGAGGCTACGGCCAGTTCTTCAGAAAGTTATGGAGACTATCGTTGCGGACACACTCATGGATTATGTGGACGGCTTTGGTTATATGGCTTAGCAGCAACACGGCTTCCGCCAGAATCAGGCGTTCACAGTCAAACTATTTTTAGCACGCGACAGCTGAACCGAAACTATGGACGTTCCTGCAGGAGTTGATGCGGCTTGCCTTGATTTCTCCAAGTCATTCGACCAGTTGGACCAGCGTATCCTTCTTGCCGAACTTCCAGGATGTGGCATTGGGAACCCTCTCCTCGGGTGGATCTGTAATTTTCTCTCACTCAGACGTGAATCCGTGTCAGATCCAATTCATGTCTAATGCGGAATGCCACAGGGTTCGGCATTGGGTCCCACGTCTATTTTTGGTATTCATAAACGCTGTGGTGAGCCAAATTAAGTCAAATTGTTTACTCTACACTGATGGCATCAAAGTTTGGCGAGTCCTCAGCGCTTCAGAAGACAGTATCCAGCTTAAAATCGATCTCGACAAGATTTATGGATGGTCGGTCAAAAATCGCCTTTCCTTCAATGTGGCTAAATGTCGAGTGCTCCATTTACGACACCGAATGCTTCACACAAATAAGCTGGAGCACCAGGATCTGCAACACTGTTCTCTCGAAAAGAATCACAGTGTGTTGGTTCATGAAGATTTTGGCTGCACGGCACACTCCAAAAGGGCATCGAAGAAGGGGATCCAAATCGTGGGGCTTTTCCAGAGAGCTTTCGGGCAATTGGAACCGTCTGCTTTTCACCAAATACTTCCAGCTTACATTCGTCCTCATGTTGAATATGCAATTCAAGCCTGACACCCATGGCCAAAGCGGGATCTTACGGTCTTGAAGCTTCCACAACGTCGGGCGGCCAAAAATGTCAAGGGCTGCACCACTTGTCATACGAACGGCGCCTCAGAGTGCTTGGCATTCGCAGTGAACGTTATTGCCGTTTGTGTGGTGACCCAATCATGGTTTAGCAAATATTAAACAACACTAATCACCCCTGTCATCACCTATTGGAGGTGAGTCACAACGGCCAACTGAGAGGTCATCATATCAAGTTGGCAGAACAATACAGTCGGTTGGCATGTCGAAGCAACTTCTTCTCGCTGCGTGTTTGCCACACGTGGAATACCCTCTCAAAAAGCTGTTATTTCAGCCCCAGGTTAGCCATGTTCAAAACGCGTGTCGACAGTGCACTGAACACACTACAGCATATCACGTAATCCAAACGACCTAAACAAACAGCAGAAAAACAAAAACAAACCAAGCCACCTCCATTTATGCATGGAAACCGCTAGCGATAACCTTAGATAGTACATAAAACGCACGGGAACGCTGTAATCGGTAAGTTCGCAATTTGCAGTTGTTCACTATTTCCTATTGCTATTTTTGCCTTTATTTTTCTCACCCTAACCGATCATCCAGTGGGGCATGTTAAGCTTCGGCTATTTTTCATCCGTAATATACCATTCATTCATTCACCATTCATCTGCATTACCTGATTTGATTTCTGTTCACTTATTGACAACAGGACGCAGACAAATATTGTGCTCTACAGCCATCGGGAAATCGGTGTAAACGGATACAGATGTGAGCCATGAGCCATTCCGGACCACCACAGAAGCGACGACGGGTCCTACAGAGAAGGTAGGCAGAACCGGCGCAGCGTTCGTAGGTACGCTGCATTCGATTTATTAACCGCGTGCTTGCATGCTAAGTCTCTTTATTTCAGGTGGCGCCGTTGCAATTTTGCCTTAATGCTTTTCTTTCTCATATAAATGTCTACCTGTACTCTATTCCATTAACTTGCACACCTCGTTTAAGCCAATTGTGTTCGATTTCCATAACATTTTTGTTTTCGTGGCATTTCCGTAAAGTATACTTTCTGACCGCGTAAACTTATCTAGGATTCGTTTGTACACAAGTTATTTCATATGCTCAATAAGGTAAGATTTATATCACCGTTTCCTTACGCATTAATCGAGTTATTTTCTTTGTCTCTCTCTCTCCCTCTCAAGTGATTGGCTGTTGGTTTATATCCCTGATGTGACTGCGCTTGATGTGCATGTTGACAAGGTGCCTACCTGTCTATTACCCACTAACTCGTCCATACTGGCTCCAGGAGACAGTTGGACGTTGCTGGAGAGGACGGGGTGCATGGTTCTTGTGGCCGTGCTAGGCTCGAAGTGTGGTTCCATGCACTCCGTGTGGAGCGGACTACGGTCCAACCACCGCCTTGTGTGCGCTTGATTTCCCCAACTACAGCGTGCTTGTGTTTGTCTGTGAAGGAGTGTGGGCCGGCTCCGTTGATGAAACGTGGTTCCCATCCGCATGCCTCCCGGTCTTATTCCTTCGGGTTTACACTGGATATGGGGTGTGTGGATGGAGCTGTGGGTGGTGCAGCGCAAGCCATCCATGGTCCCTCTGTAGGCGCAGGTGTCCTGTGGCTTGCCACAGTGACAGGCAAATCCGAAACCGGATGTCGCCAACCATAAATAGATACACTTGTATGCCATCGGACATACCTTGAATTACAGTGGAATTTTACTATTACCGCAGTGAGTCTACTGGTGTGGACCATAATTTGCTAACACTTTTTCCTATATTTTAAATTTTCGCCATGTTGATCCTGCGGGACCTGTTAAGCTACAGAATTTTTAACCGTATACAACCATCGTCCCATTGTTTCCAGCCCGTTGAACCTGTTAAACAGTGTACCTACATCGTTGAAGTTCACCAGTGACATCGAGAATGATGGCAAACTGGCCTTCTTGGAAGCTTTACTAATGAGAAAAGAAGGCGGTTCAATGGAAAGAAGTGTGTTTCGGAAATGACCTGGGTCAATCTATGCAAGCCTTTTCTCCGTTTTACCCTTGAGATGCAAGCGGAACCTTGTTCTTTGCTTATGCTTTCTTGCTGCCAAAATTTGTAGCCCAAAGATACTAAAGGCCGAAGAGGATCTTATACGCCAAACGCTGCTAGTAAACTGTTATCCAGCCTAGTTTACCAGAAAGCACTCAATTGTTCGTGATCGTCGTAAATTGATTCCAACTGTTCCCAAGAAAGATATGTTCCTATTAGTTCCCTTCCATATATTGCCTTCGATTTTCTGGACAAAAGATTTTTTCCTGCAGTAGCTGGAACGTTCCCAGCTGTCTATCTACGCATCACTAGCGAAACTGTGCCGTATGTTGCCAAACGTCCCAAAGACTGACTCCCGGTCCAGTCCGAAGCTTACAGTATATATTGATTTGCTTGCAACTGTGGTGTGAGGTACGTCGGATATACCACGACACGTCTGTCTAAACGGATATCAGAGCACTATCCCACGGCAATCCAAAAAGGTAGGGTCGGTTGCATTAAGAGTTCTATTCTGGAACATCCGGTCGATAGTGGACACCATAGTAAAGTTGCTGATGTTTTCAAAATGTTTTATGTTGGACCAAAACGTTACCCTAAAGGGCTTAGGAAACGAATGTTACTTACAACCGAAGTCATTACAATCTGGCTTACACAACTTGAACTATACAAACAGAGGGCGCATATTCTGCAAGGTCATCCTCACACACGCGTGACGTGCGTGCTACTGGTTCATTTGGATTATTTCCCTCTATCCTCTCTCCATCTTCTCGCAGCGTTGTCACTGTACGCTCATTCGAAACGGATTTACCAGCTCTACACAGTGATCCATCATACGTGGAAATATCTTCTACGATTAGAGGCTGTGCCATCAATAAGCGTTTTCACTGGCATCTGTGATTAAGCGCAAGCGTTTAATTCAATCGTATTGAGCCGATTGCCATTCTGTGTGACACCATTCGATACAGAATTCTCGAGGCAGGCCGAAAAGCCTAAGCTTACTCCGATCCAGTGTTTCTCAACACAGCTGTGAAAGAATCTGTGTTCAGCGCTCTGTTCAGGTTGCAGTCACTCGCCATTCCTTGTGACCTTGTCAGCCAGTGCGGCTGCATTACCCATCACACGGACCGCGCGACCACGCCGACCGCTCATTTGACCTTGCAACCACCACGCTCGCCTGACCGATGTGCGCCGCTCTCAAAGCTGTAAAAGTACAGAACGCTAACCAACTCACTGGGCCAGGTAACGACAGCAAACTGAATGGCAGAAAGGCGAAACCGAAGAGACTCCCATCGAAAGGCATTTGCGGGTTAGGAGAATGTCATCGGGTAGTAAAAATCGGTCTAGCTTGTTCGCACTGTTTGGAATGGTACCATACGAAATGTGCAAATGTGTCCCAACAACAGTTACGGGAGCGAAATAGCTCCCAAGATGCATTATGGTTCTGTACTGCGTGTTCCACCATCCCCCTCGTTAAGTGCTTCCTTATCCTAGCTGAGAAATGCGACCGGTTAATCGCAGAAGCAGAGCAGAGGATAAACAATGAGATTACTTCAATGGGAGCGAGTATGGATCACAGAAGCGTAGCGGCTGCTAAGCAACGGAATGCTGAAGAAATCGATTCGCCTGCACCGCAATCAGCCATGTCTCTATCTCCGTTGTCTTCTCCAACTTTGGTAGAACGCCGGGCGAAAACAGACTGTACCTACGTGAATCAAACAGTACTCACAGCAAAGAAAATCAGGCACCATTCAAAACGTCTGGTTAAGCATATTCCACTAGACCTGACATCTAGTATTAACAAGGATGGAGCAGCCAAACACCAACCCTTGGTACCAGTAGCTCAAATATCTCTTGTCGAGACTAAGCCTCCCAGAACATCGGTTACATATGCAGAGATTGCTGCAAGGGTCCACCGAGAGGCCGCCGTTGCGTCCTCTTCCATTGTAAACACCGTTAACGCAAATGGAGAGAAAAACAGCAAACAATCACTTGTCAACAAGTCAAGACAAATGAGTACCATACCTTGTAGATCGATTAAAAAGGGATCCAACAACAGTGCCCGGACTGTTGTATGCTCAAATGTCCCTGAATCTACCGCCATCACATTGCGGGATAAGTTATCAGACGACCAAGACCAATGGAACTCATTGTGTATGCAGATGAGTATCAAAGCCAAGCCCGTAAACTTGTTACGAATTACTCGTCATCCGAACTCGCCACACTATGGTGAACCCAGACTTATTCGAGTAACTCTAGAATCCTCCACCGACGTAGAAAATGTTTTGCTCTCCGCAAACGCGCTAAAACACGAATCCTGGGGGATACGTATCTATCCTGATGTCCCTTGGAGCGCGCGACAACCAAAACGAAACACCGAAGAGGGGCACAGCAAGCAAGACCGCCTAAACACAGTCTTCATACATGGCGTGCCAGAACATCCTTCTAACCATGTTAAAGATACCGGAAAGCACGATTTAGAACAGTGGCGGTTCATTCGTGAAACACTTTCTTTGGATGATGTTGTGGCATTATCGCTCACCAGGATACCCCTCTCATCGAATTATAGAGGATGCGGCCCTAGAATCCTGCAACTTGTGGTTCAGTCAGAGCAACAAGCAAAGGATGTTTTGGATCGATGGCGGAGAAATCGGAAACATCTTCCTTCCGAAATTCGGTTAAAGGTCGCAAACACTTTGCATAGCTCAAATATTAAAACAACTGAAGCAGCAAGCATACTGACGAATGTACAGAAGTGTAACTTGACTGCTGCTTTAATTGACTCTGACGTAGGTCTAAACGAAGGCTGGGACGCACCTTGGCCGAATCAAGTTGCAAACGAGGTATCATTGACCCATCAAAAAAACGAATAACTGCCGACCTCCCATCGGTCGGCATTCTCCCTCACTTGACAGCTTCACCTCTCTGCGGGCTCTTAGAGACCGAGAAACTGGAGTGCTTGTATACAAATGCTCAGGGACGTTCTAACAAACTGGCTGAACTGAAAGATCGCCAAGCCTCCGGCTCGTATGATGTCATTGGTATCACCGAGACATGGTTGCACACGGGGATGACGGACGCTGAAGTTTCGCTACCCGGCATGTCGCTGATCCGGAACGATAGGCTCACAAAAGGAGGAGGGGTAATCCTGTACTACCGAAACGACTTACAGTGCGAAGCCGTGGAGGATTCAGATTCGCAGTTCCCGGACTCTCTTTGGTGCCGGTTGCAGTTAAAAGGCAGGGACGCTTGCCTTATTATCCTGGTGTACCGCGCCCCAACTCAACATCCGGAACCGACTACCAAATAATGGCTGCTTTAAGGTGCAGTTTACAACAAAAGTACACTCACATTCTAATCATGGGTGATTTCAACGTACATTGTTTAGAAGTCCCTGCCACAACCGGCGAACAATTCAAAACCGATTTACGAGATCTAGTAACTACTGCTCCTCTTTACAACCACATCACTTTGCCCACACGGTTCAGAACTGGTAACAGGCCATCTGTGTTGGATCTTGTGCTTACCAACGAGGAGCATATGATTGATGCGTTGGTTTTAGACTGCCCGTTGGGTCGCAGTGATCACGCAGTGATCAGTTTCAACTTCGTCTGCTATGCAGAATATCTGAATGATAACGATGAGACTGTGCGAACCATCACAAGGTACGACCGACTCGCCCAGCTAGTCAGCGCCACAACATGGTCTTTCCTCGAAGAAGAACCCCCGGAAGTCGCCTGCCTCGAATTCGTCAACAAATTCAGTCAGCTGATTACACGGGCTTCAGAGATAAAAGCTTGCAATAAGTGCAAATCCGTTTCTTTCGTTAGGAGCAGAACCCGAAAATGGATGACAGTACGCAACGCAGCATGGCGAGTGTACAAAGAAGCTCCAGCACCAGAAACGTGGGACAACTACGTAGCCCAACGTAACCACTGCACTCAACTGTTAAGAGAAGGCAAAGCCGCCTATCAGCAGAACATCGCAAAAACTTTCAGTGTTAACCACAAACTGCTGTACAAGCACGTTAATAGCCTACGAAAGGTGAGGCAAGGATTTCCTCCACTCAAAATTGCTGAGGGCCCAACAAGAACGTCTATGGAAGCTGCAAACGCGCTGCAGATGCAATACGCCCCCACGTTTCAAAGGATCTTGCCACCAAGCGACCTACCAAGCTTTGTATTCTGCTCACCAGGACTAACTTACATCAGTTTTACCGCAGAGGCTGTATTGCAAAAGCTGACTTCTCTACGCAAACGCAGCTCGCCGGGTGTCGACGCGATTCGTCCTGAGGCATTGGGTGTAGCAGCAAACCAACTGGCAGGACATTTAGCTCAGTTTTTTCAGCACTGCTTAGACCAGAACCAAGTTCCCGCCATGTGGAAGCTTGGAATAATAAGCCCGATTCACAAAAGTGGAAGCAGATCTGATCCCTCCAACTACCGCCCAGTAACCCTTCTTCCTATACTCTCCAAGGTCATGGAATCCATAGTTGCCGATGCACTGGTGTGCTATCAGGAAAACTGCAACCTCATCACTCCTGAACAGCAGGGTTTCCGTCGACAGCGGTCATGTACAACTAATTTACTCATTGCACGCAGTAGTTGGACCGAGGCAGCCGACGCTGGAGAAGGTGTTGATGTGATAAACCTGGATTTTTCCAAGGCTTTCGATCGTCTAGACCATCGGATACTACTATCCAAGCTGCAGCATTACGGGATCGGCGACCCTCTTTTAAGCTGGATCGCCAACTTTCTATTTCAAAGGCAATTAGTGGTCAGAGTTCGGAGCTCTTTATTGGACCCCATACAAGTCGAGTGTGTTGTGTCGCAAGGCTCGGTTCTGGGTCCACGTTTATTTTTGGTGTTTATTAATGACCTTGCACAAGGAATCGCTTCAAACTTCCTAATGTTTGCCGACGATATCAAGATCTGGCGCAGGATGCAGGCGAACGCCGACCGACATGTGCTCCAAAGTGACTTAGATACAGTGTATCAATGGTCGATCCAAAACCTATTGCATTTCAACGTCAGTAAATGCAAGGTGCTTTCCATCCGACATCACGGCTGCTACTCGTACCGACTCGGAACGGATGTACTGCAACAATCAACTCTCGAAGGTGACTTGGATGTCCTGGTTCAAGATGACTTGGGTTGCTCCAGGCAATCGGAAAAGGCCTCGAAGACCGGGAACCAAAACGTTGGGCTGTTGAGGCGGGCGTTTGGACAAATAAACAGCTCCATATTTCGACAAATGCTCAGTGCGTATGTTCGCCCCCATGTCGAATACGCAATTCAAGCCTGGCATCCATGGATGAAACACGACCTTAATGCACTGGAGCAGCCTCAACGCCGGGCATCTAACAACGTAACTGGAATGCGCAATCTGTCCTACTAGGAGAGGCTGCGACGACTAGGTTTGTTCAGTGGAAGCTATCGCAGGTTACGAGGCGACCTGATTATGACATACTTGATTCTGCGAGACCCAGATCATGTGTGCCGCCCTTTACTGCAACTCAGCAGCAATACAAACCTGAGGGGCCACTCATTAAAACTCGCAGAACAATACAGTCGTCTGGAGTGCCGCAGAAATTTCTTTTCCATCCGTGTCTGTCACACGTGGAATGCTCTCCCAGAATCGGTCGTCTCTGCACCGACACTAACAATATTTAAATGACGGTTGGACGATGCACTCATCCACTTACACTTTGTTACTTAACACTACTTCTCCATCCTACACCTGGAGTTTACCCTGGAATTATCTGTTGTTAACTGTGGGTGCTGTGAATCTAAGAGGATCACAGGACTACAACGAAGCAAACGATAAGTCCTCCATTTCGTATTTAAATTATTAACTATTTCACTATCCTTTTCATCATAATTATTATGTTGATATCCCCACCAACTATCCAACGGGGCTTGTAAAGCAACGCTTCTTAACCCGTATAAATTCATTGTTCATTGTTCATTGTTCATATTCAAATACTCCTCCTGCACTTGGGCTAATGCACTTCCAGACAGACAGACTTCCAGACTGACGGATACAGAGTATTCGGAAATGAACGTTGCCCAACCCAACGTTTATTGTGTGAACTACGAAGAAGTGGAAGTCAATTAGTGAAGCACGATGTGAGGAACCGCAAGACTCACAAGGCAATCGAATGTGAACGCCAAGTACCTTCAGTAAAGCAACTGGACGGTCAGAAGATACACACAAGTATAGACTACATATGCGCGAATTAAGGAAAGCACAAACGTTTCACATTTACAACTCAAGAAGGCTGATAGAGGGGTGCCTTCGATAAATATCATGTAGGGAGACGACATTAAGCATTTGGGGTCCAGTACAGATAGAAGGCGCTTATATTTAGAGGGGAAGCTCGTGGAGTTCGCTGGGTCCGGTATTCTTTGGTATTTATTATTTATTATGTGGGTGTAAACCGGGGTGCTTCATCGACGGGCCATCGGGGCGGGATGGTCGGACTGCAAAAGGAACCGGCTATTCAGGAAAAACGGCTAACAGGACATTTCCATCGCTGCAGACCCGACGGTGCGCTTGGGAGTATCACGCCCTCACCACACTCCAGTGCACGGTCAAGAAGGTTCAAGTCTTACGAAGTAATCCAGTTGTCGTCTTCGGAGAACCGTATCCAAGCGCTCGCGCACCAGACTAGCCTGTCAGTACCGGTAAAATGGAAAACAGCGGCTGCTCGGGGCCAAGGTAGTGGGGCTGGAGGCTTTGGGCAGGTGGGCCAGGAGATTGCGCTGCTTCTCAAGGGACTTGAGTTCTGGAATGTAAAATTCGGGGAGCGTGGGACGTGGTCGGGACAGGCAGCGTGATGCCGTAGGGTCAGTGATGTAAGTATATAGAACGAAAAGAGTATACACGTTTGGGTTTTTCAAAAGTTTTGCGTTTTTTGTTGTTTCTTGCAATAGGTTTGTGAGTAAAACACAGGAAAGGTGAAAATTTTCCATGTCAAGGTAAATAACCTACGTCAACAAAATCTAAAATACCAACCTGCCGTCTGTCAGTTGCCTGAGTTTGGGGCTGGATTGGCGGAGATTCAGGGGTGATGGAAGGGTCTACAATAATTGGTGTGGGAAACGCAGTTGCAAGTGCTTCACCTGCACGGTTGTACCCTGGGAGCCTGGGAGCGGGTTTTCGAAGAAGGTTACCTTGAGATGATCGATGGGAACTGTAGTTAGGTGACCATTTTAGTCTAAGGCAAGTTGCTTCGGTGTTCCTGGAAGAAATCTAATGAGGCTAATGTAAAGAGACTGAAGTTGACGACACGCTCCATCCGTGAGAACAAAGATTTGTGTGCAGGTAGTGAGTTCACTGTGCAAGTGCACATATCTGTTCTACTCACGAGGAGGTATCGGGCACAGCGGACGCATGCATTACAAAAGAGAATATGCGAAGTTTGACAGTGGAATACATGATGGCGAGGGAGGTGAAGTAAGATCTGCTTGAAACTTAAGCGTTGCGCAGTAGACCAGTTCTGCTGATGCGCATTGCAGGTCAACTCTGATGCTACTACAAAGACGTAAGTGCACAAGTGAAATGTTTCCGCTCCAGTCAGGGTCAGAAGTGGCATAGAGAGAAGATTTAAGCTGTCATTGAAAGGTTTCCACCAAGCCATTAGCTTTCAGGTGATATACCATCGTTTGAATACGGGGGTAACCTAAGAATTTGCAGAACGCATAAAATTATGATGATTAGAAAGACGTCCGTTGTGAAGTTTAATTGGCATCCGCGGTTGGACACACCGGTTCAAGAAGACTGGACGATAACTTCGGATGAGCAGTCTGGAGCAGGAATGGCTCCTGCCCATCTGGTGAAGCGGCTGACACGTGTCAGTATATATGCCAATCCGCGAGGAGGGAGTAAGAGTCCTACTAAGTCTAAATGTACGTGTGAGAACCGCGAATCCGGAGCTGAGAAGGAGCCTAGAGGATTGTGGGCTTGTCGGTGTACCTTTGAGCGCTGACAGTGGACACAAGCTAGAGCCCAGTTACGAGCATCTTTGTTCACGCTTGGCCAAACAAAAAGCTTGGTGACCAATTTCAAAGATGCGCAGATACAAAGGTGTTATAGTGAGTGGTGGACGTCGAAAACTATGCGTCTGAAAGAGGCGGGCATAATGGGTCTTGGACAACCAGTGAAAAGATCGCAAAGGATAGCTCTGTCCGTGGTTTGGAGAGGAACGGGTTGCATCTACAGTGAAGTGGGCTGCAAGATGCTTTGGAGGCCTTTGTATTGAACCCAGGCCGATGCCATGGCGACAAGATCGACAGTAGGCACAGTGTGAAATTTAAGGTTGACGCGAAACATCGCATCAGCGAAGGGATTGGCGACAGTGGAGACTTGACGTATGCCAGTAGTGAACTGCTAACAAAGTCTATGTTTCCGGTTTCCTGTGGTGAACATTTGTTCGCTGAGGAGTTAAAGGCAAACACAAGAGTCTTGTGATCAGTGTAGAGCGTGAAATCCCGGTCTTCTAATGTGTGTCGGAAGTGACTAATAGGTAAGTGGATGGCAAACAGTTCTGTATCAAAGGTGGTACAGTGGAATTCTCCTGATTGCAAGCGTTCGGAGAAACCGAGCGGCTGCCACTCTCCACCAACGTGTTGTTGGAGAGCAGCTCCTATCGCAACCTCTGAAGCGTCTGTTGTAAAAGAAAGAGGAGCCGGCGGATCGGAGTGAGCGAGGAGAGCTATGTTGGCGGTAGCATACTTGAGCTCGGTGAAAGACGTGTTTGCTGTGTCGGGGAAAGCAAACTTACCTTCATTTTCTCAGAGCTAGTCAGTCAGAGTTTGCATGAGTTGAGCGCAGTGGGGGATGAAGCGTCGATTTTAGTTGACTAGACCAAAAAAATAGACGTACATGCCAGCATGAAGTCGGGGCTGGAAAGTTTTTGATGCATTGGACCTTATCCGCAAGGACCTCGATATCAGATGAGACGATTTGGCCTAAGAATTCTGCCGCAGACTAGCGAAGTTCGCACTTAGTCTGGATGTACGGTGACGCCGTGTTGGGTCTACCGCTTGAAAAGGAATACAATATGAGCTAAGTGCTCCTCGTCGGAAGAACTGACCACTGGAAGGTCCTCTAGGGATAGAAGAAGTCTAGGCCAAGGGTGACGTCGTGGACGAAGCGTTAGAATGTTTGTGCGGCATTGCACAATCCGAAAGGTATTCTCAAAAATTCGAACAAGTCGAAGGCGGTCATGACGGCAGTTTTTAGGTATGTCTTCTTCCTGGACAGGCATTTGGTGATAAGCTCGGACAAGAGCAATCTTACTGAGGACCGTCTTACATGTGCGTCATGCGGTGAGGTCCTGCATATGTGGGTTGAGGTAGCAGTCGGGGACCGCAAGTTTGATTAAGGTCCGGTACTCACTGTAGGGTCGCCAGTCACCAGCTTTCTTTGGAGAGGACGAAGGGCTATCGGAAGGGCGGATTATTCCAATTTCAAGCACGTGCTCAAACTCCGCCTTAGGTAGCATCAGTTTCTCAGGCGAAAGTCGGTGGGGGCTTGATGAGACAGGTGGGCTATTGGTACGGATATGGTGCGTGAGCTGCGAAGCCACAAGGAGAGCTTCGTGTATTAGATGGACCTGCTCAGGGTATTGAGAAAATAGTTGGGCATATTCGGAGAAAATCTGTGGAAAATTTAGACTGGGGTGATAGATGTAATATTGACCTTGGGGCTATGGAGCCTGAGCGTTGTTGCGGGATCGACTATCCTTTGTTGTTTTGCATCGATCAATAGACGAAATATCTGAGGAAGTCAAAGCCGATAATGACAAACGGGACGTCGGCAATAATGAACACGTAGCAGAATGTTCTACGGAGACCCAAGTTAGGTGTTAAAGAGCGCTGGCCGTAAGTAGGGGTTAGTGTGCCTTTGGTGACACGAAGACTGAGAGTGGCCGGCTGAGTGGCCTCCCTGGGTGCGGGAGAAACCCCGCTAACTTCAGCCCCGGTAGCAACTAAGAACGCGGTTCCAGATGTGCACTCCTTAACATAAAGGAGGCGACTGTTGTCGGGTGATCCATTGACGCTAGTCGTTTTTACGTCGTGGCCCGAGAGTTTCCCTGTTAAGTTGCATTGAAGGTGCAGCGCATGGTACAACTCTTGACTTTTACACCAAATCGGTGTTGGTACCAGTAGTACTGATTACCGCCTGCAGAGTCGTTACGGTTAAGCCATTTGCTACGTGAGCGGCCTCCGTTATTGCTAGACCTGTTGTTAAACCCTCGGTGCAAAGCAGCTAGTTCCGCCAAAATTGTCGTGCATTCCTGTGAAGTTTGGGCAGACTGGCTGAGGTGTGAACAACATGGAACAGGAACGCTATTATGAGTGCAAGCTAACTGGCAATCGGGAATTAATACAAGTAAGCTGAAGATGAAAACGGTCAAATACTGCGTCAGCTATTTGAAAGACGTCACCTGGTGATTGAAGTTGAATCGCGGTAAGATTGCTTGGGGTTGTTTCTGGTAAACGCTGTAACCGAGGTTCGCGCAATAGTGCTTCGTCCATGGACGATCTACCGAGCATTTGGCGCATGTCGCTCAATAGCGTTGAGGGTTTCATGCCGCTCAGGTGCAGACCTTGGAATAGCTGCTGAACATGGGTCCGCCGGGATGGTGCACTTCTGCTTACGACGGCCTTCTTAAGAGTGTTGTGAAGTGGCACAGCAACAGAATGCATTAAAAGATCCCTTAGTAGCAGCGGTACACCGTTGGGTAGGCAAGTTAGTAGCTGGCTACACTGTTGAATCGGAGATGATCCTCTAGCGAATGAACTCAGACTCTAACAATACAAACAAAAATTGTGGATCGCTGCTAATAAACGGCGTGACAGGAATGGGGACAGTATTGAAAACAGGATCAGGAAGTTTAACGTCCCAATCAAACATGTTGGAAGGATGCTAAAAGGGGAACATGGAAAACAAAACAAAACCGACATTGCTTGGTCTCATCGGAATGCGGGACACAAAATGGCTGCGATGGAGATCACAACCGGGGTCACCAATCATTGAGTTGAACTCAGTTACTGGTAGCGACAATTACTAGTAAGACTAACTACGGCTGCCGAGTATTCAGAAATGAACGTTGCCCAATCCAACGTGTATTGTGAGAGCTACAAAGAATTGGAAGTCATTTAGCGAAGCACGAAGCGAGGAACTGCAAGACTCACAAGCAACTAGAATGTGCAAGCCAAGTACCTTCAGTAAAACAACTGGACGGTCAGAAGATTCAAACGAGCATAAACTACGTAGTCGCAAAATACTAAAAGCATAACTGTTTCACGTTCAATACACTTGATGGCCACAGTCCCTACGTGACAAGCACTGAGGCAAGCATAAAAATACCCCCACCTTCAAATGTTGCTGAACTTAAGTGATTCCTCTTATGCGTCAGCTATTACAGAGCGTGTCTACCAAGTATGTACTGATAATTTGCATCGGTTGCTTATAAAATGATGTGATCAAACAAATGTCAAAGTGCGTTTAAGCAACTGAAAAAATAATTGAAGTCGGAGCTTCTGCAGACGTATTCTGATTCCAAGCTCCCGATCATAATAATATAATAATAATGTGTCAGCTGTACGCCGTAACGGCGCTTTGCTGCCGCCCCGCCACCACCAGTCGTGCGCTGGCTGGGTGTACCGCAAGGATGCGGACGGATACCTAACGTGTAAATTCGTGGATTGGGAGTAGTCACGGTGCACGAATTACCTTATTGCAACATGTAGAAGATAGGCTATGTTGGTCGATTTTTAACATCCACGGAACACAATTACGGACAAATAGAAAGAGAAGTTTTGGCTATCATGGTTGCCGTAAAGAACAATTAACAATGATTTAGCACTGGTAAAACAGCATGTGCTTGACAGGTCTCGTAGGGTGGGTGGAGTGAACATTACATTTAAATGGAACTAAGGGTAGGTAAATGGATATTTAAGTGTCCATCGAGTTAACTACACTGCTGCAAAACGATACTATGGAATGTAACTGGAATGCATACGAACAAAATAGTATGGAGAGCAGTTTTAATTCACGTACTCCTTGAGAAATAACAAAACGGATATGACTAAACTCACGCGTGTGGCGTTTCATTTGATCGATGTGATACGTTAATCCAGTTCAAGTACATCCAAGCTATTCACTATGACAATTCTGCATGTATCCGCACCGTTACGTTTCGGAGAAGGCTGTAAAGCTCATCATTTGGTTAGCGCTTTTTTATCCTCCGTGTGGAATGGATCATATCAAATAATGCAAGTGAGAAAGTGTTGAGCATGGCACTTTTTGAAAAGCAAGGATGAGGTGAGTTGGGAGGACGTTCTAGGTTTTGGACATCCGGAAGGAGAAAGCATTTTGTCGATAATCAAGGCGGCTGTGCTGCATGGCCAGTTGGAGATGGCAACATCTCAGGTTAGTGTTTTGGCTCAGCTGCAACAGATTGCGACAAGGGTAAAGTGGGTTCGTCAGCAGTAAGTAAACCATGATTATGTCTCCTTGCCGACGTCTATATCCACGACTGTACAATCTCAGGTACTGCAGTCTGCGTTGGTAGGAGAGATGAAACAATCCTCTAACGAGTTTGGTCGCTCTAGGTGGTGGAGCTCCCAATGCATTGACTTCGCGTTTGCGACAGAGACGCCAGGGCTGGATCGCATATTTCACGTAAGGCCTCACGTAGGCGTCGCGGAAGTTGCGGAAAAGATTGATGGCTGAAAATTGCCGGAATCCCTTCCTAAGAGCCCAAAATGTTGACTGGCTCTTTTTGATGCATTTTCAGTCTGTCTCGAGCAACCAAAATGGTCCTGTACGATCACCTCTCAACTGTACTTAGAGGTTTACACGATGCGCATCCGAGGACCGTTCGCATAAAACCTTTGTCTAGCTCATACTGCTGATGACTGGCGATTGATAGAGATATTAAAGCATTTTTGAATACTTGTAGTACATGCCCAAATAGCAAACAGACAAACCAGCTGGTCTCATTCGCCTTTAGGAGCTGATCGACGGTCCATTGGAAAATGACCACGCTGCGTATCTTGCTCCGATTGTAGGGAAATTGTCCCTACTCTGGTGGATGCGTACTACAAGTGGATGGATGCTCATGACGTTGCTAACGCTACAAATATTACGTTGTAGTCTATTTGTGCAAGGTAAACACCAATGCAGTATTCGGAGTAGGATGAGATGAAATTCACCCCCAACATGCTGCTTGCAAATGGTTCTCTAGCAAGATTCATTCAGCCCAGAATAACACCCGTCGATAAGGACGTAGTCGCGAAAAAGGCCCTCTTCATCTTCATTGGTTTTAAATGGGATACAGCTAGTGAGATTCTAACAAGGAAACTGATGCAATCGATAAGGTACACCTTTCCGGCTGCAGAGTTACTATGCATCTACGTCAGGAACCAGCTAATTCCTGTGTGCAACAAGGACAGACTGCCGAGGCTGACCTCTTCTTAAGTTATCTACCGAGTTGAGTACACTTTCGAGGCAGCTTACATTTGTCGGACTGCTCGTCAACTGTCATGTCTCATTAAGGAATATAGCCCTAAATGGTTGTTGAACGGGGGCACCGGAGTACTTACAAGCGTTATTTTCTCTCATCTGTTCGAACCAGATTACCAGATTAACCTCCCGAATGCCTTTACTGTGATTTATCAGGTTCCAATGAGCAAATCGGAAGGTACGCGGTTAAGGATGCTCGCCACTGCAGGAGCCATTGCGATACACATATTCCAACCCCCGCTGTGCTCGCAGAAAAAGATTGTTCAATCTCTATACCTGCCCTCGCCGAACAGCCATCAGCCTAGCCCTCACCCTGACATCGGCTCAGACATGGTGATTACGTAACCCTCAAGCGAGCTGTGTGGATGTGAAAACGGCGAACTGTTCGCTGTCTAATTATTGGGAGACTTGACGTATGCCAGTAGTGAACTGCTAACAAAGTCTATGTTTCCGGTTTCCTGTGGTGAACATTTGTTCGCTGAGGAGTTAAAGGCAAACACAAGAGTCTTGTGATCAGTGTAGAGCGTGAAATCCCGGTCTTCTAATGTGTGTCGGAAGTGACTAATAGGTAAGTGGATGGCAAACAGTTCTGTATCAAAGGTGGTACAGTGGAATTCTCCTGATTGCAAGCGTTCGGAGAAACCGAGCGGCTGCCACTCTCCACCAACTTGTTGTTGGAGAGCAGCTCCTATCGCAACCTCTGAAGCGTCTGTTGTAAAAGAAAGAGGAGCCGGCGGATCGGAGTGAGCGAGGAGAGCTATGTTGGCGGTAGCATACTTGAGCTCGGTGAAAGACGTGTTTGCTGTGTCGGGGAAAGCAAACTTACCTTCATTTTCTCAGAGCTAGTCAGTCAGAGTTTGCATGAGTTGAGCGCAGTGGGGGATGAAGCGTCGATTTTAGTTGACTAGACCAAAAAAATAGACGTACATGCCAGCATGAAGTCGGGGCTGGAAAGTTTTTGATGCATTGGACCTTATCCGCAAGGACCTCGATATCAGATGAGACGATTTGGCCTAAGAATTCTGCCGCAGACTAGCGAAGTTCGCACTTAGTCTGGATGTACGGTGACGCCGTGTTGGGTCTACCGCTTGAAAAGGAATACAATATGAGCTAAGTGCTCCTCGTCGGAAGAACTGACCACTGGAAGGTCCTCTAGGGATAGAAGAAGTCTAGGCCAAGGGTGACGTCGTGGACGAAGCGTTAGAATGTTTGTGCGGCATTGCACAATCCGAAAGGTATTCTCAAAAATTCGAACAAGTCGAAGGCGGTCATGACGGCAGTTTTTAGGTATGTCTTCTTCCTGGACAGGCATTTGGTGATAAGCTCGGACAAGAGCAATCTTACTGAGGACCGTCTTACATGTGCGTCATGCGGTGAGGTCCTGCATATGTGGGTTGAGGTAGCAGTCGGGGACCGCAAGTTTGATTAAGGTCCGGTACTCACTGTAGGGTCGCCAGTCACCAGCTTTCTTTGGAGAGGACGAAGGGCTATCGGAAGGGCGGATTATTCCAATTTCAAGCACGTGCTCAAACTCCGCCTTAGGTAGCATCAGTTTCTCAGGCGAAAGTCGGTGGGGGCTTGATGAGACAGGTGGGCTATTGGTACGGATATGGTGCGTGAGCTGCGAAGCCACAAGGAGAGCTTCGTGTATTAGATGGACCTGCTCAGGGTATTGAGAAAATAGTTGGGCATATTCGGAGAAAATCTGTGGAAAATTTAGACTGGGGTGATAGATGTAATATTGACCTTGGGGCTATGGAGCCTGAGCGTTGTTGCGGGATCGACTATCCTTTGTTGTTTTGCATCGATCAATAGACGAAATATCTGAGGAAGTCAAAGCCGATAATGACAAACGGGACGTCGGCAATAATGAACACGTAGCAGAATGTTCTACGGAGACCCAAGTTAGGTGTTAAAGAGCGCTGGCCGTAAGTAGGGGTTAGTGTGCCTTTGGTGACACGAAGACTGAGAGTGGCCGGCTGAGTGGCCTCCCTGGGTGCGGGAGAAACCCCGCTAACTTCAGCCCCGGTAGCAACTAAGAACGCGGTTCCAGATGTGCACTCCTTAACATAAAGGAGGCGACTGTTGTCGGGTGATCCATTGACGCTAGTCGTTTTTACGTCGTGGCCCGAGAGTTTCCCTGTTAAGTTGCATTGAAGGTGCAGCGCATGGTACAACTCTTGACTTTTACACCAAATCGGTGTTGGTACCAGTAGTACTGATTACCGCCTGCAGAGTCGTTACGGTTAAGCCATTTGCTACGTGAGCGGCCTCCGTTATTGCTAGACCTGTTGTTAAACCCTCGGTGCAAAGCAGCTAGTTCCGCCAAAATTGTCGTGCATTCCTGTGAAGTTTGGGCAGACTGGCTGAGGTGTGAACAACATGGAACAGGAACGCTATTATGAGTGCAAGCTAACTGGCAATCGGGAATTAATACAAGTAAGCTGAAGATGAAAACGGTCAAATACTGCGTCAGCTATTTGAAAGACGTCACCTGGTGATTGAAGTTGAATCGCGGTAAGATTGCTTGGGGTTGTTTCTGGTAAACGCTGTAACCGAGGTTCGCGCAATAGTGCTTCGTCCATGGACGATCTACCGAGCATTTGGCGCATGTCGCTCAATAGCGTTGAGGGTTTCATGCCGCTCAGGTGCAGACCTTGGAATAGCTGCTGAACATGGGTCCGCCGGGATGGTGCACTTCTGCTTACGACGGCCTTCTTAAGAGTGTTGTGAAGTGGCACAGCAACAGAATGCATTAAAAGATCCCTTAGTAGCAGCGGTACACCGTTGGGTAGGCAAGTTAGTAGCTGGCTACACTGTTGAATCGGAGATGATCCTCTAGCGAATGAACTCAGACTCTAACAATACAAACAAAAATTGTGGATCGCTGCTAATAAACGGCGTGACAGGAATGGGGACAGTATTGAAAACAGGATCAGGAAGTTTAACGTCCCAATCAAACATGTTGGAAGGATGCTAAAAGGGGAACATGGAAAACAAAACAAAACCGACATTGCTTGGTCTCATCGGAATGCGGGACACAAAATGGCTGCGATGGAGATCACAACCGGGGTCACCAATCATTGAGTTGAACTCAGTTACTGGTAGCGACAATTACTAGTAAGACTAACTACGGCTGCCGAGTATTCAGAAATGAACGTTGCCCAATCCAACGTGTATTGTGAGAGCTACAAAGAATTGGAAGTCATTTAGCGAAGCACGAAGCGAGGAACTGCAAGACTCACAAGCAACTAGAATGTGCAAGCCAAGTACCTTCAGTAAAACAACTGGACGGTCAGAAGATTCAAACGAGCATAAACTACGTAGTCGCAAAATACTAAAAGCATAACTGTTTCACGTTCAATACACTTGATGGCCACAGTCCCTACGTGACAAGCACTGAGGCAAGCATAAAAATACCCCCACCTTCAAATGTTGCTGAACTTAAGTGATTCCTCTTATGCGTCAGCTATTACAGAGCGTGTCTACCAAGTATGTACTGATAATTTGCATCGGTTGCTTATAAAATGATGTGATCAAACAAATGTCAAAGTGCGTTTAAGCAACTGAAAAAATAATTGAAGTCGGAGCTTCTGCAGACGTATTCTGATTCCAAGCTCCCGATCATAATAATATAATAATAATGTGTCAGCTGTACGCCGTAACGGCGCTTTGCTGCCGCCCCGCCACCACCAGTCGTGCGCTGGCTGGGTGTACCGCAAGGATGCGGACGGATACCTAACGTGTAAATTCGTGGATTGGGAGTAGTCACGGTGCACGAATTACCTTATTGCAACATGTAGAAGATAGGCTATGTTGGTCGATTTTTAACATCCACGGAACACAATTACGGACAAATAGAAAGAGAAGTTTTGGCTATCATGGTTGCCGTAAAGAACAATTAACAATGATTTAGCACTGGTAAAACAGCATGTGCTTGACAGGTCTCGTAGGGTGGGTGGAGTGAACATTACATTTAAATGGAACTAAGGGTAGGTAAATGGCTATTTAAGTGTCCATCGAGTTAACTACACTGCTGCAAAACGATACTATGGAATGTAACTGGAATGCATACGAACAAAATAGTATGGAGAGCAGTTTTAATTCACGTACTCCTTGAGAAATAACAAAACGGATATGACTAAACTCACGCGTGTGGCGTTTCATTTGATCGATGTGATACGTTAATCCAGTTCAAGTACATCCAAGCTATTCACTATGACAATTCTGCATGTATCCGCACCGTTACGTTTCGGAGAAGGCTGTAAAGCTCATCATTTGGTTAGCGCTTTTTTATCCTCCGTGTGGAATGGATCATATCAAATAATGCAAGTGAGAAAGTGTTGAGCATGGCACTTTTTGAAAAGCAAGGATGAGGTGAGTTGGGAGGACGTTCTAGGTTTTGGACATCCGGAAGGAGAAAGCATTTTGTCGATAATCAAGGCGGCTGTGCTGCATGGCCAGTTGGAGATGGCAACATCTCAGGTTAGTGTTTTGGCTCAGCTGCAACAGATTGCGACAAGGGTAAAGTGGGTTCGTCAGCAGTAAGTAAACCATGATTATGTCTCCTTGCCGACGTCTATATCCACGACTGTACAATCTCAGGTACTGCAGTCTGCGTTGGTAGGAGAGATGAAACAATCCTCTAACGAGTTTGGTCGCTCTAGGTGGTGGAGCTCCCAATGCATTGACTTCGCGTTTGCGACAGAGACGCCAGGGCTGGATCGCATATTTCACGTAAGGCCTCACGTAGGCGTCGCGGAAGTTGCGGAAAAGATTGATGGCTGAAAATTGCCGGAATCCCTTCCTAAGAGCCCAAAATGTTGACTGGCTCTTTTTGATGCATTTTCAGTCTGTCTCGAGCAACCAAAATGGTCCTGTACGATCACCTCTCAACTGTACTTAGAGGTTTACACGATGCGCATCCGAGGACCGTTCGCATAAAACCTTTGTCTAGCTCATACTGCTGATGACTGGCGATTGATAGAGATATTAAAGCATTTTTGAATACTTGTAGTACATGCCCAAATAGCAAACAGACAAACCAGCTGGTCTCATTCGCCTTTAGGAGCTGATCGACGGTCCATTGGAAAATGACCACGCTGCGTATCTTGCTCCGATTGTAGGGAAATTGTCCCTACTCTGGTGGATGCGTACTACAAGTGGATGGATGCTCATGACGTTGCTAACGCTACAAATATTACGTTGTAGTCTATTTGTGCAAGGTAAACACCAATGCAGTATTCGGAGTAGGATGAGATGAAATTCACCCCCAACATGCTGCTTGCAAATGGTTCTCTAGCAAGATTCATTCAGCCCAGAATAACACCCGTCGATAAGGACGTAGTCGCGAAAAAGGCCCTCTTCATCTTCATTGGTTTTAAATGGGATACAGCTAGTGAGATTCTAACAAGGAAACTGATGCAATCGATAAGGTACACCTTTCCGGCTGCAGAGTTACTATGCATCTACGTCAGGAACCAGCTAATTCCTGTGTGCAACAAGGACAGACTGCCGAGGCTGACCTCTTCTTAAGTTATCTACCGAGTTGAGTACACTTTCGAGGCAGCTTACATTTGTCGGACTGCTCGTCAACTGTCATGTCTCATTAAGGAATATAGCCCTAAATGGTTGTTGAACGGGGGCACCGGAGTACTTACAAGCGTTATTTTCTCTCATCTGTTCGAACCAGATTACCAGATTAACCTCCCGAATGCCTTTACTGTGATTTATCAGGTTCCAATGAGCAAATCGGAAGGTACGCGGTTAAGGATGCTCGCCACTGCAGGAGCCATTGCGATACACATATTCCAACCCCCGCTGTGCTCGCAGAAAAAGATTGTTCAATCTCTATACCTGCCCTCGCCGAACAGCCATCAGCCTAGCCCTCACCCTGACATCGGCTCAGACATGGTGATTACGTAACCCTCAAGCGAGCTGTGTGGATGTGAAAACGGCGAACTGTTCGCTGTCTAATTATTGACAGAGTCCGTCCAAAACAAACCCCCGAACCAATCACTATCCATTCTTTTATAGTTTGACCTTATATGATTGTACCGGCCCGTAGATGAATCACTGAAACAATTGTTTGCCTCAGACAGGTGTTATTGATGGACCACTGCGAATGTTTCATTTATTCAAACAACATGTGCAAGGCAATGGCATCCACCACATGGCTTTTCTCACCGTACTACCCAGCGTCTAACGGTGTAGCGAAAAGAGCGGCACAAACCGCGAAGGCGGTCCTCCTGAGGCAGCGTCGTGGCTCTAGATGCAATGAACGTGATTGATTCCTATTGGGGTATCGCACCACACCGTTGAACTCCATCAGTTCTAGCCCGGAGGGAGGCTACGTTTGGGCGTCGGCTACATACGAGGCTACACTTGCTTTTCCCAGACCCGGTCAGGCCAAGCGTTGCCCAAAACAGAGCATGCATCAGAGTGAGCGCACGCCACCTTAACTCCAGGATTTGGTAGTAAAACGAGATGTGCACACAACACCCACGCATGAGTAGGCATGGCAGCCAGGAACCGTACTTACAAGTTTAGAAACTGAGGCCGACATACAACTGAAACTTTGCGAACCAGTACACAGGCACAATGCTTTCGTCCGTTTCCGCACCTCGGTCGTATCATACTCCGAGAAAGAAGAGGAGGAGGAGGGAGTTGTTACGGAGGAGCGTGAGGAGACAAACAAAACCCAAAAGGATGTAACGGATCAGCCGATCGCTATTCGGAAACCACAATGTGCACCCAAACCAATAGAACTTTATGTTTTACAAATGTGCTTTCAGCTGCCACGTGAGGGGTGTTACGGCCGCAAGTTTTAAATTTACTCAAACAACCACTCACACCCACACACAAGTGACTGATCGAACAGTATTGTCACAGTGCCCGATACTAACTGGCCTTTTATCCTTGTGCTCATTCGCTCATTTGACAGTTTATGATTTCCGCTTTCGAACCATGTTACCAAATACAATTCCGCGTGTACCATCCCGTTGTGACTACTTATTCCGTTTTCGGGGCTACGTGTCAAACTACGAACTAGGGATATGTGAGCATTACATAACACACTGTATTACCTGAACTATATTTCAGAAGTTATGAATCCTGACTATGTAGTTTTATTTATATTTCTGGACATACAGCAAGCATTCGTCCGAGTACCTCACAAGCGGTTGTTGCAAATGTTGGAGACCTTTGAGTATCGGGACTCATTACTAGGTTGTCTATCGTCATACATGCGCGCTCATCATCAGGTAGTCACTTTAAATAACTATGGCTATTTTCCAAGCCCACATCCGTAAATGTAGTCGGCCAATTTGCTTCATCGACGATGCCATCAAGATCGTCAATAAGCTTCGGTGTGACAAACTACACCGAAGGTTTCTGCTTAAGTTGACTTATATTTCCTTGAGACATGGTGTCACACGTGCACGGTGAACCTCTCGGGTAAGAAATCAAGCTCCCTGTCATAAGGCTGTGCCATCCCTGAAGGATATGAACCCTGAACAAGGAACATTTTCTTGTAAAGCTGTCCGCACGTAATCTCGGAACTAGTTACTCATCTACCTTCCATTTCTCTGAACAAGCCCAATACCAACTAGCACGTAGCAGACCATCTGTGTATAATATATCCATGCCAGCGTTGAGATTTTGAACTTACTCATCCAACCCATCCCCGAACACTGCAGCATACTATACGGTAACGCGAGAAAGAGCGATAGTACTGATGCAGAGCGACTGTAGGGCTTGTTTACCAAACATCTGGTTAGTATACACGCTGCTATGATATATCGGGGATGTCTCGACGAAAACCAACACGAATCAAGCTGAATTCGACGACTGAACCGCAAAACGTGTTGCTGCTTTTCACCTCCTAAACAAAATGACCTATTCCTACATGCCTGCACTTCAACATAGCTCAACTGCAGAAATTCGCAATAAAGATTTTACACTGATTATACCAAGGACCGGAACGAACGTGCACTCTACTTCCTTGCTGGTCAAATATCTGTGTAGTAAACTATCATCCACACCCAGGTTATGTGATAATGTGGCAACATTTAGAAGCAGATGCACCAATTATCTTGATCTAAATACCATAATTACTATATTCACATGGGAAATATTCGTCGACGAGCCATTTCAAGAACAGGCCAAAAGCAACTAAACAGCGATGTTCCCAAAACTGGACTTTCGCTTCAACTATTCGCCAGAAGGTAACGACGTGAAACGCATGCACATTCTTCCATCTGTGCCTAGCACCCATGCAAGAGCACGGTTACCTTTGTACAGATTGATCTGTACCGCTACAGAACACAGTTTCTCGGATCGTGAAATATACTTACTATGTTACTAGTATCATGATTGCCGATATTATTAGTTGTCTATTTCACAACAGTATATATGAGATCCTTAGTTATGAGAGGTTACTATTTTTGTCGTGCCTAAAACATCAGGAAGAATTTTTCAGATCAAGAGTTTTCTCGAGTGTGCACACAAGTATGTAAGGTATGCTAGTGTGAGAATATCAGAACCATCTTCTCACTCTCATCAAATGTTGAGCGGAGTATTGCCAACCGATTTCTTGTCTCTGTATTAATGTCTATTTCAGGTAAATCAGAAGTGGGGTACTGGTGCGAATCCGAAGAAAGTAATCTCTACTACCAAAGTTATGGTCTCCCAGCTAGGTGCAGAATAGGCTTCAGTTTCGATGGATAAGTCCGCCTAAGTGGGAAGATGTCTGGCAATCCGTGTTGCGGCCAGATTCATTCTTGGGCCAATACAAAAGGATAGCACCACGTAGGATGAAAATAAACTCACGGAAGCAATGAGCTAGACTAAGCGCGACAAATATTCTGATGGCTGTACGATCGAGCGGCTATCCACGTGTGACTCTCATCCACCTCGTTTATGCAGATTCCCGAAAAAGGGTAAGCCCAGCATACCACTGCGTCGAATCGTCAAGAATTCTGATTCCGCTGTAACTCGGTTGTTAACTACTTTGTGGAATTACTTGAGCCACGGCATAAAGAATTTTCAGTCCACGTTGTAAGTGATACAGTGAATTCGTTGCAGAATTAGAAGACTTGAATGGGAAAGACAAGCCGATGCTTTCCGGCCACATAGAAGTACTTTCTATAATTTTTTGTTTGATTATAGCTTTTAACGTGATTTGAGATAATGTAGGTAGAAACGGAATTACTATTGGTAGTCCTACAGAGAAGAAAAATGATCCAATGCTTCGCCGTACCTATATCAAATAATTCTGATTCGGTGGAAATACTGTCGACAAATGGACGAAGTTTTGGTGGCCATCGAACTGCGAGCTGAATCTTGAAATTTTGTTAGCCACATAGTCAATCAATCGGCGTCTCAGCATTCGCAGCTTGCTACTTTTGGTCAGTCTTACGTAGTATTTGACTAAATATTTCTGCGAGTTTTTCAGAGCGGTTTCTAAACTATTTTTTAAGGCTGATTGATCGGTTGCAGCTTTCAAATTAATGGAATGATTAATCATGATAATAATAAATGCGTATTAATCTAGATGTTCTATTAAAGCAATAGTGCCAACGTAGTGTCGTCCCCAGGGAACTACCTTCATGCAACCTGGTACTACGAACTGTTACTCCCGCACTTCTATGTCTTATCTGACCAGTGTATAGGGCTCATTATAGGTGCGTATATATGGACATTCAGGACATATAGCCCGGAGCATCAATCGGCATTTTAAGCCAAACAGTCTCAATAATCGTCAGGTAGTCCATGAATTGTTGAATCACACGTGTTCATATATTGGCTTGGAAGCTAAAATCCCGCACATCAGGAAAGGAAATGAGTAGTGCTCAACGATGTATTAAAGAAAAGTATCCGGTTACCCTGACGGAAGAAGGCCGATGGCGTTCATTTACTTACCCTGGCTCGCTTATGGTGAACGTCGGTCGTTTACTTCTGTTGTCCCCAACATCCAATAATCATACAATTTTTAGCGAAATTCCCAACGTTCTACTGCGCGTGCAGAGAAATGAATTGCTCTCTCACCTCAGTGGTGCAGACGTATGGAATTCTCGGCATGCGAGTGATTTAGTGCAGGGCTCAGCTGAGATAAAGCGCAACCTCAAAAGACACACCGACATGAGGCTGTTGATCAGCGAGTGAACCACAACGTGTCTCGGGTGCTCGTTAGCTTTCAGCTAACTTCGCGCTGAGTGCTGAAGGTCATGCCCAACCGTAGGCGTTGGAGCGATCGATGGTTTTCTTTGTGTGTCTCGCTGGTTACGCAGCAAAGTCGGCCTAGGCAAGCAACATGAATGTGCGCACGTGATGGCAGCTCAGCTGAGCACGAGGTTAGGCATTGCAACTCTTGTCAATGTTATTGAACCACAGGTAATGGAGCACGAGCAGACAATGCAGTCGGGATCACGTAACTTCCCTGTTACTCAGCGTGCGCTGATCATTCGGCTGTACGGTGAATGCGGTTTAAAAGTCGCAGCAGCTTTAAGAAAATACAATGCAATGAACGCAGGAATGCGTCCCGTCACCGTCCGGTACGTGCCTTAACAAGTGCAGAAGTTCGAGCAAACTGGGCGTGTGTGTGACATGAAGAGAACCGGACAGTTTCGCATCATCAGCTTGCGCTGTAGTCAGTGAAGTGTCAAAAAGTCCCGATCTCAGCATTCGTCGGATCGTACAGCACTGTGACATGACCCGATTTGCGATACACCGGATATTACTGGAACGAACGTTTGGAATGTTCCGTGCACTGAAAGTGCAGGTTTCGATCCCCTGCGATCCGGAGAAGTGGCATGAATTTTGCCACCGGTTTCTGGATCACGAGGATATTTGTTCAGTTATCTTTACAGATGAGGCATTTTTTCTTCTGCGTGGGACATAACAATAATGTTGGGCTACCAACAACTCACGAAAATTTACCGCAGCACCTATGTACCGCAATGTGAAACTGATGGTTTGGGCCAGATTAACAAGCCAGAAAATCTTGGGCCCATTTTCCTTTTCCGGGAATGTGACCAGTAAGTTGTTGTTTTGAAGTACTAAAGCCTTATCTTTACCTAGCATCATCGTATTTGGAAATGCTGCAGAGATTTGTGCTTCTCCAGTTGGAGGCCGAAGGGGCATGCAGGACTATTTGGTGGCAGCAAGATGGTGCACTTGCACATTCTGCTAAAACGGTGCGTGCTTACCACACCGACATATTTGGCCACCATTAGATCGGACCCGGTGGACCAATGGAGTGGCCCGCTCTCACCATTTTTGAACACCATGGACATTTTTCTATGGGGCTAACTGAGGCGGCTAGTGTACAATCAAGGCCGCGTACATTGGATCAATTTAAAGAATATTGTGAACGAATGTCACGCGATCACATGGGATACATTGGAGAAAGTGCTCACTAATTGCATCAGGCGGTTTCTGCACTGCAAGCAGAACGCCGGCGGACATGCTGAGCATATCCTTCACTAGCATAGAGGATGGTTATAATACGTTCCTGCTAAAATATTTATCCTCTTTCACAAATATGTTAACGACTAAACTGGACCGCTGGCAAATGGTGCTAACGATGCGTCCGGTCGGATAGAATTCTTAACGTCCAGGCTGTCGCTGAGCACATAAACAGCGTAGGCACCGAAACGTTCGATGGCTACGTATGGCGGAATCACTGAGTCGCTATGAGCTGAGGTTCGTCCAGCCTTAATGAAAGCCGACTGTGTTGTTGACTCAGTTTCAGGCTATTGCCTGTGAAGTTGATGTTCCGGATGAGTTGCACTAGGTGGCAACTAGTCTAGGTGGGGTCGTTCCGTATCTGGTAGACTAATATGAGGTCATCACGTAGCCACCTGTAGCTTCCACTGCACACTCCGAGTGCTTTTAGTCGCTGTTTTTGCAAAAGGTTGCACAAACTCTTGACATATTTTGTTGCTCGACCATGGTGAGCTTCAAACGCTGCTAGGTCACGGTTTAGCCAAGTGTACCAACCCTGGATCGCGTATTCGACGTAGGCATGGAGCATCGTAGAGAAGATGAATGAATCCAAACTTTCGAATGTCATTCGCAAGCTAATAACGTGCTGGTTACCACTTTTGGATGCCGGCTATCTGGAATAACTGAAGTCGACCTGCACCAGCACACCGAAGTCAAGTTCCTGAGGGTTTGTATGCAGGTCATATGCCACAATATTCTAGAGATATGCGTGTCTAAGGCGGATGTGGCTAATGTGTCACTTGAGCACATTTAATGGCAGTGAATTCCTTACCGGTCAATGCCAGGTCCAATCTAGTTTGCACGTGGAGGATCTTGAGGTTGTCCATTCTCTTTATCCCCGCCAACTTTTAATGTCATCCGGAAAAGTAAAACTTTTGTGGTGTTGGCTCTCGCTAGCTCGTCGCTCTCAACTAGATTAGAATCGGGCAGAGATGGTTGGACTCTAACCTAGAACTGCTGTTCAAGGTTAAAATTACCAACCCATCCTAATAAAGCATTGCCTACATTTTCCACGTGGCCCATCATTGCGTCAGCGTCGATCGCTTCCATGATTTTGGAAAGGGCAGACAGTGTTACCGGACGGTAATTGGTATGATCAGACGGACTTCTCTGAAAGCATCCGGCAAGTAGATTGGCTAGGTGAAGAGCCCATGGTGCGCTGAGGCTGGTGGTGGCTAGATCCTGACAGATGGTCTACCACCGCTGCTACTGTTGCGCCATAGTCTCATGTCCTGGGCGCCTCCACGTGGCGACCGCTGGGTGGGAGTTAGGTTTCGCAGCTCAGGGGTAACTGCTTAAAGTTGAAGGAACAGTACAGCCGTCTAGAGTGTCGACGGAATTACTTTTCCCTTCGGGTTTGCAAACCTTGGAACGCACTCCCAGACTCAGTTGTATCCTCTCCTACCCTGGATGTTTTCAAAAAACGATTAGATGTTGCTCTTAGCTCCCAACATTTTGTTACCTAAACTCCCCTACTGTGGATTACGCCAAGGATGCATTACAACAGGATTTATGTATAAACGGATCTAAGTGAGCGACCATATTTTACTTTGCTCACTCTTTACCTCAATTATCACTGCACCCCAGTGTCTTTCTGAACGTTTACGCTCGATAATTTATTTTAATTTTACACTGATGTTACTTATCAAACTATTCATCTCGGCAGACGTTCGGTAGATGACCCAGACATATTTTGATTTCATCATATTCACCTCAACCATCCTACGGGACGTGTCAAGCACTTGCTTTTATCCCGTGATAAATCATTGTTCATTGTTCATTGTTCATTGCTAAGATCCAGGACAACAATCCGCATGAGTCAGCTAACTGACCATGTGCTAGCCCCGCTGCCTTTCGGATGTTCATTTAATCGAAGGCTTTGGCTGAGGACCCGAGTCGTTCTCCTGTCATGTGTGGGCGCCCTGGCAGTATCCTAGTCCATCCTCTTCGGAAGTTAGTAAGTGGTCGATGACCATCTTCCCGTAAAACCTAGCCATGGGAGATAACAGGTTTACGGGTGATATTCTCAAAGCTCGATTGGCGTAGAGCACGAGGGCCACGCATTGTCTCTGACGGTGGGAGGACACCTCCGGGTGTTCAACGGTTTGCTACTGCCCGCCTCAAGCCAGGCAGCCCCTGGTCAAATTGGTGCAAACCCGCCAAAAACCCACCTGCGTCTGGCCGTGGTCGCAGGTGTATCCCACTACGGTCGCAAATATATATAAATCGTTCCAGAACCTCCAAGGCTGCGTGTGACGGCCGTCAAGCAGATCCCATCTGTCTCTGCAATCACATTCCCGAGCTGGATCTGCTCTCCACTGCCTTGTGGGTCAGGCTATTGAGCCAAAGGCTCCGGGCGGAGTCCCTCAAGCAAACCTCCAAACCACCCACTGCCTTGTGGGACAGGCTATTGAGCCAAAGGCTCCGGGTGGAGTCCCTCAAGCAAACCTACGAAGGACAACGACCACCTCGCGTGCGATTGCCCACCAATGCAATCGTATGCCTGCGCAAAGCACTCAGCATCGGGTGCTGGAACGTGCGCACCCTACTGGACCGGAACTCCAGCGAGCGCCCGGAGCGACGCACTGCACTGGTCGCGATGGAGCTGGCGCGCTACCACATCGATATTGCGGCGCTCAGTGAAACTCGGCTCGCTGAGCAAGGTAAGTTACATGAAGCAGGTGCTGGCTACACATTCTACTGGGTGGGGAACGCCGCCTCAGCACCACGTGAACATGGGGTCGGATTTGCAATATCCGATCGCCTGAATGGCCAGCTGGTGGGTGAACCAACGGGCATCAGCGCGCGACTGATGACTGTTCGCCTACGACTCGGAAGAGGTAAGTTTGCTACTTTCATAAGCACGTACGGTCCGACCATGTGTTATCCTGATGACACGCGTGATCAGTTCTACACTGAGCTATCCTCCGTGATACGGTCTGTGCCGAGAAGCGACCGACTATTTCTGCTGGGTGATTTCAACGCGCGCGTTGGGCGTGATGCATCAGCGTGGACAGATGTTATCGGTGCGCATGGCATTGGTTCAGCGAATGCGAACGGTGACAGGCTGCTCTCACTGTGTGCCACTCACGGCCTGACGATCACGAACACTCGGTTTGCACTGAGTGCGAGTGATATAGCAACTTGGACGCACCCACGGAGTGGTCACACTCACCTGCTTGACTATGTCATCGTACGTCAGCGTGATATGCGTGAAGTGCGCATGACACGTGTACTGCGTGGAGCTGAGTGTGGCACTGATCACAAGTTGGTTCGGACCAAGCTGTACATATATTTTCGTAAATCAATGTATTGCACTCGAGCCGTGAGTCGGTGTAAATTTAACATTCTCTCCCTCGGTACTGTGGCGAAACGTACTGAGCTGGAGAAGGCGATGGCTGCACGCCTGTGTGGTGATGTGGACTGTATAGCCACAGTGGGCGACCTGTGGCACTACATTCGCGACCAGGTGACAGCTGCTGCGGAGGAGACCATCGGGCGCGCAAACTGTAAGCGGCCTAATTGGTTTGATGACAACAATGTGACGATTGACGCATTGGTGTCAGAGAAGAATGCAGCATTTGCTGCACATGTTGCAGACCCCAGTGACTTGGGGAAGAGTAGTCAGTTTCGCAAACTTCGCCGGCGACTGACCCGAGAGCTCCGTCGCATAAAAATGCATGGTGGACGGAGAAGGCGAAGCAGATGGAATGCTACGCCGAACGCCGTCAACACAAGGAATTCTTTGACTCCTTGAAGGCGGTGTATGGACCGAGATTGGAGCCGCTGAGGACACTGATCGATGGGAGTTCAGGCGCTACCTGCACCCAGACTGCAGACATAATGCAGGTCTGGCGGAAACACTTTGACTGTCTCTTGAACAACCGTTCAGAGATCGACTGGCCTACATTGGATGGCCTGAAGCAGCACGATGTGAAGGCGGATCTGGCGGATACGCCGAGACTGGATGAGACGCAGAGAGCACTTGCTCAGCTGCGAAATGGCAAATGTGCCGGAGGTGACGGGATCCCACCTGAAGTATTGAAACACGGTGGACCCGCGTTGTTGACTGCGCTGCACCACTTGGTGCAACGCGTGTGGATTGAGGAGGAGGTGCCTGCTGAGCTGAAGGATGTCCTTGTGCAACCACTGTACAAGGGCAAAGATAGCAAGCAATGTTGCACGAATTATCGTGGCATCAACTTGCTGAGTTGTGTGGGCAAGGTGATTGCCCGAATCCTGCTCAATCGCCTCATGAGTCAGATTGTGGAACCGAATGTGGCGGAAGAGCAATGTGGATTCCGTTCGGGTCGCAGCACTATAGATATGGTGTTTGCGGCTCGTCAGTTGCAAGAGAAGTGCAGAGAACGACACCAGCCATTGTACTCGCTTTTTGTTGATTTCCACAAGGCATTTGATACGGTGAACCGCGAGGCATTGTGGCTGGTGTTGGGTAAGTTTGGTTGCCCGCGTAAGTTTGTAAGTTTAATTGAATGTCTGCACAGTGGTATGCGAGCGAGGGTGCAGCTGAGTGGAGAGACCTCTGATGACTTTACAGTTGTCTCTGGTGTGAAGCAAGGCTGTGTGTTAGCTCCTGCCCTGTTTAATATATATCTTCATGCAATGTAGTCCTGTGCTTTTGATGCGGCTTGTGCTTACGGTGTTCGTGTGGAGCACCGTATTGATGGTGGGTTGCTGAACATCCGTCGTTTCGGTGCGAGAACTCTAGTCTGTGAGACAACTATCCGTATGTTGCTGTTTGCTGACGACTGTGCGTTGTTTTCACACAGCGCGGATGAGTTGCAGCACATGACTAGTGCTCTGGCTTCGACAGCGGCCAAATTCGGGCTCACCATCAACACAAGCAGAACTGTCTGTCTCTTTCAGCCTTCACCGGAGATGCAATCTTCAATATTGCCGCGAATCAGCATTGGTGCTGAAGTATTGGAAACCATCTCCCGCTTCTGCTACCTTGGGAGTGTGATGTCGACTGATCAGCAGCTACACGTTGAGTTGCGTATTCGCATGTCGAAGGCGGCAGCGGCATTCGGGAAGCTTGAGTACCGAGTGTGGAACAACCATCAGCTTAGCATTGGCACGAAGCTGATGGTGTACAAATCCATGGTACTGTCCGTTCTTCTATACGGCAGTGAAACGTGGACGATGTACCGTCGGGATGTGCGATATCTCGAGCGGTTCCATCAGCAGTGTCTGCGACGAATGCTGCGGATCGGCTGGGGCGCCAGAGTTGCAGACACGGAAGTGTTGCGCCGCAGTGGGATGTATGCACTGGACGGCATACTTTTACTGCGACACCTGAGATGGCTCGGTCATGTGAGCCGTATGGATTCGACGCGGATACCGAAACAACTCTTATACGGTCAGCTGAGTATTGGGAAGCGGCACGTGGGGAAACCAAAGTTACGTTACCAGGACATGATTAAAGTGAGCCTCACACGTTCTCATCTTGATTGCAGATCATGGGAATGGAAGGCGGTTGATCGGCGTGCGTGGCGCGATCTAATCACGAAGGCAGTTGCTGAGGTGCGGGAGAAAGACCTCATACATGCAGAGAAGAAGCGGCAGTTGCGGAAGCGGCAAGCACCGATGAATTTTACTCCATCGACATCGAGCGCATTGTGCTGTAGAACATGCGGTCGCGAGTACCTTAGTCAGGCAGGCCTAGTGAGCCATGAGAGAGGTCACTCGGGACCAATGCCCAAGCGACGACGGGTCCCGCAGTGAACGTAGGCAGCACCGGCCCAGCGTTTGTAGGCACGCTGAATTCGATTTACAAACCGCATGCTTGCATGCCAAGTCTCTTTATTTCAGGTGGTGGGTTTTCGGTTCTCTCTTAATTCCTTTCTTTCTCATATAAATGTCTAGTGGGCCATGAGCTAGGTCCATTGGGGCCACTACAGAAGCGACGACGGGTCCTGCAGAGAATTACGGGGAGCCGGCGCAGCGTTTGTAGGCACGCTGAATTCGATTTACTAACCGCGTGCTTGCATGCTAAGTCACTTTATTTCAGGTGGTGGGTTTACAGTTTTTACCTTACTGCTTCTCTTTCTCATATAAATATCTCCCTGTACTCTATTCCATTAACTTGCACACATCGCTTCAGCCAATTGTATTCGATTTCCATAACATTTTTGTGTTCGTGGCATACCGTGAACTATATTTCCTGACCTCGTGCACTTAGCTAGGATTTGTTTGTAAACAACTTATAACATATGCTATTTAATTAAGGTTTATATCACCGTTTCCTTATGCATTAATCGAGTTTTTCTCTTTTTCTCTCCCTCTCTCAAGTGATTGGCTGTTGTTTGATATCCCCGGTGTGGCTGCGCTTGATGTGCATGTTGACAAGGTGCCTACCTGTCTATTACCCACCACCTCGTCCATACTGGCTCCAGGAGACAGTTGGTCGTTGCTGGAGGGGACGGGGTGCACGGTCCTTGTGGCCGTGTTAGGCTCGAAGAGTGGTTCCATGCACTCAGTGTGGAGCGGACTACGGTCCAGCCACCGCCTTGTGTGCGTTTGATTCCCCAAATACAGTGTACTTGTGTTTGCCTGTGAAGGAGTGTGGGCCGGCTCCGTTGATGAAACGTGGCTCCCATCCACATGCCTCCCGGTCTTATTCATTCGGGTTTACACTAGATATGGGGTGTGTGGTTGGAGCTGTGGGTGGTGCAGCGCAAGCCATCCATGGTCCCTCTGTAGGCGCAGGCGTCCTGTGGCTTGCCACAGTGACAGGCAAATCCGAATCCGGATGCCGCCAAGCAGTAGATAGTATTTTGGGGACCGAAACCCCCGCAATATGTCATTAGCTGCAGAGGAATTAAAGGCAATACTTCACCGACAGCAAACTCAGTTCGAGGCGGCCCAGAGGCAATTAATAAAAAATTTGATGCGACAGTTTAGCGTTACGTCGTCAGTTCCGTCCCCGGAAGACAACGTAACTGAAGCAGTTGTAAACAATCTCACGGAGTTCTATTATGCACTATATGCTGAGCTGACTGTTGAGTCATGATTCAGACGATATGAGGCTAAGTTAAAATTGAGATGAAGCACAAGAATGACGCATGGCGATTCGGGCTGTTGTTGAGAAGCTTGGTACAACTGAGCACACGAGAAAAATTTCATTTTGCAAGGGAAAGCTAGAGACCTAATTTTTGAGGAAACCTTCCACTAGGTATCAGCAAATTTCGATGAGCGTTCTTCCTTGTTTAATACTCGAAATCAGCCCATGGGACTAGCGAAACAGAAGAGCGAAGATTTTATCACATATGCTGGTAGAGTCATTTTCGAGTGCGAACAGTTCAAGCTATCTACTGTTGTATCAAAAGAAGTTAGATTTAACAGAAGCGTATTGTAGGAGGCAAGTAGAACGTACATTCGCCCAGAACGAATTAAAGGCACTCACTAGGAGTTCCGCTAATCGACCAATCAGTGTTGAGCGAAGTTCAGCCAACCCGGATAAGTCTAAGGTAGCGAATCACATTACCACTCTCCCATTTGGAAAAGTTGCTTCCTACGGGTTGGTATCAAGCAACTGGCTTCGGTTTATGGCTGGACCTCGGTAGTTTATGGGACGGTGAAACCGGCTGTGCCTGAGTTTCACATGTATCTTGGTTAGGCTACGAGGACGGTGCAGTTGCTCTGTAAAGCCGACGGGGTTGCCTATCAAGCCATGTTGCAATCGACATGTGACAGGGCCACACGTATGCGTGATTCTCAGGGGGTGCAGACAGAGTTGTGGGACCCTTTACGGTACTTCTACTTTTGATCCGAATAAATGATCCCGGCTGCAGTGGAAGTGAGGTCTTAGCGTAAGATTGTTAATAGGTTGCTATGCGGTTTGGCATTTCCGAGTTTTACAGGAAAGGACACATTGTATGCGGCATCTACCATAACAGAAGATCAGTTCAAGCGTCTGATTTTATTTGTAGCCTCCAGTTACACTCTGACGATGATATCAAGATCAGGTTACTGAGCAATATTGAAATGTCCGCAGGTATTACACCACAGTAGATAACCCATGTAAGCGTTTGGACCAAGGGAACAATAGTTTTATACGGGTAAAATAGCAAATGCTTAACAGGTCCCGTAAGACGGTTATGCTAAAACATTAAAAATATAAAAGAATGTTAGCAAAATGGGTTTACAACAATGAACTCACTGAAGTATACGCAGCATAGACTGTAAATCCACTGTAAATCCATAAGAAATGGCGGCAAATGGGATGTTTGGTAAAAATCGTGAAAAATGTAGCACGAAATCTGGGATTTGCCAGCCGGTGAAATCGCTTACAGACCCATGTGTTCATCAATGGATAATGCGTCATGTTAGATGGTGCAGTGAAATAAGTGCATGGTCAATTCGGGCTTTGAACTCTGCCAGCCAAACGGCTCGTCAGATTATTGTTTTATTGACAGTGGAAGAGATACAATCAGAATTCGTAAAGGTTTATTACAAATATGGAAACGCCTACAGAAACATTACACTTGCCTAGCCAAGCATACGGAGACGACTGTATGAGTCACACGCCGATATAAGTAGTCTACATGGAACCCGAAAGAATGTCATTCGGTGAAGGTCCCCAGGCTGCACAAATTGACAGATGAGGACCGTGTCAATGGGACAATGGAACAATGGTACTATCCAGGTAAAAAGCTAATGCTGAACAGGTCCAGTAGGATGGTCATTGTGAAACTTCAAAATGGGGTTTACACCGGTGAACTGACTGAGGTATACTTAGTATAAGCAGTACATCCAGCATAAGTCCAAAATGGACGACGGCAAATGGGATGTTGGTAAAAATGGTGTCTCTTCCTCGTGTACACATACAGGAGGTGAAAAAGGGGACAAAACCTGCCATTTGACCGCCAGTGTAATCTCTCACAGACACTCGTGTTTCTCCATGGGTAATGGATCATGTAAGATGTTGCGGCGAAATAAGTGCGCAGTCAACTCAGGCTTTGGACTGTGCCAGCGTGGGAGCACTTAAATCATAAGAAGAAGAAGAAGAAGAAGAAGAAGAAAAGAAATTGCGACGGTATTCCTAACGACTGTGCTGCTCAACCAGCTTGAGATGGTAGCCCCTAGTTTGCTGTTGTGACTGAGCTCTAGTAAGTAGCGACGCGTGTGGTTGGATCTCACACAATCTGCAAAGTCAAAATGAGGTTCCCGGGCAATCGAGGATACTGTCCGCTGAAGACCCCGAGCAATTGTAGTCTTCGCTCATACGGCAAGTTATACAGACACTTAACACTTTTGGTTGCTTGGCATTTGGGTATCTCCAAGGTGGTGAGCTCTATCCTCAGCCACGGCTGTCAGACCTGTACTGCGTATTCCACTTGTGACCGTTTGCATGAGCCGGAAAGTTGTGGAAATATCGAAAGGTCAAAACGTCTGACTGCATGTTTTCGGAGGCCCACGTGTTGGATGCCCCGCCTTGACGCCGTTTCAGCCAGCTTCGTGCATCTAAGGTCGACATGGACCAAAACGCGCAGACCCTTCTCGCCAGAAGGCGTTTGAAGCCCCTGGTTACCGATTTGTAAGAGTACACAAAATTGTGCCCTAGGTGCACCACTACATTTTTCTACAGTGAATGGAAGTATAACCTGGATTTATCACACGTATACACTAACCAGATCAGCTTGAAGTATTGTGATGTTAGCTGGTATCTTGATCGCCGTCTACACCGTGCTATCATCTGGATAAAGCTGGCATTTCGAGCTTATTAAGCATGTGGTATAGTTGATTTTCGTTGAAAATGATATTGATCCCAGTAGTGATTCTTGTGGCACTCACCATTCAACTCGTATGGGATCTGACAGCGATTCACGCACACGTAATTCCGAGCGCCGGTGTAGTACAAAGATTCTGATACATCCTAGAAGAAGATCAACAATACCATAGGTCTGGAGTTTCAAGAGCAGAATGTTATCGTGTAACTGGTCGTACGCCTTTGAGAACTCGAGAAAGACAACATCTACTCCTGTAACAGAGTCTACTGCTTCAGTCCACCTGGATCGAGCTAGTAGTACATCTGTAGTGCATGATGGATTTCATCGGAAGCCAGGCTGTTCCGCCGCGAGGTAGTTCAATTCTTCCAAGTAGGCCGTTAACGCATCAAAAAAAGTAGCTTCCATGACCTTTGAAAGAACTGGCAGAAAGATTATGAGATGGTAGGTGGCTGAATTGGAAAGACTATCTCCGTTGTGAACTGGAGCAATCCTCTCGTGTTCCCACATGTCGGGTACGTACATTTCGTTCAAACAGTGTTGGAAGAATCGAACCAAAGGCTCAGCTAAAAACTCTCCTACCCCCGCTAGCGATCTCGTCTGTATATTAGCAACTTCAGGAGAGCTGTGTTTGCGCATACTCAACATCTTTTTTAGTACTGCTTCTACCGTGAAGGAAATGTGAGTGAGTATTAGGGGTGAAATAACCATTGTCGTATTGTTATGTGGTCAGTGATCGCAGTGAAATGTTGTAGCGTTTGTACGCGTCGGTTATTCGCCGCCTCCTTCGGTTTCCGTGTGGGTCCGTCCGTTGTTTGAAGAGGAGGAATTCCCTGTTACCTCTTACGTAGACTGTTGATACAGAAGCTTGTGGTTTGAGACTATACGCACTGCCAACTTCTGCTGGTGCGCCGTTATATCCCCGCGAACAAGCTGTGTAGAGTAGTTAAGTTGGGTCGTAGAGACCATGCAGTTCTCTGTACTCGGGAAGCGTTTGTAGATTTGCCAGGCTTCGTTTCGCTCCGCTATACACTTCCGTGTCCTGCTTCGCAGAAACGAGACCACGCTTCTCGGGCGGAACGTCTTAGTCGTTGACGCTTTAGCAACCATAGGTTTAAACTAACTGATGAAATGTTCCCATGCACTAGCTGGTGCCTCGTCTTCCAGTAGTGTCCAGTTGACCATCTCACCTAGTCGAGCTAATATTTCGTAGTGTACCTACATGTTTGTTGCGTCGGCAATTTTCACGGGATACTCTGCGCAGCAAATGTAATACCACTGATTGCTGCGGCCCAATGGGACGTCGGCGATCACCCTCTCAACGATTAGTTCTTCATTGGTGAATATCCGATGCAGTATTGACCGCTTATCTTTATCTCGGAATCGAGTGAGAGTGTGGATGTGGCTATACAGCGGGTAACTGGAGACAAGCTCTTGTAGATCGGCCTTAAACTGTTCTCCGGGAGCTGCTTGGGTTACCAGAGCGTGGATATTGAAATCACCCGTAATGGGAATGTGACTGTAAGTTGTGTTTATCCCTCTCCTTATTGTGGATGCCAAATGGGAGTCCATCTCTAACGTGGAGGAAGGAGGACGGTAAATGACCGTTGCTAAGCAAGTGTCGTCGCCTTTTAAATGTGGACGGCATCAAACGGAATCTTGTACCGTGCTGACCGGATCCTCTAAGAGCTCAAATTTGAGGTTGTTGCGAAACTATCGAGCCAACCCTCCACCTTCGTTGCGTCGGTTGTGCCGAGCAATGGACATATCTGGAAGTACGATCTTCATGTCACTTATGTCAGGGCGTAACCATTTCTTCGTTATAGCGATGAGGTCACAGGCTTTTGATCTTTGACGCAACCGCACTTCGGAAAGTTTACTCAGTAACCCTTGCGCTTTGTGGTATATACCGGAAAGCCTCTCGAATGTCAAAAACTCTTGTATAGGAGCACATGAAGGATGTGGATTTGTGCCGACAAATGAGAAGCCGGCACCTAATCGATTTTTCGGGTAATTGCCAAATTTCGATAGAAATGCAATCTGTTTCTGGTCTCACTTGTACCTGCGATACGTAGTCTATCGGCAGCCTTCTCGATAGCTACGGGTCTTGGTGCACAATTTTCCTGAACCGCTGTTGTGGCAATATTGAGTCGCTGCTGGTGTCGTTTCCGCGAGAACAGCGAGTGGCTGCGGCCCTCTAACTGCTGGCTTCAGTCGTAGTTCCGAAGGAAGTATGTTGCATAGTAACTGCCATCTACGCTTTAACTTCACGACCATCTGTTGTGATTGCACCGTTAGTTTCAGTCTCATCGGGTCAATACCTATGTAGTTTGTCATCACGTGTAACCGTGTAATCGACTGAAATATAACGTTGAACGCACAGACAGCTTCATGGATATGACGCCATGCTTCCAGGTCATGAGGGTGGGCTTTTCGTTGCTGGTTGTCGGTACATCGGGCACGCCACAAACGAAAATAATTCTTTTGTAACTGTCCGTGTGGTGAGCGTTTGAATTATTTGTGTCCCGCTAGCGTTTGCTCAATAGAACATCCGGAAATATGTATATTCCAATGTTTTCAGTCCTCAGACGTTATGCAGACAAAAACACCGGTGTTTTCTATCACCGATGTCTAGAAGAGAACCGTATTCCAGCAGTATGGAAGCGAGCGGTCATCACTCCAATCCATAGAGGAGGTAGCTGCACTGACCCTACCAACTACCGTCCAATAACACTACTTCCCGTACTATCCAAACTTATGGAATCAAACGTCGCAAATGCGCTGATGCAGTGTCTGGAAAGCCACAACTCAATAGCCCCAGAGCAATATGGCTTTCGTTAAACGCGTTCATGTAACGGTTGGCGGCATCCGGTTTCGGATTTGTCTGTCACTGTGGCCAGCCACCAGACGGGACCATGGTTGGCTTGCGTTGCACCACCCACAGCTCCATCCACACACCCCATATCCAGTGTAAACCCGAATGAATAAGACCGGGACGCATGCGGATGGGAGGCACGTTTTATCAACGGAGCCGGCCCACACTCCTTCACAGGCAAACACAAGCACACTCTATTTGGGAATCAACCGCACACAAGGCCGCTGCTGGACTGTAGTCCGCTCCACACTGAGTGCATGGAACCACTCTTCGAGCCTAGCACGGCTACAAGGACCGTGCACCCCGTCCCCTCCAGCAACGACCAACTGTCTCCTGGAGCCCGTATGGACGAGGTGGTGGGTAATAGACAGGTAGGCACCTTGTCAACATGCACATCAAACGCAGCCACACCTGGGACGTTAAACAGCAGCCAATCACACAAAATGCGGATATCGAATAAAGTAAACGCATATGACGACATAAATACTCGCTAAATGAGCATATAGAAGAAATTGGTTATAAGTGAATTTGTGATAAGTACAACTGTCCGAGTTATTTAAAAAATACCACACGATACAATTACGCAAGTTAACCACAAGTTGTATGAGTGACGTGTGCAAGTTGGGAGAAGATTATCAAGTACGCAGAACAAACCAAATAACATGTAACGAATTTTATTCACTTTAAAAAGACCTAGTTTATGTGTAATTTGATTTAGCCCAACTGCGCTACATGCTACATCAGCCTCAGCTTGGAGGCGTTCATGTAATACTAACCTAACAATTGCACGTAATAGCTGGACTGAAGCTGTTGATGTTGGAACAGGAGTCGATGTCATCTACCTGGACTTCTCAAAAGCGTTTGATCGCTTAGACCATCGAATTCTTCTTTAGAAGCTTTGGAACTACAGCATTGGCGACCCAACCCTGAGTCGGATTAGCAATTTTCTACACGAACGACTGCTACATGTGAGAGTTCGTGAATCATTGTCTGGTGAAATCGATGTGGCGTGTGGAGTACCACATGGCTGGGCGCTTGGACCTCGTCTATTCTTGGTGTTCATTAATGATTTGGCGAGATCAATTGCGTCCCATTTCCTAGTTTCGCTGATGATATCAAGATCTGGCGAACCATCAGAGGACCGGATGAACACGAAAGGCTTCAGTGTGATCTTAACACGGTATCGAACTGGTCAGTTCAAAACGCCCTACCACTCAACGGAGACAAAGGTCGCGTTGTGCAATTACGCCGTTGACATAACTACACATATTTGCTTGAGACAAACGGATTGCAAACCAGCTCCCAAGAATGTGATATTGGTGTGCTCGTACACAGCGACCTCAGCTGTTCAAAACAGGCTGAGGTAGCTGCGGAATGGGGCAACCAGCACGCCGGCATGCTGCGAAGAGCATTCGGGAGATTTGACTCATCAATCTTCCCAATGATGCACAATTCCTACGTTGAATACGCTATCCAAACTTGGCAACCTTGTTTGAATCGCGACCTAGGGGCGTTACAGGAACCACAAGGAAGAGTAACAAAGAATGTAAAGGTCCTGCGCTATCACTCTTACCAGTGAAGGCTGGATTTGCTGGGAATTTTCAGCGAACGCTATCGAAGGCTGCACAGGATCTCATATTACCGCAGCAGACATTGGGTGACCCCAACCACGTATGCCGCCACTTACTCAATCTTGGCCACAATACGCAGCTCAGAGGTAACTGCTTAAAATTGGAGGAACAATATAGCCGTCTACAGTGTTGACGGAATTACTTTTCCCTTCAGGTTTGCCAACCCTGTAACGCACTCCCAGACTCAGTTTTATCCTCCACTAGGTTGGACGTTTTCATAAAAACGATTAGATGTTGCCCTTAGCATCCAGCGTTTTGTTACCTAAACTCCTCTATTGTGGATTACGACAAGTATACTTTTCTTGCAACAGATCGGTCAACAGGCAGTGCTTTCCCGAACATTGGAGACCCTCTCCATTTATATCTGCTGCTTATTAGAGACCCGCCTGCAACACTCGAGCACTCTGCTGACTCTGCGATGCCATTCAGGTGATAACAGCAGTATTTTCTCATTGCGCCTATCTGGTGACGATGCAGTTTCGTGCACCGGCCAAGCTGGTGTTGGCATTGCCCTGAGTCCCCGGGCTGAAGCTGCTCTGGTTGATTAGATCCCGATCAGTAGCCGAATGTGTGCGGTCCGATTGGCTGGCTCGTTCAATGCTTCTAAGTCGCGCGGGACTATTAGGTGTCTATTCATCATCGCTGCATGCGCGCCCACAAACTGTAGCGATGATTCAGTGGAAAACGACTTATACCGCCAACTGAACGAGCTTCTTCGCAACAGAAGAAGCACGGACACTTTTGTGCTGGCCGGGGATCAGAACCCACAAGTTGTGAAGTTGTCCACTGATAAAATGCATCTCTGCGGTCAGCACTGTGTAGGCTCACGTAATGATAACCGGGGGCGGTTACTTCATTTGTATGAAGGTGCCGGCTTATTTCTTGCGAGCACCAACTTCCGAAACAGCACTCGCCGGTGGGTGACTTGGCGCCCACCAGCCTCGAACCAGCTATGGACGTAACTGGATCATATTGCGATAAGTTACCGATGGAGAGGCTGTGTCCAGGACTGTCGTTCGATTTCGAGCACAGGTGTGGACACCGACCTTACACTTGTATGTGTTGACCTGCGGATGCGTTTCGGCGGACGCTCGGAACGACGTTGTGAGCGCATTGACACCATCCAACTGACGAAGCCAGCTGTTCCGAATACCTATCGAAGTACGCTGACATGCGAGTTGAGTAAGTGCTCACTGGAGACAATTGGAGGTCACTGGTCGCGTGTTCACCATACCTCACTTGCAGCCCGCAAACCCTCATGTGGTAAGTCTAATAACCATCATGGACATTGGGTCCCTTCGCGGTCTCTGGAACTTACCGATGCTCGCCGGCATATTCCGGCTGGAAGCAAAAACAATGAGACTCGCAAGGAGCTCTGGGCAAAACTCCGTGCTAACCTGAACAGAGGCCACGAATCCTGGTGGTGTCTTCGTGCATCAGAGATGGAAGTAGCTGCTGTCCTTGGTAACCATCGTAAGTTATTCCGGCTGATACGGGAAACGGGCAGCAGGAGGCCTGGTGTTAGTGAAACAATTTGTGACGAAAGTGGACAGCCTATCCACAACCTATCAAAACGCTTAGAGCGTTGGGCTGAGCATTTTGAAAAGCAAGTTCATCGGTCGATTCCTCATCTGCCAGTGATCGCCCTGCTCCGTGGGCTATCAATTTGGATCAGCTCTCTCGTTCAAAAGTCGAACGTGAAATCGGACTGTTGAAGTTGACTAAAGTCGCAGGACCAGATGATCTTCATCCAACCCTCTTCAAATTCTAAGGCCCTGCTCTTATTGATGATTTACACGAGTTACTAGTGAAACTGTGGGAACAGGAAAGTGTCCCAACCGACTGGAGCCGCTCCTTTATTGTTCCCATCTTCAAAGGAGACTCACGATCGGAATGCGGCAATCATAGGGGAATCATTCTGATCTCCATCGCCTCCAAATTACTTGCCTCTGTAATCCTTCACAGACTGACTGGCGCTCGTGAAAGCCAGATTCGTGAGCAGCAAGCCGGGTTTCGTCGGGGTCGTGGGTACATCGACCATATCCACATTGCATCAGTTGTTGGAGCACCATCGCACATATTGGCGGCCCACCGTAGTCTTGTTCCTCGACAACAAAGGTGTTTTCGATTCAGTTGATCAATGTGCCCTTTGGGACAGTCTACTCAGGAAAGGTGCACCCAATATATAGGTAAATATTATCCGAGCATTATACGCGCGTAGCACGAGCAGAGTGTGGGCTTACGGCAAGCTGTTGTCGCCCTTCACTATCTCCAGCGGTGTGAGACAAGGATGCCCGCTGTCACCTTTCCTATTCAACTTCGCAATTGACGAAGTCATGGAGATTGCATTTACAGGACACGACATCGAAGGTGTGGAGCTACTCCCAGTAGAACGACTTCTTGTCTTGGTGTATGCAGACGACATTGACCACATCTCTGACAGCCCACAGACGTGTAAAGCTGCACTGGACAGAGTAGCACTGGCTGTCAGCCGCTTCGGGCTTCGGTTTACACCATCGAAGTGAAAAGCTTTCCTTCAAGATTGACAGGAATCGCCTCCTGTGCTGGCGCTTGGTGGGGATCAGCTAGAAGTTGTTCAAAAATTCAACTACCTGGGAACTTGTACCAGAGTCCTTGTGATCGAAGACGAGATCAAGTACGGTATGGCAAAAGCTCGAAGTGCTTTTGCTATGGAGGCGACTCGACATCACTCTCGCCCTGAAGGGTAGAGTGTACAATGTTGCGGTACGTTCGACCTTGCTCTATGGTTGCGAAACCTGGCCCCTTAAATCAACAGATATAAAGAAGCTGGTTACGTTTGACCATCGGTGGCTTCGCAGGTCGGCTCACATCTGGTGGGAACACTGCATGAGCAGCGAGCGTGTTTGACGCCTTGCTTATAGCGCAAGAAAAGGAACTGAATCGCTCAGCACCGTTATTTCACGCATCAGGCTCCGATGGCTCGGCCACGTGTTACGCATGCCAGCCCACCGACTCCCGCGACGTGTGTTGCTTGCGCGCCGGGGGTGTGGATGGAAGAAGAGGAGGGGTGGCCAAGCGATGACTTGCTCGAGAAGAATGAAGGCCCTCACTTCTGACCTGGCTTCGGTTGGAGCTTCACGACTCCCCGGTTAGGGTCCGAAAGACGATGAACACGTGTGACTAGATACACTTGCTGATATGGCTAGGAGCCGACCTCAGTGGCGTTCCTGCTGTGAGTTGCTTTGTCTCTCCCCATTCCTTCTAGCCTCCCCCCAGTCACGATCTCGTTTCGTAGCATAATAGCATGTTACATCATAATTTTATCTTGTTATCCCGAATAGCTGGCCGCTAGCTTTCCGGAACAATGCCCATCCGTTGCTGGTGGCCCAGCTGGCAAGTAACTGTTGTATTTATTTTCTTTTTTCTTGTAGGTATTATATCACAGTAGCTGAGGTGTTTGTACACCTCTGGCTAACGTGTATAACTAACAAAGCATACTTTTCTACAGCATTTAATTATCAAATGGACCCAACTGAGCGACCATATTTTACTTTTCCAGCGCCTTATATCAACGACCACTACACCCCGGTGTAATTCTGAACGTTTACGCTCGATTTTTGTTAATTTTGCTGCTATTTACTAAAGTACTCATCTCGGCAGACGCGCGGTAGATGACCCACTTATATTTTGATTGCATCGTATTCGCCCCAACCATCCTACGGAACGGGTCAAGCATTTGCTTGTATCCCGTGATAAATCATTGTTAAATGTTCATATCGGTCCCAATGTTACTTGCATTATGCGGCGCAAGTGTTGAGTTGTGTAGGCACCCCAGGTCAGGTTCCTTGGACAGACTTTGTAAGCGTGCCAGGCTGAATCCCTTAAGGCCATGAATTTTCTAGTACGGCTCCTCAGGAACGGATTCACTTGCTTCGGGCGAAGGACCTTGCTTTTCTACGCATTTGCCACTAGCTCAGTAAGGTTACATTCAGGTCACACTTCGATTATACCGAGCAGCAACGGTTGCATAGGTGGATAAGTCTTTAGAGCGCTCCAGATTATGCTGGTCAATTGGAAGGATGGGTGTAACCGATGCTGCATCAGTCGACACATCGGATAAGAGGAATTGAGCGGTGGGGTTAGGCATGCTTCTGTTGGTTGCAATGACTACTTGGTTCGTGTTTCTTATGATTTCTAGTACTGCGTAGTCCTGTGAACGCCTGACTCTTTTCCTTAGTTTCGAGGCAGCAATGAAGGGAGACAGACGAATTGCAAGATGCGCTATTGTCGTTCCGAGCAAATCAATTTTTTCATTCAATCAATGTTTAGTTTCGGTAACTAGGCTGTCCCACTTTTGTGTTAACGCTAGTACGATTTTACTAGTGAAACTCTCGTACACTTCGGACAGAGCCAAAGTGAAACCGGCGTATCGTATTTTTTTTAGCTTGCTTCTACAGACGTTGACGTATTTCGAATGATACCGGTCAATGCGATTTGTACAAGCCCGCCCTAATTTTACTAACTTAACTAATAGTTGCTTAGCACAAAATACTTCGTTTCGGGCTACCGGTGTGCTGGTCATAACGGCCGATTACAGTAGAGCAAATCCAAGATTGCAGACACAGACTGCAACTGGGCTAATTAAGTAGAACGCTGAAATTAGCCAAGGAACATCCACCAAATTTGCACAGCTTAAAAAGTACACCAGAAGAAAGATATAGGTACACAATTCACACAGAAAACTCACGTGTAACAGAGTAATCCCGAAGAAAAAGTGGAATCCGGCGCGATAATTAAAAAATCCGCACTGTTCGTGAGCACAAATAAAGGTACTTTAGGTACATCGCAAGTACGATAGAGCCATGCTGCAGTGTACATGATCCACCTCCACTTTCAACGTCACAAAGTCTTGCTCCAGACAACCCCAGAACGGCAGCGCTTGTTGTAGCGAAACCACCCTCCAGGTTCTGGCTGTGTGATGAATGACATTTCGCAAGTTTTACCTCCATAAGGAGCACAGATGCTCAATGTGCAATCGAGGTGTCCACAATGTCGATGCCGAACAACGAAACGTGCCAGGACATCTAGTCAAAGACGTCGATCAATCTGTCGCTCACATAACACAGAGCCAAATTTACTGCGTTGCTTATAACAACTGATTTTACTTTTAAACGCCACGACAAGTACGTAACTGTAAGAACAAACGTAAGGATGATTCGTTTGCAAATTGCTTCGACGTTCTACTTGACGATCTTGTCCATGAGCCCCTAGAAGTAACTGGATTCACCAATCTACCGTCAGGCTAATGCTACCGCCAACAATGCATCCAGTGGTATAATCCAATTGTTTGGCGAATTTGACTGTGAGCTGAAAACTGCAGGCAGGAGCGATCACGGTACAGTGCGTATACTTGTATGTGAACTTAACCTTCTTGGTGTTGACTAGATTGATCGTTTGGAACTTCCTGACATGCGCATCAACAAGTTTTGGTAATCAAGATCCTGAGAATATCGAATCTGCCTGAGAAAACTGGAGTCATTTCGAACCAGTTGACTAAATTCATTACGGATTTTGCTGATAACCTTGGATGCTGCTCACAAGTTAAAGCAGCGCCACATTTGCATCCGAATTTCAAACCACTTCTCCTGCCTTATTTGGTGTGTCTCGATGTTTTCTACAATAAAATGTTTAGTTAGTTAGTTAGTTATTTTCATGCAGCCTTGCCAATGGTTGGCGCTGAACTTAGGCGCCTAAAAGGAATTAAAGTCCTGAAACTGGTTAACTATTCTTCTTGGGCTGCGCCAATTGTCGAAAAATAGCCAATTGACATTGTCGGAATTTCGCAATTATTCTACAGGACTGAATTACGCTCTCAAAGACCATCATTACCGTCTACCTCTGCCGGATGACATTTTTGCGAAAATGTACCGTGGCACGTGTCTCGCTAAATTTGACCTATCGGATGTTTACCGACAGGTTGAGGTTTCAGACAAATCCAAGAATCTGTTCACTAAAATACAAGGTTACGAAGAGCCCACTTTTCGATCAACCTCGTTAGGCGTTTACAATTATAAAATGGAAGTTGAAACAGGATAGATTAGTGAAGCGTGATAGAGATTGGCGAATCGGAGCGAGGCAGAAATTGAGCTGTCTTAATCGACCTACTCAAGCAGCGGCTACCGAAGTACATGTAGGCAGACTTAGACACGCAAGTACGCTCACGAGAAATAGCACGTGCTTCTCAACTGTGAAAAACCCATTCTAATTTTTGAAACAAGTTGTATGCGTGACATTCATTGGTAAACTGATGTTCTCTTTCGATGCTGAATCACTTTACGAACGTGTTGCTGATAGAGATGGTTAATTTTATTTCTAATTACCTAAAGAAAAGAAGCATACATGTGGGTATTCCAGTGCAGAAGTCGAAAGAATTAATCTTACGATGTACTTTCAATAGACAGATTTCATTGGATGGAATCTGCTACAGAGAGATCGACGGAGTCGCGATGGGTCTCTCCTCGGACATCTTCTTACTGATATTTTTTTGCTATGTTTGAACATAGACCTATAAACTCACCATCTATTCATTTGATATCCATTGGCGATACATGGATGATACGTTGATAGTTTGTGATTAAAACACTGATGTTTAGGGATGCCATTTGGGAGTTTTCAGACAGTTGCTCCATTGAAAATCCATGGACAGAGTTTGCTATCAATTTCAACGATCTGATTAAATCCGCATCTGTAGACAGACCCATACGTTCTACAATAGCACCATTAATCACTAGGAGCAGAAACCAAAAAGGCATGGCGTTAAGAGTCGCAGCGTGACATGTGTATAAGACGAACCCTAACCATGAAAACTGGAGCTACTATGTAGTGCATCGTAATCACTGTACCACGCTTGTGCGTGAGGACAAATTAGTTCAAAATCAGAGCCTGGCAGAAAGGTTTTGTGCTAACAACAAGCTTCTGTACAGACATATGAACAGTCTCCGTAAGGTGAAGCGTGGTATTCCCCCACTAACTTCTTTTGGATGTGCTCAAACTGCCGAAGATGGAGCCAACGTTCCACGGCTGAAATTTGCTTCGTTATTTCGATGCGCTACCGTCATATTGTAGAGAGGCCGCTTCCAAGAATGCGTCGGGGGAGCTCTTCGGAGCTAGCTGAGAGTGGATCGGGAAGGACGGCTAGCGAGGAGCCTGGGCCCGGAACTACGGAGCGCGAATATGTGGATAGCGCAATAAATCAGACAAATACGCCGCTAGCGCAGCCCACAGGACCGAGGCCAAGCCGATTGACACAGCCCAGAACAATGAAGTCAAGAGCTCTCGAACGACTCCTAGCCGATCCAAATCGGGTACAGAGAAGCGGAGATCGAGGCGAAAACAGGAAGGCGGGTCTTCCAAGTCAGAGCTCCCAAAGCGAAAGGACTGCCTCGTCTCAAACATCCGTACCTGTGTTGCGTGGTGGGACGGAAATCTAGTCGATATTCGATGGCACGCGTGTGACCCTCATGTGCCCATTTTCGGTGTGCAATAAACGTCTACCCTCCTGTCGTGTCGTTCTGGCTACAATATGTCACATACCTGCCCCATTCACCCAGACGCCAGTTTTTACATACGTCAATTTTAGTTCAGCGACCGTTTTGAGGAAGCTGATATCGTTGCGCACAAATATTTCCCCCGGTGTTGACAACATCCCCCCAAAAGCACTTCAGGTGGCAGCTACCAGGATAGCTGAGCCATTAGCTCACTTCCTCTAAAAATGCCTGGATGAACAGCAGGTCCTCAAGATGTGGAAGCAGGGCATCAACACCACAATTTTCAAGGGTGGTAGCCGTTCGGAGCCCGTCAACTATTGTCCAGTCATTCTCTTCCCGATGCTCTCAAAGGTGATCGATTCAATCATAGATGAGGCTCTAATGGGCTACTTTACAAGGTCTAACATCATGGCACAGGAACAACACGGATTCCGTCAGCATCGGTCATGTACTACCAATCTGCTGATTGCGCGTGGTATTTGGACCAAAATAGCCGACGGTGGGATCGGCACTGATGTCATCTACCTCGACTTTTCCAAAGCTTTCGACCGCTTGGATTAGTGAATCCTTCTCCAAAAGCTGCAAGCGTACATAATTGGGGACCCGGTCCTTGAATGGACCGGAAAACTCCTGCTTCAGCGGTGGCTTCGAGTTAGAGGTGCATTTTCTGATCCTATTGACGTGGACTGCGGTGTCCCACAGGGATCGGTGTTAGGGCCGCGCCTATTCCTGGTATTCACTGGCGCGTGTCATCCAGTCAAAGTGCCTACTTCTTGCCGATGATATCAAAATATGGCGAACTATCAGCTGTCCGGACGATCAGGTATGCTACAGAGAGATTTAAACCATATCTATGAATGGTCAAAGACAAATCTACTTCCGTTTAACTCAGTCAAGTGCAAGACTGTTCATGTATGCCACAATCCCACTTACTTAGGTAAGCTTGAAGACAACACGCTGAAAACCGCTTTACAGAAGCGTGACCTTAGGGTAGTGATACAAAACGACCTCAGCTGTTCGGCACAGTCTTTGAAGGCGTCCAAAACCGCTAACCAACACGTTGGTCTTTTAAGCAGGGCGTTCGGGCGGTTCGACCCATCCATCTTCGCCCAAATGCTCAATGCGTATGTGAGGCCGCATGTGGAGTACGCGATTCAGGCCTGACAACCCTGGTTAAAACACGAGCTGGTTGCACTGGATACCGCACAGTGAAGGGCAACCAAAAATGTGAAGGGAATGCTCCACCTGCCATAGCATCTGCGACTGAAAACTTCAGAAGTGTACAGCGGAACATGGCTGTCTACGAGGCGACCTCATTCGGTCGTTCCAGATCTTATGAAACCCCGGTCACATTTGCACCGCCTGCTGAAACTCAGCCGCAACACAAAATTGAAGGGTCAACAGCTGAAACTGGCTACCTAATACGTAATAGGGTGTTGGAATGCCGCCGGAACTATATTTCTCTTCGTATTTGGTACTTGTGAAACGCACTTTTGACTTTTGTCATTTTAGTGCCTAAACTACCAGTTTTTAAAAAACGACTCGACGATGCATTAAAACACACGCGTGATGTGTCTGATCCTGGTTCATTTGGATTATTTATTTCTATCTCCTCTCCATCAGTTCGCAGCGTTGTCAATGTACGTTTATTCGAACCGGCTTTACCAGCCATACACAGTGATCCATCATACGTGGAAGTATCTTCTACGATTAAAGTCCGTGCCAGCACTAACCATTTTCACTGTCATCCGTGATTAACGCAAAGTAGATAACTCAATCACATTGAGCGATTCCCTTTCTGTGTGACACCATTCGATACGGAATTCTCGAGGCAGTCCAAAAAGTCTAAGCTTATTCCAATCGGGTGTTTCTCAACGTATCTGTGAAGGAATATGTGCTCTCTCAAACTGTGTTCAGTGTTGTGTTTAGATTCATTTACTAGGTCCCAAACCAGCCGAGCCTAGCATCGATCGATCAAACGACCCACATTGCAACGTGTGCTTACAAGGGATCACCGCTGACAACGGGCGAGCCACGCGGACTCAAGCTTATCATTGACGCGGGAAGCTGCACTAACTGATCATCCGACAAACCGGTGAGCTTAAAACTGCACTCCCTCGGCGAACATGTCTCACGTTAAAAGCAAGTGTGAGTTGTGCGTTAAATTGGTGAAGATTGGACTAGTTTGCAGCACTTGCTTGAAAACCTACCACACAAAATGCCTTGAGACGGAGTCGATGAAAACGAGACGGTACGATAACACATCAGAGGCGTTTTGGTTCTCCCAGTATGCAATGCTATCTCAGTTGTTAGCAGTCTAACTGTGCTACTGAAGAAGTATGAAAAACTTACAGAAGCAGTTGAGCAACTGATGTGCACCAGGGTTGCACCTATGATAGGAAACGGACCTGCACTTATATGTGTAAATAACACCCCGCATTCCCCATTCAGACTGAAGAAGAGAGCCAGGCATCCCGGCATTACCCCAACGACTCAGTCTCAATCAGTACCAACTCACTTCTCTCTCCCATAAGTAAGAAGATTGCCTGCATCGTGCCTGCTTCAACTTTTGTACAGTGGGTTGCAACTAGTAGTTTGTTCACTATGCTGGCGACCTTGACCTGCAGTCAACCAGCCATAGTGAGGAACCAGATAACACAAGCATAGGTTACCACCGAGCAAACACTGGAAATAGCCCCGATAACATTGGTGGCCGGGCTACAGAAAACTATAGAATGTCACAGCACGGATGACCACCATCAGTGCCATTCATAAATTTACCAAAAGTACAGGAAAATAAGGTTCCAAAACCAGTTGCCACCAGGCGCAACCATGGTGCCTTAAACCTAGTGTGCACTAATGTCCCCGAATCCAATTCCAATACAATTAACGGTAAGCTGATAGACGATCGAAATCAATGGAGTTCCATCTGTATGGCAATCGGTGACCATGTTGATCCTACGACATTAAAACGCATCTCGCGTCATGCAAACGCATTGCACTACCGTGAACCCCGGTTAGTTCGGGTAACACTGAACTCGGGAAATGAGGCAGAGGCCGTTCTTCTGTCCGCGAATCGACTCCGCAACGCCTCAAGTGGAGTGCGCATACTACCTGAAATCCCGTGGAAAGAACGTGCAGCGGATCCAACTAACATAGAGAGGAAGAGAAAAAGTCAAGCAAACAGTAATTGCTTACGGTGTTTCTAAGCTTACTTATTCCTCTTCCGACGGAGTGCAGGTACACGCCCGCGAGCAATGGCAATACATCCGTAAGGCTCTTTCTCTCGAAAATGTCGTGGCCACCTCGTTGACAAGCATCCTCTTATCGCCGAACTATAAGGGGTGCGGTTCCAGACTGTTGAAACTGGTGTTGCAATCAGAACTAACGGTACAAACTCTTCTACAGAACTGGACTAAATTGCGTAACAGGTTGCCAAAAGAATTTCGTCTGAAAGCAGCAGGACCACCACGACTTTCTAATGACAACTCAGTGGAGGAGAAACTCTCGATGAAAACACCAACTGTAGGACCCGACTCGTTGACGATTTCAACAATAGCTATGACATACGGAGGGATATATCAGATCACGAGCAAACACAGGGATCCAGGGCATCTGCTGCTTGAATATATGCCAAATTCGTATCGAGAGTCTGCAACCCATCTAAAAAGCGAGTAGCCGCCGACCTTGATATCAAAAAAGCTTTTGACCGTGTCCCACACAGTGTATTGCTGCTGAAGCTTATGTCCTATGATATCACTAATTCGCTTCTAGACTGGTTGTCTTCCTACCTCGAGGGTAGAAAGCAAGTAGTCAAAATCGGTAACTATACATCTGAAGCCACTACAATCTCTAGTGGAGTGATTCAAGGTAGCGTGCTAGGCCCGCTTTTATTCTTAATCTATTTCAACGATCTCCTCGACGAAATCTCGTATGGAAGCCGTACCTTTTCGCAGATGATGTTAAAATTGTGTATTGTTCCAGCCCTGGGCAACGTAGTCCTAACTTAGCCTATATTCAGTCTGACTTGTCCGCATTGGAGCTCTGGAGTAACTCCTGGAAGCTGCACTTTGCCACGGACAAGAGTAATCTATTGTACTACGGCTGTGGCCCTTCTCTGAACATCCTTACATTAAACGATACCCCAATTCCTGTGTGTGGCACAATCCGAGACCATGGTCTAAGATATTCTGCCTCATTTAACTTTTTAGAGCATGTTATATTCTTGCAGGCTTCTGCCAGAAAAGTGATCGCCTATATAAGTCGAACTCTTATTTTGAGGGATTCCAGGCTTCAAGACTTTAAAATATGTGTTAGGCCGAAACTTGAGTACCGTACGATAGTGCATAGTAATCTGAGAAAAGTGGATATTATAGCACTAGAAAACATTCAACGATCATTCACAAAAAGGTTTCTGAACATGCCTAATACTATTGTAGAGGGGCCGCTTCCAAGAATGCCTCGGGGGAGCTCTTCGGAGCGAGCTGAGAGCGGATCGAGAAGGACGGCTAGCGACGAGCCTGGGCCCGGAACTACGGAGCGGGAATATGTGGACAGCGCAATAAATCAGACAAATACGCCGCTAGCGCAGCCCACAGGACCGAGGCCGAGCCGATTGACACAGCCCAGAACGAGCAAGTCGAGAGCTCTCGAACGACTCCTGGCCGATCCAAATCGGGTGCAGAGAAGCGGAGATCGAGGCGAAAACAGGAAGGCGGATCTTCCAAGTCAGAGCTCCCGAGGCGAAAGGACTGGCTCGGCTCTAACATCCGTACCTGTGTTGCGTTGTGGGACGGAAACCTAGTCGATATTCGATGGCGCGCGAGACCCTCATGTGCCCATTTTCGGTGTGCAATAAACGTCTACCCCCCTGTCGTGTCGTTTTCGCTACACTGGTGCCGTGACCAATCGTGATGGAGTTGACCCAGTTAGAGCAATTTGCGGCCGGTGACGTGGAGGCGTGGCTCGATGAGTTCGACGGAATTGCGGCTTGCACGGGGGTGAGGGGGGATGCAAATTTGCTAATTGCTTTGGGCACACGGTTGAGTGGACGAGCCAAGGCGGTGTATTTGCTCACTCGAAAGGCCAAACCCGGTTGTTCGTTCGCTGAGATGAGGGCTGCCTTGTGTGCAGAATTTGGGAAGGATCTGGAGAGAGAACGAGCACTGCAACGATTTCACGCAGCCAGGTGGGACGAACAGGAGGATTTGATGGTGTTTTTCCAGCAGCTGGACAGACATCTAACGATTGGGCTCCCCGAGTTAGAGGGCAAAGCAAGAGAGCGCCTACTGAAACAGCAGTTTATCCGAAGTCTGCCCGGTCCACTCCATGATCAGGTGAAATTGGCGTCGCTGGTGGGAGACAGCAAAGCGTTGGATCTGGTGACGGTCGCCCAGAATTTGTCGGAACGAGTGACAGTGAGAAGCATCCAGCATGCTGAGTTGGAACAGCAAGTAAATCGCCTATCCGAAATGGTGGAGCAGCTGTTGTCGATAGAGTCTTCAAGCACCACTTCACAACGCAATGTACGGGTAATCCGGAACGGTCGCCGCTGTTTCCGATGCAACCAGAGTGGTCATGTGGCGAGATTCTGCACTAACGTCAATGTGCCCCCATTGTTTCTCTCTATCCATGCCGAGTCGGTGGCGAGTACCAGTCCTCCAGGTAACTATAGAAGGTGTGTCTGTCCGAGCCATAGTAGACACAGGAGCGGCAGTGTCAATTACGAGAGGTTCAATGGGGTTCCAGTAAACCCATCTTCAATCACGATGCAGACGGTCGGCGGGCATTCTTTGAAAGTGACGGGCACGCAGCGGTTACGAATCAGGATAGGAGAAACGCTCATCAGCCATGACATGTTCATCGTGGAGGAGACGACCGAAACCATCATCGGAACCGACATCCTGAAACGGCTCGGTGTCACAATTGACCTGAAAAACGATGTGGTGATCGTGGCTAACGAGACGATCGAGATAAACAAGGGGAGAACCGACCGGGTTGGTGCCCTCAAAGCCGTGCCTGATTGTCAGAACCGTGCAATACGCAACGTACTGAGCAGGTATGCCCACTTGTTCACAGACGCGGAAGATGATTACGGATTTTGCAATTGGGTTGAACACCGAATACCGTTGATCCCAGGAGGACAATGCAAGCCAATCTTCAGACGAATTCCACAGAACACCTTGGTTGAGGTACAGAAGCAGGTGACCGAGATGGAATCGAAAGGAATCATCAGGCGAACGCACAGCCCGTATTCATCACCCGTGCTATTGACGAAGAAGGCCGACGGAACCTATCGATTTTGCATCGATTTCAGAGAACTAAACAGGGTGACTGTGAAGGATGCATTCCCGATGCCTCAGATGGAAGAAATTTTCTCAAGCCTTCACAGTGCGAAGCAGATATCTCTGATTGATCTCCGCTCGGGATATTGGCAACTGCCGATCGCAGAAGAAGATCGCCACAAGACGGCGTTCAGTGTCAATGGCCAGCAGTATGAGTTTTTGAGAATGCCGTTTGGATTGTGCAACGCCCCAGCTACATTCAGGCGTTTGTTGCTGATGGTCCTGGCGAACCTGCAAGGCGTGGTTGTTTATGGTGATGACATCATCGTCTTCTCTGAGACGGAACAGGAACATGTGACCAGACTTGGAGCAGTACTGCAGAGACTGGACGAAGCTGGTCTGAAACTCAGTCGTAAAAAGTCGCAGATTGCCCAAAAGTCGATTGTATGCTTGGGTCACATCGTGGGCAATGGTCAAGTCCATCCACTTCCGGAGAAACGCGAGACGATCAAGTGCTTCGCAAAACCAAAATCCAAGCGTCAGCTCCGTTCGTTCTTGGGAGTGGTGGCATATGATTCAAAGTTTGTGCCCCAGTTCGCAGAGAAGGTCAGCCCGTTGTTAAAGCTGCTTCGCAAGGACGTGCCGTTCGTGTGGACAGCTGAAGCGGATCAAGCCTTTGACCATCTAAAGGCGTGCATAGCAGAAGCCCCGACATGTCTACGGCTACCCAATCCTGGTGAGAGGTTCACTGTGGCTGTCGACGCAAGCAACGTGGCAATCGGTGCGGTTTTGTCTCAACCGGCTGGGGTGGTGGAGTACGCGAGCAGAGTGCTGACGGGGGCGGAACAGAAGTATTCAACCACGGAGAAAGAATGCTTGGCCATCGTGTGGGCGTTAGAGAAGTGGAGAAATTACTTACTGGCGAATGAATTCCGGGTCGTCACTGACCACAAACCGCTCTCGTGGTTGATGACGGCGAAAGACCCGCGGGGACGGCTTGCGCGATGGGCCTACCGATTGCAGGAATTCAACTTCACCATTGAGCACGTGGATGGAACGCAAAATGTATTGCCAGATATGTTGTCACGCCCGTGTTTGGACGACATCATGCCAGACAATGCCATACCGGTGCGTGCGATCGCGATGGGGGAGAGGAACCTGCTGGGAGATCAAAGGACAGATGAATTCGTGAATGTGTTGTGCTCTCACTTACAGGCTGGCACCAAACCGGAGGCCACATCGGAAGAGGTGGAGGAACTCCTCAAGATCTGGGACAGGCTGAAGGTCGAAAACGATAACGTGGTGGTGGCGATAGACGGACGGAAAGTGCCTTTTGTTCCACCAAATCAGCGAGAACGTGTGATGCGTATAACTCATGATGGCGCCCATATGGGATTCGAGCGGGTCTTTGAATTGCTGCGGAGGCGAGTGTTTTGGCCAACATGAGGAAGGACGTCGCGGCATACCTTCGGGAGTGCCCAAACTGCCAAACGAGTCGGGAGATGGAGTCCCCGAGACCGCCGATGCGATCGATGGAGGTTAGTGAGCCACTTCAGTGTTGGGGACTGGACGTCTTTGGGCCCTAACCAGTGAGTCGAACAGGAAACAGATACATTCTAGTGATGATTGACCACTTCACTCGATGGGTGGAAGCCATACCAATCAAGGACCAAACAGGCGAGACAGTGTCGCAAGTATTCGAATTCAATGTGCCTGCAAGGTATGGGATCCCACAGTGTATCATCACGGACCAAGGGCCCTGCTTCGAGTCAAGAGCGTTTAAGGCAGTGTTGGACAAGTGGGGCATCCAGAGACGGCGAACTTCACCGTACCACCCACAAACCAACGGCATGACCGAGCGGTTCAACCGGACATTGAAGACGTGGATAAACTGCACGAAGTTGGCATGGGAAGATGCTTTGCCTCAGGTTCTGATCGCGTATCGGACCAGCATGCAATCAACCACCAAGGTCTCGCCATTCGAATTACTGTTCGGCAGAGAACCACGGATTGCGCTCGATACTTGCCTACCGAACCAGGGTGAGCGAAAACATCCAGCTGGGCATCAAGAGCGACTGCGAGGGAAAGCTAGAAGCGAAACTAAAGCTCGACAAGCGCGGAATAAGCGAAATTACGACGCCAGGCATGAAGCTCACAAGCGGAGGCCATTCAGGATTGGAGAACGAGTCAAGTTAGGGAACAACGATCGGTCGGATCATGACGGGCCGGGCGCAAGCAAGTTCAGAGAACGCTGGAAAGGCCCCTACACCATTATCGACCAGAAAGCGGGCAACTTCTTAATCGACTGCGGAGGAATGGAACGTTGGGTGAATGCTGCTCTCCTGCGACCATGGTACGAGAGGAAGAAAGGTCCTGGAGGAGGGGCGGGTGTAGAGGGGCCGCTTCCAAGAATGCCTCGGTGGAGCTCTTCGGAGCGAGCTGAGAGCGGATCGAGGAGGACGGCTAGCAACGAGCCTGGGCCCGGAACTACGGAGCGCGAATATGTGGACAGCGCAATAAATCAGACAAATACGCCGCTAGCGCAGCCCACAGGACCGAGGCCGAGCCAATTGACACAGCCCAGAACAAGCAAGTCGAGAGCTCTCGAACGACTCCTGGCCGATCCAAATCGGGTGCAGAGAAGCGGAGATCGAGGCGAAAACAGGAAGGCGGATCTTCCAAGTCAGAGCTCCCGAGGCGAAAGGACTGGTTCGGCTCTAACTTCCGTACCTGTGTTGCGTTGTGGGACGGAAACCTAGTCGATATTCGATGGCGCGCGAGACCCTCATGTGTCCATTTTCGGTGTGCAATAAACGTCTACCAACCTGTCGTGTCGTTTTCGCTACACTATGACATACCGTGAGCGTTGCGAGGCGCTACTTCTGGAGCCGCTATGGCTACGCAGACTCAAACTTAATCTGTGCCTTCTATACCGCCTACTATTCGGACTAACCTTCACTGCTCAGCCACAACTCGAGTTTCAGACTCGTATGCGCTATGAACAAGGAACAACTAGCGCACAGTGCACATACCAAAGTCTCGCACAATGCTCCGCTCAAAATTTTTCTCCGTAAAATATGCGTTAATATGGAACAAACTTCCATCGAGTGTTAGAAACTGCACTACCTATGCACAATTCAGACGCATGATTAATACTCACCTGACTGTTGCAAACATCTGGTCAACACTAAGCCAAACGGTGACTCTAGATGATTTGTATGAGAAAGGTCCTGGATACGTATGAAAGTCACCATATCCTCTATTCGTTTCAATAATATAAGATTACCTACATATAATTGCATTCTTGAGTATATATTTGAGAACGATCTTACTCCTATTAATCCGTTTAACCAATTCTGTTTTCTCCTTTGACGCAGTGGTTCGTTGATGCACTACGCCTTCCAAGCTGATGTCTCTGTACCATCGTCGTCACTCGCCAAGATTTTCCATCAAATTGTGACTGGCCTATTGATTGCAAATCATTTCAAAACCCTTATGGGAACCTTTGATCAAAAGACGAACAATTAACTATATTATGCGATCACGTTATACATGTTGATAAGACCACCCAATTGGTCTTTGCCTCGCACTGCTGAGGAATAAAACGTTTATTTATTTATTTATTTATTTATTTATTTATTACATCGGTCGCGGTAGTCACTTTCTTCAACCATTTCACGCAACACATTTTTAGTCTCCGAGAAGCTCTCATGCATATACACAAATGCCAAAGGTTTAGTCAGTAAAGTGGCTGAATTAAAACTTCGACAGACGTCAGCACCTTGGGGCCTCATCGCTATCAAGGAAACCTGGTTGCGCTGTGAGATAACGGATGCCGACATCGCGCTAACAAGTGTGTCTGTTAACCACGATGATCAAACCAGCAAAGGTGGTGGGGTAGCCCTCTACTTTCGTAACGAGCTTCAATGCGAACCCATGCACGATTCGGAGACCGATGTACCCGACTCCATTTGGTGCAGCTTCCGGCTGAGAGGGAACGATCTTGGCCTAGTGGTTGTTGTTTACCGACCACCATCGTCTACAACTGAGATGGACAGCAACTTGGCGGATGCATTGAGGCAGGTGATACACAGGAAGTACAGTCATATTCTAGTCGCCGGCAATTTCAATTTACATGCTTTAGAATCCCAGGCCACACCAGGAGAGAAATTCACAGCAGACCTGCAAGATTTTCAGCTTTATGGTCACGTCACTTCGCCCACCAGATTCAAGGGAAATAATAGGCCATTCATATTGGACCTAATATTCACTAGTGAAGAATTGATGATCGAGAGAGTAATAATCGATACTCCTCTAGGACGCAATGATTATGCGATTTTGCATTTAATGTATACTTGCCATGGGGAAGATCCCGAGGCTCGAACTCAAACAACGCGAACAGTCACCAGTTACGACATCTTAACCCGACTCATTAAAGCGACAGACTGGAGTTTCCTAACGGAGCATGCACCCGACATTGCCTGGGAACGTTTCGTCCATAAGTTTAACACCCTGGTTAGTGGAGCATCAGAAACCAAGACCATCAGACCATCAGAATCGGTCGTGCACAACCAACTTATTGTTGGCACGAGACAGCTGGACCGAAACTGTGGACACTGGTGCCGGAGTTTATATGGTTTACCTTAATTTCTCTAAGGCATTCGGCCGGTTGGACAAGTGTATCCTTCTTGCTAAAGTTCAAGGAGGTGGCATTGCGGACCCTCTCCTCGGGTGGATCTGTAATTTTCTCTCGCACAGGCTTCTGGAGGTGAGAGTACGTGGATCCATCTCAAACCCAATTCACGTCGGGTGCGGTGTGCCATAGGGTTTGGTACTGAGGCCCCCTCTGTTCTTGGTCTTCATAAATGTTTCAGTAAGCCAAATTAAGTTCAACTGTTCATTCTACACGGATGACATTAAAGTTTGTCGAGTGAGCAGAGCTTCAGAAGATCGTATCCATCTGCAAAACGACATTGACCAGCTTTATGAATGGTCGGATCAGAATTGCCTTCTATTTGATGTGGCTAAATATCGCGTGCTCCATTTACAACAGCGAATGATTCACACATATAAGCTGAGGGACCAGGATCTGAAACACTATTCTCTGAAAATGAATTTCGGTGTGTTGGTCCAGGAAAATTTTGGCTGTTCGGAGCAGTCAAAAGAACATCGAAGAATGGAATTCAAATTGTGGGGGCTTTTAGGGAGGGATTTCGGGCATGTCGAACCGTTTATTTTCTGCCAAATACTTCCCGCTTACATACGTTCACATGTTGAATATGTAATTCAAACATGACACCCATGGCTAAAGCGGGATCTCACGGTCTTGGAGCTTCCACAACGTCGGGCGAACAAAAATGTCAAGGCGCTGTGCCACTTGTCGTACGAACAGCGCCTCAGAGTGCTTAGCATTTGCAGCTGATTTTATCGGCGTTTGCGTGGCGACCTAATCATGGTTTACGAAATAATAAACAACACTAAGCACCGCTGCCATCACCTATTGGAGGTGAGTCACAACGGCCAACTGATAGGTCATCATATCAAGTTGGCAGAACAATACAGTCGGTTGGAGTGTCGAAGAAACTTCTTCTCGCTGCATGTTTGCCACACGTGGAATACCCTCTCAGAAGCTGTTATTTCAGCCCCCACGTTAGCCGTGTTCAAAGCACGTGTCGATGGTGCACTGGCCATACTACACCATATCACGTAATCCAAACGACCCAAACAAACAGCAGAAAAACAAAAACAAACCAAGCCACCTCCATTTTTGCACGGAAACCACAGACGATGACCTTGGATGGTACAAAAAACGCAAGAGAACGCTGTAATCTGTAAATTGGCAATTTGCAGTTGTTCACTATTTCTTATTGCCATTTTTGCCTTTATTTTTCTCACCCTAACCGATCATACAGCGGGGCATGTTAAGCTTCGGCTGTTTTTCATCCGTAATATATCATTCATTCATTCACCATTCATCTGCATTACCTGATTGTATTTCTGTTCACTTATTGACAGCAGGTAGCAGACAAATACTGTACTCTACAATCCTTAGAAAACCGGTGTAAACGGATACTTATGCGTGTATAAACAGACACACTTGTATGCTATCGAACATACCTTGAATTACAGTGGAATTTTACTATTACCGCAGTGAGTCCACTGGTGTGGACCATAATTTGCCAACAATGTTTCCTACATTTTGAATTTTCACCAGGTTGATCCTGCGGGACCTGTTAAGCTACAGCATTTTTTAACCGCATACAACTATTGTTCCATTGTTTCCAGCCTGGTGAAACGTTTAAACAGTGTACCTACATTGTTGAAGTTCACCAGTTAAATCGAGAATGATGGCAAACTAGCCTTCTTGGACGTTTTACTGATGAGAAAAGAAGGCGGTTCACTGGAAAGAAGTGTGTTTCGGAAAACTACGTGGGTCGATCAATGTAAGCATTTTCTCAGTTTTGTTCCCGTTGAGGTGCAAGCGGACCCTTGTTCGTTACTTGCGCTTTCGGGTTGCCAACATTTGTAGCCCAGAGATAATAAAGGCCGAAAAGGATCTTATACCTTAAACGCTGCTAGTAAACTGTTATCCAGCCTCGTTTATCATAAAGCACTCCGTTGTTCGTGATCGTCGTGAATTGTTTACAACTGTTCCCAACAAAGATATGTTCCTACCTGTTCCCTTCGAGGGAGATATTGCTTTCGATTTTCCGAAAAAAGATTTTCCACTGCAGTAGCTCGAACGTTCCCAGCCGCTTAGCTACACATCACTACCGAAGCCGTACCGTTTGTTGCCCAATGTCCCAAAGACAGACTCCCGGTTCAGTCCGAAGCTTACATTCTGGATCGCTTTACTTGTACATGTGGTGTGAGGTACGTCGGACATACGACTACGCGTCTGTCTAAACGAACATCAGAGCACTATCCAACGGCATTCCAAAAAGGTAGGGTCGGTTGCATTAAGAGTTCTATCCTGGAACATCTGGTCGATAGTGGACACCAAAGTAAGACTGCTGATGTTTTCAAAGGGTTTTATGTTGGACCAAAACGCTACCCTAAAGGATTTAGGAAACGAAGTTTACGGACAACCGGAGCCACTGCAATCTGGCTTACACAACCTGAACTATGTAAACACAGGGCGCATATTCAAGCACTCCTGCTCTGGGGCTAACACAGTTCTAGACAGACAGACCTCCAGACTGACGGATCCAGAGTATTCAGAAATGAACGCTGCCCAACCCAACGTTTATTGTGTGAGCGACGAAGAAGTGGAAGTCAAATAGCGAAGCACGATATGAGGAACCGCATGACTCACAAGGCAATCGAATGTGAATGTCAAGTACCTTCAGTAAAGCAACTGGACGGTCAGAAGATGCACACAAGTATAGACTACATATGCGCGAATTAATGAAAGCATAAATGTTTCACATTTATAACTCAAGAAGGCTGATAGAGGGGTGCCTTCGATAAATATCATGTAGGGAGGCGATGTTAAGCATTTGGGGTCCAGTACAGAGAGAAGGCGCTTATATTTAGATGGGAAGATCGTGGAGTTCGCTGGGTCCGGTATTCTTTGCCATTTATTATTTATTATGTGGATGTGAACCGGGGTGCTTCATCGACGAACAATCGGGGCGGGCTAGTCGGACTGCAAAAGCAACTGGCTATTCAAGAAAAATGGCTAACAGGACATTTCCATCGCTGCAGACCCGACGGTGTGTTTGGGAGGTGTCACGCCCCCACCACACTCCAGTGCACAGTCAAGAAGGTTCAAGTCCCACGAAGTAATCCAGATGTCGTCTTCGGAGAACCGTATCCGAGCGCTCGCGCACCAGACTAGCCTGTCAGTACCGGTAGAATGGAAAACAGCGGCTGCTCGGGGCCAAGGTGGTGTGGTTGGAGGCTTTGGGCAGGTGGGCCAGGAGATTCCGCTGCTTCTCAAGGGACTTGGTTTCTGGAATGTAAAATTCGGGGAGCGTGGGACATGGTCGGGACAGGCAACGTGATGCCGTAGGGTCAACGAAGTAAGTATATAGAATGAAAAGAGTATACACGTTTGGGTTTTTCAAAAGTTTTGCGTTTTCTGTTGTTTCTTGCAATAGGTTTGTGAGTAAAACACAGGAAAGGTGAAAAATTTCCATGTCAAGGTAAATAACCTACGTCAACAAAATCTGAAAAACGAATCTGCCGTCTGTCAGTTGCCTGAGGTTGGGGCTGGATTGGCGGAGATTCAGGTGTGTTGGAAGCGTCTATAATAATTGTTGTGGAAAACGCAATTGCAGGTGCTTCACCTGCGCGGTTGTACCCTGGGAGCCTGGAAGCGGGTCTTCGAAGAAGACCACCTTGAGACGATCGATGGGAACCGTAGTTAGGTGACCATCCTAGTCTAAGGCAAATTGCTTCGGTGTTCCTGGAAGAAATCTAATGAGGCTAGTGTAAAGAGGCTGAAATTGACGACACGCTCCATCCGTGAGAACAAAGATTTTTGTGCAGGTAGTGAGTTCACTGTGCAAGTGCACATATCTGTTCTACTTACGAGGAGGTATCGAGCACAGCGGACGCATGCATTGCAAAAGAGATGATGCGAAGTTTGACAGTGGAATACATGATGGCGAGCGGGGTGAAGTAAGATCTGCTTGAAACTGAAGCGTTGCGTAGTAGACCAGTTCTGCTGATGCGCATTGCAGGTCAACTCTGATGCTACTACAAAGACGTAAGTGCACAAGCGAAATGTTTGCGCTCCAGTCAGGGTCAGAAGTGGCATAGACAGAGGATTTAAGCTGTCATTGAAAGCTTTCCATCAAGCCATTAGCTTTCAGGTGAAATACCATCGTTTGAATACGGCAGTAACCTAAGAATTCGCAGAACGCATAAAATTATAGTGATTAGAAGGAAGTCCGTTGTGAAGGTTAATTGGCATCCGCGGTGGGACACACCGATTCAAGAAGGCTGGACGATAACTTCGGATGAGCAGTCTGGAGCAGGAATGCCTCCTGCCCATCTGGTGAAGTGGCTGACACATGTCAGTATATATGCCAATCCGCGAGGAGGGAGTAGGAGTCATACTAAGTCTAAATGTACGTGTGAGAACCGCGAATCCGGAGCTGGGAAGGAGCCTTGAGGATGGTGGGCGTGTCGGTGTACGTTTGAGCGCTGACAGTGGACACAAGCTCGAGCCCAGTTACGAACATCTTTGTTCAAGCTTGACCAAACAAAACGCTCGTTGACCAATTTCAAACATGCGCGGATACAAAGGTGTTATAGTGAGTGGTGGACGTCGAAAACTATGCGTCTGAAAGAGGCGGGTATAATGGGTCTTGGACAACCAGTGGAAAGATTGCAAAGGATAGCTTCGTCCGTGGTTTGGAGAGGAACGGGTTGCATCTACAGTGAAGTGGGCTGCAAGATGCTTTGGAGGCCTTTGTATTGAACCCAGGCCGATGCCATGGCGACAAGATCGACAGTAGGCACAGTGTAAAATTTAAGGTTGACGAGAAACAGCGCATCAGCTACGGGGTTGGCGACACTGGAGACTTGACGTATACCAGCAGTGAACTGCGTAACAAAGTCTATGTGTCTGGTTTCCTGTGGTGAACATTTGTTCGCTGAGGAGTTAAAGGCAAACACGAGAGTCTTGTGATCAGTGTAGAGCCGGAAATCCCGGTCTTCTAATGTGTGTCGGAAGTGACTAATAGGGAAGTAGATGGCAAGCAGTTCTCTACCAAATGTGATACAGTGGAAGTCTCCTGATTGCAAGCGTTTGGAGAAACCGAGCGGCTGTCAATCTCCACCGACGTGTTGTTGGAGAACAGCTCCTACCGCAACCCCTGAAGCGTCAGTTGTAAGAGAAAGAGGAGCCGACGAATCGGAATGATCGAGGAGAGCTATGTTGGCGGTAGCCTACTTGAGCTCGGTGAAACACACGTGTGCTGTGTCGGGGAAAGCAAACTTACGTTCATTTCCTTAGAGCTAGTCAGTCAGAGTTTGCATGAGTTGAGCGCAGCGGGGGATGAAACGTAGATTTTAGTTGACTATACCAGAAAATAGACATAGGTGCTAACATGAAGTCGGGGCTGGGAAGTTTTTGGTGCATTGGACTTTATCCTCAAGGACCTCCATACCAAAAGAGACGATATGGCCTAAGAATTCTGCCGCCGACTAGCCAAGTTCGCATTTGGATTGACGGTGAGGCCGTGTTGGGTCGACCGCTGGAAAAGGGATACAATATGAGCTAAGTGCTCTTCGTCGGAAGAAATGGCCACTGGAATGTCGTCTAGGGACAGAAGTCTAGGTCACGGGTGACGGCGTGGACGAAGCGCTGAAATGTTTGTGCGACGTTGCACAATGCTAAAGGTATTTTCAAAAATTCGAGCAAGCCGAAGGGGGTAATGACGGCTGTTTTTTAGGTGTCTTCTTCCTGGACAGGTATTTAGTGATAAGCTCGAACAAGAGCGATCTTACTGAGGACAGTCTTACATGTGCGTCATGCAGTGAGGTCCTGCGTATGTGAGGTGAGGTACCTGTCATGGACCGCAAGTTTGATTAGGGTCCGGTAGTCAATGTCAACTCGCCAGTCACCAGCTTTCTTTGGGATCATCTGGAGCGGAGAGGACGAAGTGCTATCCGAAGGGCGGATTATTCCAAGTTCAAGCATGTGCTCAAACTCCGCTTTAGCTAGCTTTAGTTTTTCAGGTGAAAGTCGGCGCGGGTTTGATGAGACGGGTGGGCTGTTGGTACGGATTTGGCGCGTGATCTACGAGGCCACAGGGAGAGCTTCGTGTATTAGCTGGACGAGTTCAGGGTATTGAGAGAATAGTTGAGCATATTCGGAGAAAATCTGTGGGAAAATTTAGAGTAGGGTGATAGCTGTAATATTGACGTTGGGGCCATGGACCCTGAGCGTCGTTGCGGGGTGGACTATCCTCTGTTGTTTTGCATCGATCAATAGGTCAAAATATCTGAGGAACTCAAAGCCGATAATGGCAAACGAGACGACGGCAATAATGAACACGTAGCGGAATGTTCTACGGAGACCCAAGTTAATGGATAAGGAGCGCTGGCCGTAAGTAGGGATTAGTGGACCGTTGGTGACACGAAGACTGAGAGTGGCCGGCTGAGTAGCCTCCTTGGGTGCGGGAGTAACCCCGCTAACTTCAGCCCCGGTATCAACCCCGAAAGCGGTTCCAGATGTGCACTCTTTAACATAAAGAAGGCGACTGTTGTCGGGTGAGCCATCGACGCTAGTCGTTTTTACGTCGTGGCCCGACAGTTTCCCTGTTAAGTCGCATTTAAGGTGCAGCGCATGGTAAACTCTTGACTTTTACACCAAATCGGCTTTGGTACCAGCAGTACTGAGTACCGCTTGCAGAGTCGTTACGGTTAGGCCATTTGCTACGGGAACGGCTTCCGTTATTGCTAGACCTATTATTCAACTCAAGGTGCAAAGTAGCTAGTTCCGCTAAAATTGTCGTGCATTCCTGTGAAGAATGGGCTGATTGGCTGAGGTGTGCACAACAAGAAACAAGAACGCTAGTATGAGTACAAGGTAACTGGCAATCGGGAATTCATACAAGTAAGCTGAAGATGAAAACGGTCAAATACTGCGTCAGCTATTTGAGGAACGTCACCTGGTGATTGAAGTTGAATCGTGGTAAGAATACGTTGGGTTGTTTTTCGCAAACGCTGTAACCGAGTTTCACGCAACAGTGCTTCGTCCATGGACGATGTACCGAGCATTTGGCGCATCTCGCTCAATAGCGTTGAGGATTTCTTGGTACTCAAATGCAGACTTTGGAATAGCTGTTAAATATGGGTCCGCCCGGATGGTGTGCTTCTGCTAATGACGACCTTCTTAAGAGTGTCGTGAAGTTGCGCAGCAACAGACTGCATTAAAAGATCCCTTAGTTGCAGCGTTACGCCGCTGGGCAGGCAAGTTAGTAGCTGGCTACACTGTTGAATCGGAGGCGACCCTATGGCGAATGAACTCAGACTCTAACAATACAAACAAAATTTGTGGATCGCTGCTAATAGACGGCGTGGCGGGAATGGGGACAGTATTGAAAACAGGATCAGGAGGTTTTACATCCCGATGCTACATGATAAAAGGACGCTAAAAAGGGAAAAATGGAGAACAAAATAAAACCGACAATGCTTGGTCTCATCGGAATGCGGGACACAAAATGACTGCGATGGAGATCACAACTGAGCTGAACTCAGTTACTGGTAGCGACAATTAATAGTAAGACCAAGCACGGATGCCGAGTAGTCAGAAATGAACGTTGTCCAATCCAACGTGTATTGTGCGAGCAACAAAGAAGTGGAAGTCCTTTGGCGAAGCAAGAAGCGAAGAACTGCAAGAGTCACAAGGAAATCGAATGTGCAAGTCAAGTACCTTCAGTAAAACAACTGGACAGTCAGAAGATTGCAAACGAGCATAAACTACGTAGTCGCGAAATACTAAAAGCATAACTGTTTCACGTTCAGTACACTTGATGGCCACAGACCCTAGGTTGCAAGCATTGAGGCAATCATATAAATACCCCCACCTTCAAATGTTGCTGAACTTAAGTGATTCCTCGGATGAATCAGCTATTACAGAGTGCGTCTACCAAGTATGCACTGATCATTTTGCATCGGTTGCTTATAAAACGATGTGATCAAACAAATCTCAAAGTGCGTTTAAGCAACTGAAAAAATAATTGAAGTCGGAGCTTCTGCAGACGCATTCTGATTCCAAGCTCCCGATCATAATAATATAAAAATAATATGTCAGCTGTACGCTATAACGGCGCTTCGCTGCAGCACGGTCACCACCAGTCGAGCGCGGGCTGAGTGTACCGCAAGGATGCGGACGGATACCTAACGCGTAAATTCGTGGATTAGAAGTAGTCACAGTGTACGAATTTCCTTATTGCAACATGTAGGCGATAGACTATGTCGGTCGATTTTTAACATCCACGGAACACAATTACGGACAAATAGAAAGAGAAGTTTTGGCTATCATGGTTGCCGTAAAGAACCATTAACAATGATTTAGCACTGGTAAAACAGCATGTGCTTGACAGGTCCCGTAGGGTAGCTGGAGAGAAAATTACGATTAAAAGGAATTAAGGGCAGGTAAAAGTCCGTTTAAGTGTTTATCGAGTTAACTACACTGCTGCAAAACGATACTATGGAATGTAACTGGAATGCATACGAACAAAATAGTATGGAGAGCAGTTTTAATTCAACGTACTCCTTGAGAAATAACAAAACGGATATGACTAAACTCACGCGTGTGGCGTTTCATTTGATCGATGTGATACGTTAATCCAGTTCAAGTACAATCCAAGCTATTCACTATGACAATTCTGCATGTATCCGCACCGTTACGTTCGGAGAAGGCTGTAAAGCTCATCATTTGTTAGCGCTTTTTTATCCTCCGTGTGGAATGGATCATATCAAATAATGCAAGTGAGAAAGTGTTGAGCATGCACTTTTTGAAAAGCAAGGATGAGGTGAGTTGGGAGGACGTTCTAGGTTTTGGACATCCGGAAGGAGAAAGCATTTTGTCGATAATCAAGGCGGCTGTGCTGCATGGCCAGTTGGAGATGGCAACATCTCAGGTTAGTGTTTTGGCTCAGCTGCAACAGATCGCGACAGGGGTAAAGTGGGTTCATCAGCAGTAAGTAAACCATGACAACGTCTCCTTGCTAACGTGGATATCCACGACTGTACAATCTCAGTGACTGCGGTCTTCGTTGCTAGAAGAGATGAAACAACCCTCTAACGAAGTCGGTCGCTCTACATTGTGGAGATCCAAGTGCATTGATGTCGCGCTTGCGCCAGGGAAGCCAGGCCTGGATCGCATATTCCACGTAAGACCTCACGTAGGCGCTCAGCAGTTGCGGAAGGATTGTGGTTCAAAATTGCCGGAATCCCTCCGTAAGAGTCCAAGATGTTGACTGGCTCTTTTTGATGCATTTTCAGTCTGTCTCGAGCAAACAAGGTCGTCCTGTACGATCACCTCTCGGCTGTACTTAGAGGGTTACACGATGCTTATCCGGAAACCGTCCGCATTAAAACCCTTGTCCAGCTCATACTGCTGTTGACTGGCGATTGATAACGCTATCAACGCACTTTTGAATACGTGTAATACATGCCCAAATATCAAACAGACAAACCACTGGTCTCATTCGCCTTTAGGAGCTGAGCGACGGTCCATTGGAAGGTGA
>OX104067.1:242915-314951 GCA_944474145.2 Dicrocoelium dendriticum | reverse complement strand
AGAAGACCACCTTGAGACGATCGATGGGAACCGTAGTTAGGTGACCATCCTAGTCTAAGGCAAATTGCCTTCGGTGTTCCTGGAAGAAATCTAATGAGGCTAGTGTAAAGGAGGCTGAAATTGACGACACGCTCATCCGTGAGAACAAAGATTTTTGTGCAGGTAGTGAGTTCACTGTGCAAGTGCACATATCTGTTCTACTTACGAGGAGGTATCGAGCACAGCGGACGCATGCATTGCAAAAGAGATGATGCGAAGTTTGACAGTGGAATACATGATGGCCGAGCGGGGTGAAGTAAGATCTGCTTGAAACTGGAAGCGTTGCGTAGTAGACCAGTTCTGCTGATGCGCATTGCAGGTCAACTCTGATGCTACTACAAAGACGTAAGTGCACAAGCGAAATGTTTGCGCTCCAGTCAGGGTCAGAAGTGGCATAGACAGAGGATTTAAGCTGTCATTGAAAGCTTTCCATCAAGCCATTAGCTTTCAGGTGAAATACCATCGTTTGAATACGGCAGTAACCTAAGGAATTCGCAGAACGCATAAAATTATAGTGATTAGAAGGAAGTCCGTTGTGAAGGTTAATTGGCATCCGCGGTGGGACACACCGATTCAAGAAGGCTGGACGATAACTTCGGATGAGCAGTCTGGAGCAGGAATGCCTCCCTGCCCATCTGGTGAAGTGGCTGACACATGTCACGTATATATGCCAATCGCGAGGGAGGGAGTAGGAGTCATACTAAGTCTAAATGTACGTGTGAGAACCGCGAATCCGGAGCTGGGAAGGAGCCTTGAGGATGGTGGGCGTGTCGGTGTACGTTTGAGCGCTGACAGTGGACACAGCTCGAGCCCAGTTACGAACATCTTTGTTCAAGCTTGACCAAACAAAACGGTCGTTGACCAATTTCAAACATGCGCGGATACAAAGGTGTTATAGTGAGTGGTGGACGTCGAAAACTATGCGTCTGAAAGAGGCGGGTATAATGGGTCTTGGACAACCAGTGGAAAGATTGCAAAGGATAGCTTCGTCCGTGGTTGGGAGAGGAACGGGTTGCATCTACAGTGAAGTGGGCTGCAAGATGCCTTTGGATGGCCTTTGTATTGAACCCAGGCCGATGCCATGGCGACAAGATCGACAGTAGGCACAGTGTAAAATTTAAGGTTGACGAGAAACAGCGCATCAGCTACGGGGTTGGCGACACTGGAGACTTGACGTATACCAGCAGTGAACTGCGTAACAAAGTCTATGTGTCTGGTTTCCTGTGGTGAACATTTGTTCGCTGAGGAGTTAAAGGCAAACACGAGAGTCTTGTGATCAGTGTAGAGCCGGAAATCCCGGTCTTCTAATGTGTGTCGGAAGTGACTAATAGGGAAGTAGATGGCAAGCAGTTCTCTACCAAATGTGATACAGTGGAAGTCTCCTGATTGCAAGCGTTTGGAGAAACCGAGCGGCTGTCAATCTCCCACCGACGTGTTGTTGGAGAACAGCTCCTACCGCAACCCCTGAAGCGTCAGTTTGTAAGAGAAAGAGGAGCCGACGAATCGGAATGATCGAGGAGAGCTATGTTGGCGGTAGCCTACTTGAGCTCGGTGAAACACACGTGTGCTGTGTCGGGGAAAGCAAACTTACGTTCATTTCCTTAGAGCTAGTCAGTCAGAGTTTGCATGAGTTTGAGCGCAGCGGGGGATGAAACGTAGATTTTAGTTGACTATACCAGAAAATAGACATAGGTGCTAACATGAAGTCGGGGCTGGGAAGTTTTTGGTGCATTGGACTTTATCCTCAAGGACCTCCATACCAAAAGAGACGATATGGCCTAAGAATTCTGCCGCCGACTAGCCAAGTTCGCATTTGGATTGACGGTGAGGCCGTGTTGGGTCGACCGCTGGAAAAGGGATACAATATGAGCTAAGTGCTCTTCGTCGGAAGAAATGGCCACTGGAATGTCGTCTAGGGACAGAAGTCTAGGTCACGGGTGACGGCGTGGACGAAGCGCTGAAATGTTTGTGCGACGTTGCACAATGCTAAGGTATTTTCAAAAATTCGAGCAAGCCGAAGGGGGTAATGACGGCTGTTTTTTAGGTGTCTTCTTCCTGGACAGGTATTTAGTGATAAGCTCGAACAAGAGCGATCTTACTGAGGACAGTCTTACATGTGCGTCATGCAGTGAGGTCCTGCGTATGTGAGGTGAGGTACCTGTCATGGACCGCAAGTTTGATTAGGGTCCGGTAGTCAATGTCAACTCGCCAGTCACCAGCTTTCTTTGGGATCATCTGGAGCGGAGAGGACGAAGTGCTATCCGAAGGGCGGATTATTCCAAGTTCAAGCATGTGCTCAAACTCCGCTTTAGCTAGCTTTAGTTTTTCAGGTGAAAGTCGGCGCGGGTTTGATGAGACGGGTGGGCTGTTGGTACGGATTTGGCGCGTGATCTACGAGGCCACAGGGAGAGCTTCGTGTATTAGCTGGACGAGTTCAGGGTATTGAGAGAATAGTTGAGCATATTCGGAGAAAATCTGTGGGAAAATTTAGAGTAGGGTGATAGCTGTAATATTGACGTTGGGGCCATGGACCCTGAGCGTCGTTGCGGGGTGGACTATCCTCTGTTGTTTTGCATCGATCAATAGGTCAAAATATCTGAGGAACTCAAAGCCGATAATGGCAAACGAGACGACGGCAATAATGAACACGTAGCGGAATGTTCTACGGAGACCCAAGTTAATGGATAAGGAGCGCTGGCCGTAAGTAGGGATTAGTGGACCGTTGGTGACACGAAGACTGAGAGTGGCCGGCTGAGTAGCCTCCTTGGGTGCGGGAGTAACCCCGCTAACTTCAGCCCCCGGTATCAACCCCGAAAGCGGTTCCAGATGTGCACTCTTTAACATAAAGAAGGCGACTGTTGTCGGGTGAGCCATCGACGCTAGTCGTTTTTACGTCGTGGCCCGACAGTTTCCCTGTTAAGTCGCATTTAAGGTGCAGCGCATGGTAAACTCTTGACTTTTACACCAAATCGGCTTTGGTACCAGCAGTACTGAGTACCGCTTGCAGAGTCGTTACGGTTAGGCCATTTGCTACGGGAACGGCTTCCGTTATTGCTAGACCTATTATTCAACTCAAGGTGCAAAGTAGCTAGTTCCGCTAAAATTGTCGTGCATTCCTGTGAAGAATGGGCTGATTGGCTGAGGTGTGCACAACAAGAAACAAGAACGCTAGTATGAGTACAAGGTAACTGGCAATCGGGAATTCATACAAGTAAGCTGAAGATGAAAACGGTCAAATACTGCGTCAGCTATTTGAGGAACGTCACCTGGTGATTGAAGTTGAATCGTGGTAAGAATACGTTGGGTTGTTTTTCGCAAACGCTGTAACCGAGTTTCACGCAACAGTGCTTCGTCCATGGACGATGTACCGAGCATTTGGCGCATCTCGCTCAATAGCGTTGAGGATTTCTTGGTACTCAAATGCAGACTTTGGAATAGCTGTTAAATATGGGTCCGCCCGGATGGTGTGCTTCTGCTAATGACGACCTTCTTAAGAGTATCGTGAAGTTGTGCAGCAACAGACTGCATTAAAAGATCCCTCAGTAGTAGCGGTAAGCCGCTGGGTAGGCAAGTTAGTAGCTGGCTACACTGTTGAATCGGAGGTGACCCTATGGCGAATGAACTCAGACTCTAACAATACAAACAAAAATTGTGGATCGCTGCTAATAGACGGCGTGGCGGGAATGGGGACAGTATTGAAAACAGGATCAGGAGGTTTTACATCCCGATGCTACATGATAAAAGGACGCTAAAAAGGGAAAATGGAGAACAAAATAAAACCGACAATGCTTGGTCTCATCGGAATGCGGGACACAAAATGACTGCGATGGAGATCACAACTGAGCTGAACTCAGTTACTGGTAGCGACAATTAATAGTAAGACCAAGCACGGATGCCGAGTAGTCAGAAATGAACGTTGTCCAATCCAACGTGTATTGTGCGAGCAACAAAGAAGTGGAAGTCCTTTGGCGAAGCAAGAAGCGAAGAACTGCAAGAGTCACAAGGAAATCGAATGTGCAAGTCAAGTACCTTCAGTAAAACAACTGGACAGTCAGAAGATGCAAACGAGCATAAACTACGTAGTCGCGAAATACTAAAAGCATAACTGTTTCACGTTCAGTACACTTGATGGCCACAGACCCTAGGTTGCAAGCATTGAGGCAATCATATAAATACCCCCACCTTCAAATGTTGCTGAACTTAAGTGATTCCTCGGATGAATCAGCTATTACAGAGTGCGTCTACCAAGTATGCACTGATCATTTGCATCGGTTGCTTATAAAACGATGTGATCAAACAAATCTCAAAGTGCGTTTAAGCAACTGAAAAAATAATTGAAGTCGGAGCTTCTGCAGACGCATTCTGATTCCAAGCTCCCGATCATAATAATATAAAAATAATATGTCAGCTGTACGCTATAACGGCGCTTCGCTGCAGCACGGTCAACACCAGTCGAGCGCGGGCTGAGTGTACCGCAAGGATGCGGACGGATACCTAACGCGTAAATTCGTGGATTAGAAGTAGTCACAGTGTACGAATTTCCTTATTGCAACATGTAGGCGATAGACTATGTCGGTCGATTTTTAACATCCACGGAACACAATTACGGACAAATAGAAAGAGAAGTTTTGGCTATCATGGTTGCCGTAAAGAACCATTAACAATGATTTAGCACTGGTAAAACAGCATGTGCTTGACAGGTCCCGTAGGGTAGCTGGAGAGAAAATTACGATTAAAAGGAATTAAGGGCAGGTAAAAGTCCGTTTAAGTGTTTATCGAGTTAACTACACTGCTGCAAAACGATACTATGGAATGTAACTGGAATGCATACGAACAAAATAGTATGGAGAGCAGTTTTAATTCACGTACTCCTTGAGAAATAACAAAACGGATATGACTAAACTCACGCGTGTGGCGTTTCATTTGATCGATGTGATACGTTAATCCAGTTCAAGTACATCCAAGCTATTCACTATGACAATTCTGCATGTATCCGCACCGTTACGTTTCGGAGAAGGCTGTAAAGCTCATCATTTGGTTAGCGCTTTTTTATCCTCCGTGTGGAATGGATCATATCAAATAATGCAAGTGAGAAAGTGTTGAGCATGGCACTTTTTGAAAAGCAAGGATGAGGTGAGTTGGGAGGACGTTCTAGGTTTTGGACATCCGGAAGGAGAAAGCATTTTGTCGATAATCAAGGCGGCTGTGCTGCATGGCCAGTTGGAGATGGCAACATCTCAGGTTAGTGTTTTGGCTCAGCTGCAACAGATTGCGACAAGGGTAAAGTGGGTTCGTCAGCAGTAAGTAAACCATGATTATGTCTCCTTGCCGACGTCTATATCCACGACTGTACAATCTCAGGTACTGCAGTCTGCGTTGGTAGGAGAGATGAAACAATCCTCTAACGAGTTTGGTAGCTCTAGATTGTGGAGCTTCAAGTGCATTGACGTCGCGCTTGCGCCAGGGAAGCCAGGCCTGGATCGCATATTCCACGTAAGACCTCACGTAGGCGCTCAGCAGTTGCGGAAGGATTGTGGTTCAAAATTGCCGGAATCCCTCCGTAAGAGTCCAAGATGTTGACTGGCTCTTTTTGATGCATTTTCAGTCTGTCTCGAGCAAACAAGGTCGTCCTGTACGATCACCTCTCGGCTGTACTTAGAGGGTTACACGATGCTTATCCGGAAACCGTCCGCATAAAACCCTTGTCCAGCTCATACTGCTGTTGACTGGCGATTGATAACGCTATCAACGCACTTTTGAATACGTGTAATACATGCCCAAATATCAAACAGACAAACCAACTGGTCTCATTCGCCTTTAGGAGCTGAGCGACGGTCCATTGGAAGGTGACCACGCTGAGAATCTCGCTCCGCTTGTAGGGAAATTGTCCCTACTCTGGTGGATGCGTAATACAAGTGCATAGATGCTCATGACGTTGCTAACGCTGTTAATATTACGTTGTAACCTATTAGTGCAAGGTAAATATTGGTCAAAGATAACGGTCTGTAGTTCACCACTGCAGGATTCAGAGTAGGATGAAATGAAATTCATCCCGAGCACGCTGCGTGAAAATGGTTCTCTATCAACATTCATTCAGCCCAAAATAATACCCGTCGATAAGGACGTAGTCGCGAAAAAGGCCCTCTTCATCTTCCTTGGTTTTAAAGGGGATACAGCTAGTGAGATTCTAACAAGGAAACTGACGCAATCCATAAGGAAAACCTTTTCGGCTGCGGAGTCACTATGCATCTTCGCCACGAACCAGCAAATTCCTGTGTACAACAAGGACAGACTGCCGAAGCTGACCTCTTCTTACGTTATCTACCGATTTGAGTGCACTTCCGGGACACCATACATTGGTCGGACGGCTCGTCAACTGTCATGTAGCATTAAGGAATATAGCCCTAAATGGTTGTTGAACGGTGCACCGGAGTGCTTACAAGCGGTATTTTCTCTCATCTGTTCGAATCAGGTTACCAGATTAACCTCCCGAATGCCTTTACTGTGATTTACCAGGTCCCAATGAGCAAATCGGATGCTCGCCACTGCAGAAGCCATTGTGATACACATATTCCAACCCCCGCTGTGCTCGCAGAAAAAGTTTGTTCAATCTCTATACCTGCCCTGGTCGAACAGCTATCAGCCTAGCCCTCCCCCTGACATCTGCTCAGACATGGTGATTACGTAACCCTCAAGCGAGCTGTGTGAATGAGACAACGGCGAACTGTACGCTGTCTAATTATTGACCGAGTCCGTTCAGAACAAACCCCCGAACCAATCACTATCCATTCTTTTATAGTTTAACCTTATATGATTGTACCGGCCCGTAGATGAATCACTGAAACAAGTGTTTGCCTCAGACAGGTGTTATTGATGGATCACTGAGAATGTTCCATTTATTCAAACAACATGTGCAAGGCAATGGCATCCACCACATGCCTACCGCACCGTACTACCCAGCGTCTAACGGTTTAGCGAAAAGAGCGGCACAAACTGCGAAGGCGGTCCTCCAGAGGCAGCGTCATGGCTCTATGTGCACTGAACGTGATTGATTCCTATGGGTGTATCGCACCACAGGGTTGAAGTCCATCAGTTCTAGCCCGGAGGGAGGATATGTTAGGCGTCGGCTACGTACGAGGCTACACTTGCTTTTCCCAGACCCCGGTCAGGCCAGGCGTTGCCCACAACAGAGCATGCATCAGAGTGAGCGCACACCATCTTAACTCCAGCATTTGATAGTAAAACGAGATGTGCACACGACACCCACGCACGAGTAGGCATGGCAGCCAGGAACCGCACTTACAAGTTTAGAAACTGAGGCCGACATACAACTGGAACTTGGCGAAACAGTACACAGACACAATGCTTTCGTCCGTCCTCGCACCTAGGTCTCACCATACTCCGAGGAGGAGGAGGAGGAGGGAATTGTTACGGAAGAGCTTGAGTAGACGAACAAAACCCAAAAGGATGAAACCGATCAGCCGATCACTTTTCCGAAACCACAATGTGCACCCAAACCAATAGAACTTTACGTTTTACAAATGTGTTTTCAGCTGCCACGTGAGGGGTGTTACGGCCGCAAGTTTTAAATTTACTCAAACAACCACCCACCCACACCCACAAGCGACTGATCGAACAGTATTGTCACAGTGGTCGATTCTAACTGGCCTTTTAACCTTGTGTTCACTGGCTCATTTTACAGTTTATGAGTTCCGCTATCGAGCCATGTTTCAAAATACAATTCCGCGTGTGCCATCCCGTTGTGGTTACTTACTCCGTGTTCAGGGCTACGTGTCAAACTACGAACTAGGAATATGTGAGCAACACGTAGCAAACAACATTACCTGAACTATATATCGGAAGTTATCAATCCCGGCTATGTAGTATTATTTCTATTTCTGTACATACAGCAGACATTCGTCCGAGTACCTCACAAGCGGTTGTTGCAAATGTTGGAGGCCTTTGAGTACCGGGACTCATTACTAGGTTGTCTATCATCATACCTGAGTGGTCGTCATCATGTAGTCACTTTAGGTGACTATCGCTATTTTCCAAATCCACATCCGTAAATGTAGTCGGCCATTTTGCTTCATCGACGAGACCATCAAGCTCGTCTATAAGTTTCGGTGTGACAAACTACACGGAAGGTTTCTGCTTAAATTGATTTATATTTCCTTGAGACGTGGCGCCACGCGTGCACGATGAACCTCTCGGGTAAGAAATCAAGCGTCTTGTCATAGGGCTGCTCCATCCTCGAAGGATCTGAACTCTGAACAAGTAACATGTCCCTGTACAGCTGTCCACACGTGATCTCGGAACTAATTACTCATCTACCGTCAATTTCTCCGAACACGCCCAATACCAACTAGCACGTGCCAGACCATCTGTGCTTCAGATATCCATGCCAGCATTGAGATTTTGCACTAACTCATCCACCCCATCCTCGTACACTCGAGCATAATATACGGTAAAGCGAGAAAGAGCGATAGTACTGCTTTGCAGTACCTGCAGAGGTTGTTTATCAAACATCTGATTAATATGCAGTCTGCAATGACTTATGGGGGATGTCTCAACGAACTTCAACTCGAACCAAACTGGATTCGACGAACGAACCACGACTTGTTGCCGCTTTTCACCCCCCCCCCACACACACAAAATGACCTATTCCTACGTGCCTGAACTCGAACTTCAACATAGTTCAACTGCAGAAATTCGCAATAAAGATTTTGCACTGAATATACCACGGACCGGAACGAACGTCCACTCTGCTTCCTTTCTGGCCAGATATCTGTGTAGTAAACTATCATTCACACCCAGGTTAGTGATAATGTGGCAACATTTAGAAGCAGACTCTCCAATTATCTTAATCTAAATACCATAATCATTATATTCACATGGGAAATATTCGTCGACGAACCATTCCAAGAGCGGTCCAAAAACAACTAATCCGCGATGGTTCCAACACTAGACTTTCGCTTCAACTATTCGCCAGAAGGTAACTATGTGAAACGAATGCACAATCTTCCATCTGTGCATAGCACCCATGCAAGAGCATAGTTACATTTGTACAGATTGATCTGTGCCGCTACAGACACAATTTCTCGGATCGTGAAATATACTTACTATTTTACTATTATAATGACTACTAATATTCGGAAACAGAAAGTAGCGAACAAGCTTGTTTTCAGGGCTTCATCATCAGGCTAATACAACCACAATAAAGCAAGTTAGAATAGACACAATGGGTTTAAATTGGGTCACTGAAGCAGAGCAACTAATCGATAAGTCTACATGTTTGGTCTGATTGGTCAAGTGAAGTGGCGTGACTGCCAGTGTTAGTCGCGTTGATCTGAGGCCAAGGCAAGGTTAAAGTGTGGACGAGCTTTTTCTGTGCACATAGGTCCTGGTTATAGAGCCGAACTGCGATCGCCTCTGCTGTCGACAGCAGGCGACATCTGACTGCCCGTGTGTAACGTCCGGGGACACGGTAGATGGGTGTGAATGAGTCACGCGAATCGATTTGATGATCGGAGTCAACTAGGTGCGACAATATTGCACTCGTTACATTCTTCTTCGCGCCGCTGTAGAGCCAAGCTGGGCAATGCTCTCGAGCCCTAACGGACAGTCGCCTGGCCGTTTTCCCAATATACCTTGCTCGACACGAGCAAGAGAAATTGTACACACAGAAAGAGGTCTGCTACCGAGGTATCCTGTCTTTAAGTTGTTGGCACACAAGCGGTGTTGAGGTGAAGCTTACGCGGAGATTAGCGGCAAAATACGTTCTTTCTGTTGCTAAGGAAAGTCTTCGGGTGGTCTGTTCCGCTATCGTGTCACCCTTAAATGGCAACGATAAGTATACCATCCGCTTCTCCGCGGAAACGGGTTTGGGCTTTTGTACTCGTGGTTCCATGTGCCTCTGTATGCATTTCTCAGGGTACCCACTACGCTCGCGAACGTTTCGTATAAAGCTCAGCTCGTCTGAAAGCGTGTCATCTGTACATATTCTCCTCGCTCTCTCCGTTAGGCAACGGACGAGGTTCCTTTTTTGACTTATCGGAACAAAGCTAGCGAAATGGATGTACTGCCCATTCCAGGTTACTTTTCTGTGCACCCTCCTCTGCATTGACTCATCTGATGCTCTTTTGATTTGGACATCTAAAAATGCCAACGTGTCGTTACGTTCTAGCTCGATAGTGAAAGTTATATTGCTATGTGCAGTGTTAAACTGGGCCAATAAGTCATCGACGCACATTCCATTATTCGCGATACAAAATATGTCGTCTACGTATCGACTGTAATAAACCAAGCTGTTGATGGATTCGTTCAGCTGGTTGCACTCCAATTTGCTCATGAAGACGTCCGCGAGCAACGGTCCTAATGGTGAACCCATTGCCACCCCGTCTATTTGTCGATATAGCGTTCCATTAAACTGAAACTGAATGTTTCGTGTGCACATGAGTAGCAGTTGTCTCAGCCGGTCTAGTGGGATACCAACTTTGATATTGCGCAACTGGATGAACTCGCACAGATAATCTACGGTCTCCTCCAATGGAACATTGGTAAAAAGAAACACCACATCTAAGGAAAACATCTGTCGCCCAGCTAGCTCAATTTGTCTCACTGAGCCAAGAAAATCATAGGTGTCCTTGAGCCTGTATCTACCTTTGAATTTCCGGACTGGTTCCGGCCGTTTGACGAGCCATTTGGCAGTTGAATGATACGGTGAGTTACACATATCTAGTATCGGCCTTAGTGGAAGCCCTTCCTTGTGTATTTTGGGCAGGCCATACAATCTTGGAATCACTGTCCCACTCGGTCTGGTATATTCAAATATATCTGAGTCGATTACATTCTCCTGCTTTAAGCAACGCAGGAGTTTCGTTATGGATCTCTCGATTGCCTGTGTCTTGTCATTCTCATTATCCACTCTACGAAATTTTGTCCCGTCAGAAAGAATGGCATACATCTTACTGATGTAGTCCGATCTGTCCATCAGAACAATCCCTGCTCGTTTGTCCGGCCTAGACATTAGTACCTTATCGTTTCGCTTGAGATCTTTAAGGGCGTCTAGATGTTCCTGTTTCAATAGATGCTTGGTACACGGTTTATAAGTTAGGTATTATTTGTATATTTCACAACATTAGATATGAAATCCTTAGTTATGAGCGGTTACTATTTTTGTCGTGCCTCAAACATCAGGAAGAATTTTTCAGGTCAAGATTTTTCTCGGGTGTGCACACAAGTATGTAAGGTATTCTAGTGCGAGAAAATCAGAAACATTTTCTCACTCTCATCAAATGTTCAGCGGAGTATTGCCAACAGATTTGTTTTCTCCGTTTTAATGTCTATCTCAGGTAAACCAGAAAAGGGGTACTGTTGCGAATCCGAAGAAAGTAATCTCTACTACCAAAATTTTGGTCTCCCAAATAGATGGAGAACAGGCTTGAGTTTCGGTGCATAAGTCCGCCTAAGTGGGAAGATGTCTGGAAACCCGTGATGCGACCATATTCATGCTTAGGCCAATACAAAAGGATATCACTACGTAAGATGAAAATAAACTCACGGAAGCAATGAGCTAGATTAAGCGTGACAAATATTCTCATGGCTGCTCGGTCGAGCGGCTATCCAAGTGTGACTCCCATCCACCTCGCTTATACGGATCCCGAAAGAACGTAAGCCCAACATACCACTGCGTCGAATAGTCAATAATTCTAACTCCGGTGGAACTCAGTTGTTAAATACTTTGTGGAATTTCTTGAGCCACGGCATCAAGAAATTTCAGTCCACGTTGTAAGTGATAAAGTGAATTTATTAACGAATCAGAAGAATTGAATGGGAAAGACAAGCTGATACTTTCTGTACACATAGAAGTACTTTCTATAAATTTTCATTTGATTATAGCTTTTAACGTGATTTGCCATTATGTAGATGAGAACGGAATTACTACTGGTAGTCCTATAGAAAAGAAAAATGATCCAATCATTCGCCGTACCTATATCAAATAATTCTGATTCGGTGGAAATTCTGTCGACAAGTGGAGGAAGTTTTGGTGCCCCTCGAACTGCGAGCTGAATCTTGCAATTTTGCTAGCCACATAGTCAATCAATCGGCGTCCCAGCTTTCGCAGCTTGCTACTTTTGGTCAGTCTTGCATTGTATTTGCCTGAAGTGAACAACCACAAAGAGCAATCTTCGCAATCGTTATCCTTCTGATATTTAAGTGAACAAAATTTGAAAAGTCGATGGCGTCAACCTGCAACAACACCGGTCCCATATAGTGGTGAGATACGGACTCTTTTTACTATAATGGTTGCGCTCCCCGTTCACATCAGCTCCTCTTCCCGTTTCTTCAGATGAAAAAGCTCACCTCTTCGTTGCTTGCCGTTGAGATGAGTTCTGCTTACAAAATTTGCTCTCCCGCAATAATTATGCTAGGACTAAATTTGACGCGGATGCAGAGGAACCCACAGAGGCATTTCTACGGCATTTGTTTTGTACGTTTACCCACTAATACCATAGTATCGCACCCTGAGCAACGTTGATCAGTACGCACTAGGTCGGAATTATCGCGCATGTCACATGGTCACACTTTTTCTCAAATGCTATCAATTCTGTTTCTCCAGCCTGTGTACTGAGCCAACTCATTGTATTAAACCCTCCTATTTCCTATGGTAAGAAGCCACACTGAGCATACCGGTTGCTTATCGAACGACCGAGCTTAACGGTTTTGGGCCAACAGTCTGAAAACTGGTCGATCGTTGCAGTGGTGAACTGAAGTTTAGTACGCAATCAATTTAGATTGTTATGAACGAAGCTCGAATGTAATGGCAAGGAGATGCGCTCTATATCTGAGTGGTTCGAATCGATGCGAGATTTAAAATTAGCATGTGTTCTATGAAGGACAGATTTCTGATCGAAGCCGGGACTTTGGTTTTGATTCACGGCGGGCCGTTATGGCACTTGGCAATTGATATTCACTTATACATCATGTTCATTCTTTCGAGTACAATTTCCTTCAGAATGTTTTGCAAAACTGATAAGTCTTTTGGATAAATTCTTTTCGCATATATCACGCTGTCAAAGCTGCGATATGGTAAATCGCCTGAAATGTTGTGTAAGGAGATCCGCAGCTTGTTAACCGTTGAGTATGCCACTGAGCTGTTGAGGCAAAATGCCACGGAAGAGAAGACATAAGAAAAGGGTCTAAGCAGGTATGTAAAATATCATATCAATCGCCATAGTCTTGTATCTTCCGAATTTAACATTTTGGTGCTCCGTAACTGTTGGCCTCAAAAAGCCATTCTGGCATAAGGTGAAACAATGCAGGAAAAATTCACACTGAACTATGCTACACGAAAACTATACATTTAGATATAGTTAAAAGAATCTGCCGAATACTTTTGGTCTGCGAGCGTCTTAACACCATTTTATTTATAAGCGAATCGTTTGCCGTATTTTTAACCAACTCGTATTCCCGGTCAGAATTATTAGCACAAAACCGTAGAGGGCCTCATGAGATCAGTCAATGTAAATTCCAACACATCTTGGTTGCCGTCGAAGCATCGGCCCGGAATCTCTTTTCTTGCGACAACTTGAACGGAAAATTTTTTCAAATATCCATTTATAACATTGACCAGACATACCACAGAACATTTCTTAAAAGGTGGAGGTATAAAATGACTATTTTAATTTTCGTGCAATTAATTACATCCGTACTTTATTACTACAAATTTCCTCTACATTCCCGACAGCAACATTAAAACGAACAGATTAAGAAACCCAAGTTCAGCGATATCAAATGCCGTAGATTGCGAAAGAATGCAACAATCGGATACACATATAGATTGCGTACAGAATGGAATGGGATATCAATCATGCGAGTAGTCATCTAGAACGGAAATCCAACCGAAAAACTTAGACGAGAAATCTCTCGGCTTTTCTTTGTGGATTTTAAATGCAACAATTTCTCACTTATCATCATTACAATAATTACTTTGCTAGTTCGTCATAGTCTATATTCTTTTATACTCCATCGTTGGAAACGACTGCGTCGATCTCCTGAGGTGCCGGACTTTAGGTTCCATACTAATAGCTGAACGCATGCGAGGCAAGATGCCATAGACTCCCTGACGAGTACTAAAAGTGCTTGACTCGAAAAACCGATTGATACTACGGCCTGTATGTCCTGGATGTCCATATATACGCACCTAAAATGAGCCCTACAGACTGGTCAGAAAAGACATGAAAGTGCGGGAGTAACATTTTCAAGTACCAGCCTGCATTGAGGCAGGTCCCTGGAGACGACACTACGTTGGCACCATTGCTTTACTAGAACTTCTAGATTAATACGCATTTATTATTACTATGATTAACAGTTCTATCCAGTTGAAAGATGCAACCGATCAATCATCCTCGCAAAATAGTTTAGAAACTGCTTTGAAGAAAGTCACAGAAAGGTTCTCCGTCCCATGCCATCCCGTTGTACATGATGACCAGACCAAATCACTTGGACTGCGCCTCGCATCGTCAAAGAATATACTGAAGTTTTATTCATCTATACATTTACTTGTGATATACGCGGTATAGGCAGCCAATCAGACCTTACTTAAAAGGCGTGCTGGTGACGCGAAGAAATAACAGAGCACTGCTCTACCCTTAAAATAAGTTGGATGCATTACCTAAATTTATAGCGCCTATCTCATGTAGAGTAGTTCATTCACAATGACGAAAAACATTGGCACGTTATTCCAAAGTCAGATATTGCGTGTATTCCCATCAGGCGTTTGCCAACAGTCCATAGCATTTTCGTGTTGCGACATATCGGAATCGAGAGTGCTTATCGCCTGATGGTAAGGAGCTGCCCGCCTGTAAGTTGTGTACGTACATATTCGGTCATATCGTCCGAAATCTGCACTTAGTAGCACAGTGTTCCTCAAGTCAAATAGCAGTCGAAATTTGCGCGGAGATTGTGCCGAAATGCGAACTGATAGGCTACGCTACTTCCCCATCAGTGCCGTCATCCACGGTTGTGCCTAGTCGTTAGATAATTTTGTGTGGCTGGGTAAGAATATAAACTTCGTATTCCTCCACCGTAGGCCGCGCGCTTTCTCAAACACACATCCACAAACACACCTTAGCAGAAAGTAAAAATCCGTAAGGTCTGAGCATCTGCAGCCTGTCCTAAAACTCTGGTCCCTCTACTCTGTTATTGCCTGTCAACGGGCTCCTCTTTCGGGTTTGAGGTAGAGTGAACCAAATTGCCAACTGTCCAATAGTAGATGTCGTTCTATCACGAAATATGTCACCAGGTCCCATGGGTGAAGGATGACCGTATGCATGCATGGGGGCACATGTGTACTTGCCAGTCTCGACCATCGTGGAAATGCTGGATCAGGTGCGGATGGTTGAGTTGCAGTCAACCTACGGTAAGCCACAGGGCAACTTCACAGATCGATACAAATGGTGTGTCGGACTGGTTGGAACTGCGACAGACGTGCAAAATCGAAACAGCAGTGCCCCATTACTAAGCTACTGCGGTAGAATCGTGGTTGCGCTTGCGCAGACGCAACTGGTCTGAACAAGAAATGTGCAATAGGTGTTCAGTATTATCCCAGCTAATAACAAACGGGTTATTGGCAAGCTGTTGCAAACTGAGTCAACTTCCACCAACATACCTTAGCAAAATAGGCCTTCCTTACAATTAGGTCCTGTACATATGAAATGTGACGTTTTGAGAAAGAATTCTTGAAAAGCTATGCCGCCTACAGACTACTCGCTGCCGCACAGATTATTCTCCCGTCGCAGTATTGATCGCCGTTGCGGGAAACACGTGTGGATATGCTGCCCAATTTGTTTCAGGCAGAACCATCTGCCTTCATTCCAACATATTCAATGAAGATACAATATTCCATTAGCACGAAACTGAGAATCTGCATTTCTACGCAGTATCTAATCCTCCCAAATACTGAGAAGCACGTAGTGCATAAAACTCATAGCTCGAACAAATGAATGGCAAACCGTGGGACCACAGCACACGCATGTGGGTTCTCACGGCTACTGTGCAACACAAGCCCGTTATCTCAGTTATAATATTTCTGACACATTATGCTGCAACCTCCGTAAGCAGATTCAACATGATCGATAAGCCAAACTTTCCCAGTTTGTAATCTGATTGAAAAGTTGTTGGACCCTCTTTCTTTTCCTTTTGTGTGACCGGTATGTTATAGTTTGGAAGCACCCATCCCACGCCAGAGTCTGTACGCTGATGAACAGGATGCAAATACGAAACCGCGTAACATTTTCTTAAATCATCATCTCGTTCACGTCATGAAAATCAGGTAGTATCATTGGGAATCAAGTTGCATAGAAGTGGTCAGTCTGAGCGCTGTCGAATAAGCTTTGCCCATTGTATGCATTCTGGCCCGACGCACATTTGGTACCATTTGCGCGTGCACCATTGTAGTCCACAAACCAGTGATAACGGTGAATATGTAGATTAACCTAAACAGCAGAAAACGGTGACACGCCCGTCAACGACCTTGATTATTCACGTGCCCGCCGCTATTCTGCCTGCACTGCGGAAATCGCCTGTATCAATAGGCTAACTTTGTGCAGAGTTTCCCTGTTGATGGCGCGACATTCGTGGACAATACTGCCTTTCAGTTGTTCAAATGAAATATGATTTTCCTGTAAGCTCTTCTTTTCAATTAACCCCATAGGTGTGGAAGTGGACTTTCGTCAACGGTAAGAATGAAAATAGATATAAAAATCCGATTTAACTTGGAGCACGGCTTACGATGTGCATTAGCCGACGCTGCACCAAATAGATCAAAAATTGTTAGAACTCGGCAATGGCAACCGTCGCATTAACATAGATGCTTCAATTAAAGTTTCCCAAAATGTGTTTTCTCTATTTGAATGATTGAAAGTAAGTAAATAGCATATACATTTTCCATAATTTGAAACAACAAATGCAATAGTCGACAGCTAGTTAGCTCTTTAAACAAAACTATTTTGGGCGTAGTTGTTCGCAGTAAACCCACTTTGTCACAGCCACAAAATGCTTGAGAATATCTTTGTACCTCCCCTCACCATTAGCTTCGCTCTCCAACAACCATCTCAGCTAGCTGCATAATGTCATACTAGATTTAGGTTACATTTTTAGATTCCGTTTTCTGTAATGTTTAGTTTTAAACTATTTTGTATTGCGACACTTTAGCTAAGGTGTATTTCTCACCCTCGGATAACGTGTACTCATATTGATGATAATGACTGCACTAGCTAATAGAAGCTTCACATTCTTCACTGAGCGATACACAATGGTTTGTTCTGAATGACGACGCTGGTACTATACAGTCGCCGTAAATAAATGTTAGCCATGGTTTGTGCGTACTTGGTTAGGGTATTTTAGATGCGCAAGTTAAGTACAAAGTTTATTTAAATCGCAGACACTAATGCTGAGATTAGAGGGCCAAAATGAAAACCGCTGACACTAAGCGTAAGCCGGTCCGATAATCTCATCTCTGAGATATACGCGGGCGTGCGTCCGGAACCGCCAAATGTGAGTGTGGTTTGATTTGTGTGACCCTATTTATGGTGGCTTGCTCACATATTCTGGACAACTATCTAGGTAACTTCATCAATGTGTCGGATTACAGCTAATCGGTTTGATTGTCACACGTTGATGACCCCAGACATCGAAGTTGCAGCTATCGGTGAACTTATTTGCTGATTTATTTGGATCTCACAGCCGTTACGTGAAGACCGGAGTAGAGCCATAAGGCAAAAATGAACCTACAACGGTGTTTTCCAAATTGGAGTCACTTGTAAGTAAATGCAACTGAGCTGATAAAGTGTCACGTGTCACTTACAGATTCTACCCCTGTATTATCACCTACAAGTAGGTGCTTGTTGGAAACGTTAGGTATTTGTCCTGGAAACCACACGTTTTGAGAATTCTGTTTGACGGGATGTCGATGGCTACTTGCATCGTTCAGTCACTTTGAAATAGGCATAATGTCTGTGCGAAAACAACTACTTCTGAAACTTCGTCACAAAGATAGCATGACACTCAGCAAAGAAAGCAACGTCATCTCAGTCAGCTGCGCTTCTTCGACAACTCCAGGGAGCGGACTCAGGTTGGTGTTATCCTCCAGTGCACAAGGAGCAGCAAACGTGATTTAACGTGTGCAGAACCAGGCGCGCAATGCTACAGTTAGCTGAATACACCAAAAGACTAATTTGTGTCCACAAGGAAGGTTAATCATATCATGATTTATATGGAAACCAGATACTGAGTCATCTGTAACATAATGAGACCATGTTTTTTTCACGGCTGTCATTAGTTCCTTTCCTATTTGCTGTCTTATCTTTTCTGAGGCGCATGCACAACTGGCGATCAATACTTATACGCAGTAACTATGGGTTGCAGTATGGGGATCCGATTTTCACGAATACAACACCCGGGGCAAAGTATCCATGTCGATGCAGCACGACTCCGTTTAACAGCCAAAACCTTGACTCCCCATTCTGGAATGGTATGCTCAATATATGCACCAGCCCCGCACCCAACGACGGCAAACCAACCACAACGTCGCCGCCAGTACGTCATGTCTCTTGACGTTGTGACGTTATGATTCGGATACGGTTGTTTTTGTGATTCTCATTCCGTTCATCCTACTGGAATTGTCAAGCCCTCACTGTTTACTCTTTAAAAATCACTGTCCATTGGTCTCACGCATGAAACCGTTAACATTCCACTCACTTGCCCACAACTGGGCTTTACAAATGGAACGAATTAGCTGATTAATCAGATGAGAAATCTATTTGACTCTATTGGAATTGAGCTACTGCTAGTTGCCAACACGGTACTCTCCTCTCAAGTTCTCGAAACTTAACGCTTTAATACCTGCCGTTTTAAATTTTAGAAGGAAACATTGTTGGTCGCCAGAAATTCATCCAGTTTTCGAAGCTGTTCTGTCAGGTTGTTGAAGATATCTTGCGAATTGGGATAGAAGCTCGCTAGTTTACCGGTCCCTAGGATCCCACAGATAGCTAAATGAGCTAGATGCAGGACACTGGTAGCCATTATGGGGTCAGCCGTTACTTTGTTGTTTTTGGGATAAAAACACCTCTTGAACAACTTTATTTGACCAAAGTAGATCCTATTCCTCGCTTAGATCTATTAAAAATCGTGTGAACAAGTGATCAAGTGAAGTTGTTGTGCAACAGCCAACAGGTTCCTTTTCATTAATGATTTTTGTCTGACGTTTGTAAGGATTCTGATGCCATTAAACGGAGTTCAGATGGAAGGCTTGTCTGGTTTTTCTGCTGACGTCGTGACCACGCGATAAAGCTAACTAAATAATGTGTTTCGCGAATGAATTCTTACTGTTACAAATCGTGGTTTTTGGTCCATTGAGCATCACTTGAAGAAAGCTCGCACATGCCACATATGAATATTGTGTTTGAGTGATGTTACATGATTTTGGCCTTCTGAGGTGCTTCCTTTCGAATGCTGCACGTTTCAATGGTCATCAGGGCTCCAAAAACAAGGGACCGAAGGCAAACATTGTTTTCCATGATTTATCGTCAGACCTGTATACTCATATGACTAACACAGTAATTGACATAACAGTAGGTTTTATCAGTTCAACTGACATTGGATCACGTGCCGACGAGGGGCATAAAAGCGCAGCAAACGTGAGTGCTAATCACCCAGTAAGGCAATAGGCAATTAAACGATTGTATCTGGTCTCAGGATCAACCGTTTTGTCAAGACAAGGTAGCTTAACAGCCTCGATCAGTTCCTTTGGTGTACGCAAAAGCGGTTGATACAACTGAATGATGATCGCCGCTGTGCTAACAAGGGTACAGAGGCGCATGACTTTTGGCTGGTGTGGAGAAGCACTGTGTAGTATTCGAAAGGTACGGATTGGTCAACCTCATGCCCACGATCAACACAATGTGTCATAACAAGCTGGTTATAGGCCCGGTACAGCCTCGACAATATCTGCGTGATAGGTTTGCAATAAATCGGGTCGATCAAGCGTCCACAAACCGTTGAGTTTGTCTACTACGCACTGACGAATTTACCTCGGTGTGTGATCAAACGTCTGCAACGCAGTTGTTCAGCTCAGAGAACAGACCAAATCCTGAACAACGTGGTAGGTGTTCCTTAATGCGCTTCAACAGATGCGGCGCCGTTCGACCGATGTGAGTGGCGCCACAGGCACACTCGAACTGATAAATGTCTATAGAAGTGGTCGGCGTCGGCAACTTAACCTTCTTGTGAAAATGGGTGAGAGGCTCTGTTGAGGTGCATTAGAGTTTAGCTCCTGAGAAAGTTGATTTAACAGCCGTTGGAAGACGTCTCGTTACAAGCTCAGTAGCTGCATCCCCATACATGATAGATTAACGAAAGCTTCTTTCTTCTCATCTGTTAGAATTTGTACCTCGTCGGGTTTGTTTCGAATGTTCTTAAGAGTGAATCGGTCAGGATACGTGTTTTCAATGAACGCCAGCTCATTATCCAATGTGCCTTCAGGATAGATCCTGGAAGCCCTTTTTATACAACGAACTGTATTTTGCTTACATCGCAATGAAACGAAATTGTGAAAGTTCCTATACTGGTATTCCCATGTTTTCTTACTGATGACCTGCGGTTGGATCAAGCCATCTGCCCTTCTAGGTAGTAGGACATCAAGGAAGGGTAACCGAGTGTTAGCTTCTTTCTCATGGGTCAACTGCAGTGTTACGTGGACCCGATTAAAGCAGACAACAACAGCGTCAATGTCAATGGACTGTTCGTCAACAACAAATAAGTTATCCATATGACGACGGCAAATATTCAATGCAGTGATCACCACATGAGCTTGGTATTCTCTAATTTCCCAATAAAGACGTCCGCCAATAACAGACCTATGGTTGGTCCTATAGCTTTACCATCCTTTTCTAGACAGTAAATACCAGGAACTGTGCATATCAAGCGCAATACAAAAGAACACTTTGCAAATCAAGCAACTGTGTACATTTGTTTGTTTTCATCCATTTTATGTAAGGGCAGATTTAAATGATTGTCTCGGAAAGTGGGAAATTGGTGAAAAACGATACAAAATCGAAGGATAACACTAACTTCTTACCGATGTTGCGGTCTCTGCTAGTTTGGTTGGAACAGAAAATTATCATGAAGGCTGTAGTTTGTGAGTTGTTGTCTTATTGACTCAATAATTTCTACAAGTCATTGGGCGACCACATAATAGAGCGACTTAGCCGTTGATAAAATTGGGCGAAATGGAATCCTCAATCTGCTGAGTTTTCGGTAGCACATAGAGCTTCGGAACATTCGTGCCACTCGGCTTGACACTATGATAATGGGTATTTGCGTTGTATTCATTGTTCCGAAGTTCCTGCAAGCTTTTAAGCGTAGGCCATTAGATCTGTTTCGCTTGGTTCTTTCATTTAATTGTTCGGGAAACTTTTGTTTCATCATTCAGGACGTTTTCGAGCTCGTTTACATCGTTTATTTCTAATAGAACGACGTCGGTACTCTTGTCCGTTTTGCACCGGAAGATCTTATCACGACCTATTAAATCGTTCAGCACAGCAAGGTGCTTGCGTGTCAGTGGGCTATGATTTTACATATGGAACTTACGATACTCGTAGCAATTGCACACCAGAGCACACTTGCAGCGCTTCGGATCCTCGTTTGACTTTGTTACCAGCCGTTTTGTTTGACACAATAGGATTTCAAACCATGAATCACAATGCAGCTTATTGTCTCTGTGACTGGGAGGGGACAAAAGTTTAGACCATACGATTTAACATCCATTGAAGTGGAGCTCTATTTCAAGCTTGATAAGCTATGCACGTATCTCTCATTTCTACTAGGGAAAGTAAATTACCGCTTGAACTGGTTCCACGTCTTCGTTTTGGCTAAACGTTTTGCCGCACATGATTTTCCATAACACATTGACTGCAATGCGGGAGTATCTGTATCACGTCCAAAACTAACTCATCAGTCGCGCGAATTCGGAAATTTTTGATTGCACCATATCACATTGATACAAATCGTATCGTGTAAGCGTTTTACCGTTAGGACGCATTTGATTCTAGAATCTGCCAGGGCACTCGTTCCTTTCAATGCAATCCTTGAAGAAATGAACACACTTTTTAGCTTCGGCAAGCCAAGTGGAATACTTAAGCTGCTTTAGCTCCTTCACCATGGAGGGCAGCTTATAGGATTTCAGTAACAGAAAAATTCAGTCCCTTGTTCGAGTTACTTAAATGAGGATTTTTCCGTTACTGACATCAGGATAGATTTGTGTCTCACATGATCCGTGTTGTAGCGCGCTGACAGACAGCACAACATTTTCTACCTAAATGATGGGTTCTGCTGTTTCGCTACAAAGTCTGGATGCACCAGAGTGTGCAGTGTTCGGGTGACGAGTAAGTCGCGAAAGGTTTGTGCGTTTGCATTGACATTCATCAAAATACACAATGAGTTCTATTGATCCCGGTCGTCGGATAACATGCCCCGCATCGTGAATTAGTGATGATTCGGAGACATTTGATCACACAACAGTCATATCGCTTTCTCGTTGAACTGCAATGTCCGGTGGTCTCTGGTCCTACTTCCCACCGTTCTTCTCCTTGTTTGTTCCTGCTTATTTATACTGAAGAAGGCCTTAAGGATGGCATCCTGAGTAACCATTGTGGCGATCTCTACATAGTTGGCTGATGTACCGAGCACCTTGCGCCCGATTAAAAACCCTTACACTGAAATTGCATAAAGACGATTTCCAGCCTCCTCATCCTTATTAATAATAGAGGAAGCTAAGAACGCGGGAACTTAATCGATCACACGTTTCGACTGATGCTTGTTCCCTGTTATACTGAGTACTGCGTGACTGTCGGGGCTCCGATCTGGTTTCACCTAAATTCAGTGAAAGCAGATGGAGATGACGGCGGAGGGGAGATAGTCCATTGTGGTGAGAAGTAGCATAATTTGTACTACGTCTAGCACATACCCACTTCTAATGAAGGAATCTGAGCGTTCATTCAGTTTTCGGCTTCTGATGCTAACTGGTCGAACTTTTGGATCAGGATAAGCATCCATTTGACAAACACGTTGGTCGGTTAAACAAGACGTACAAAACCAGTAGACATCTGGTAATCTGTTACGCTCTCACAACTCTCGGTGGGATCGATCGGCACACACTGGATGAGCTCATTTGGAACAGTGTGTCTAGGCTGACCCCTGTTGGACCAATCGACTGCACTTTCCCAACCCACAGGAGCACTTACGGTTTCGCATCTGTTTTCTTTCTGCTACTCGGCATCGCATCGTCACGTGACCCAATGAGATGATTGACGTTGTGTAAGTTTTCTACGTTAGCCTGTTGCTCACGAGGGTCAGAATAAGCGCGGAATAACTGTCATTGTGGCTGTGCTGCTAGGGTGTGACGAGTTACGCTGTGAGACGGTTGAGGAGACCACAAAGGATAGATTGTGATTTTGAGTTATCGAATGACTGTCGATTGACTGCCGGGTGCAGAAAGATTTACTGCAAAAGGCGAGGCGGCTATTGTAAATGGCATTGGAAAAGCACGCTATTCAGCTTGCTTGGTTGTCTCAACGAAGCGCCTTTGTACGGGTGTAAAGTCAGAGGTACACTGGAGAACCGAAGTAGTTGTACGAATAAGTCTCAGCAACAAATCCGTCCCAAATGCAGACGTGAATCTGGTGGTGAGGTGGTAAATCCGCGTGTGGTGAATGTATGCTTAATGGTCTGTACTAAAGTGATGGGTAGTCCATAAAATACAGTGTGCTGGAACAATGCGACTGCATGGAAAGTTCAAGTTCGGTGCCGTTGAATTAAGTTCCCAACTGACTTAAAAACGTTTTAGATAGAATTACAGAAATGTAATACTTTAAACAAACCGATCTACTTCCTTTCACATATACAGTAAACAGCCCTAGTTAAAATCTAGCTCTCGATATCTATATAATCTCAGGGTGTCACCCACAACTCTGTTCAACTCGGATTCCGTGTGTGATAGATGGTTTGAGTACCACCTACCACAGTATATAAACTAAGCTGCCATGGACAAACGCAAAAATGTTTGGCACCTGTCATCCGACGGTACGCCACGCAAAACGACAGGACATAAATACCAAGGAAACGGTCAGAATTAGTTGGACATTTAGCGATCTACGTCTTTAAATGCGCAGCGGTTATGCAGAACTTCCAGTGTTGGTTTTTCGGAATCCATGCGCAGCAGGTCTTCTATCACGTCAATAGATGCTTATGGTGATCACACACCCCAACTATTAAACCGCAACGTCAAGACACAGCATCTGTATGGACTCAAGTGGAAAACATTACATTATTACAATGGATATGACCTCAAAAGGCAATGCGCCAATGTGCTGTTTCTGCTGCCTACAAGATGTGTTACCTAGACCGCTTCGTAATGAATTATAGAGGGAGGCATCGAAATTCCCCAGACCATCGATGCATACTATTCAAATCAAGTCAACGTCTAGTCAGGCAAACACCTGCAAATGAATGCTAAACGTTCCGCGTTATTTGCAAGTTGTGTTGCATTTTTCGCATGTGAATTACCAAGCATGTTGTTTTACTTGCAGAAGGAGCGCACGAGCCGGAGTAGCTGCAATTACGCGAAGCAAAACAAGTTAGATTGCACCCACCGCAATTTTCATGCCGACACTTTCGTAACACCTCGTACAATTCCTATGTGGTTGGCCGTAAGAACAGGGTTCATTATAAATATAACTATAAATGGCCTATTCTCGGCAGAGCTAGGCACACCAATACAGGATAAGTCGTTGAACAGGCCAGTCAAAAATTGCAGTATACTGAAACGTCATCCCTCCACAGATTGGCAAAGCTGCTTCAGTGATCTCTTTCAAAGTGTTACTCTGTCGATATTCGGCTGCAAGTATAATAACGATGGTAGCACAGACAGCATACGATGAAACAAATCACGTATGCCACCCTGTAGACAAAGATGGAAGTAACCTCAACCCCAGAGTAATCACACTGGACACCGAAGGGCTGTTTTCAGTTGGCTTTGCATGTCAACAGACAAATGTGAATATCGACAAAGAAGATGACGTAGAATAAGGATACTCTGAATACACGGAATGCTTCATTCCACAGCGGTTTCACAGAGAACTTCCTCCAAACTCGGAGATTTCGCTGGACTGGAAATGGGTGAAATGACCTCAAACCGGTTTTAGTAAGTACCTCAAGGACAATATACCTACCTTAGTTGCAGGCGACTCAGAAGAGACCTAATATTTCTCTATGTGGCGCATGAGGCTGCCAAAAGCCGCTACTGTATGCGCTACAGCCACCTCTTCAGCAATAAGCACAGACAGCATATAATATTGTACGACATGACCTGCACTTGTTATCTGAGAGGCAGCTGGAAACACCATGTGTCACCATCGGTGTATATACATTGAAGTGCTATAAGTGCCTGGATTTCTTTGTGAATGCTTTTCCCTACCCGTTAACTTCTATGATAAAGTGTTGTACTTGGTCAAGCTCACCGGATTCTTATCGAATGCAAGAGAAGGAGGAGGAAGTGGCAAACAACACTATCAGAATTTAATTCAATCAATCAGCCACGAATGGCATTTGATGCTGATAAATTCAAACAAAGTGTGGATGTCAAATCCTCATCCACAAAAGTTAACAAAAAGGGTCTGCCGTGAAATGTGAAAACTTTTATCTATTTTTGTTTTATTTGTGCAGCAAATGACCTATTTCACGACTATCCGTTGAGTGTCCAACATTCGGCGAGCTAGGGTAACCGATAATGATACTAGAGAACTGTGTCTTTTAGGCTCGCTTTCGGTCAATGCAACTTTTCGGTAATCTAGCTAACGATCTGCACAGAGAGATCAGGTTGCAAATTGCCCACACAAAGCCGCATCAAGTCTTGTTTGGTGATGTAGCGCATCTTATTTCGTACAAGCTTCAAACTCCTAACGCTGTTCAGCAACCATATGATGGGCACCGACTGTAAAAGCACACTTTGATGCATAGAAATCCAGTAAATCTTGGATGTTATTATGAATAAAAGCAAGTGCTCTTCGATTTGCCTGCTGGTTTAGGGGAAATGCTCACGCATCGTATTTCTAGGCTCCAAATGTCGACGCTGGAATCCGCACACACCATTCAGCTACATGGTGGGAGTCGAAGAAAAGAACAAATGTCAGCTTATGAAAAACTTTAGCAACGTGATCCAAGCAAGTCACCTATGATTAGACGTATCACTGCATCACAGTTTCTACAGGCTAAAAATAGGTCCCCGAATTAACGACGCATTGTTGGGTAAACCTGTAGCATCCCAACAATTCCCCCCTTCGTTCGTGGTTGTATGATAAGATTTGTCTAATATAGTTTACCTCGGAAGGTGTCTATGTTAGCCTGCGTATGGTTGTTTGGAAAGCCTGGCACACAGTCACTAGAACAATGGTATATTACGGGTAACAAGACGGATGCTTAACAATTCCCCCACGATAGCCAGATTAAGAAGCACAATATAGTTAAAAGAAAACAAAGTGACAAAAGGAAAATGGTTTTGGTGAACTCACCACAGTTTTTACCCACAGGCACGCAGAAATAAGCCAAAGTCGATTGTGTAGGTTAACGCCACTTTAGTCTCACTATATCCAGTGGTGTTTGGAGGCAACACACGCTTGAGGCGCGTACTGTTGGCTCATTTGGAATATTCCTCTCTATCTTATCGCAGCGTAGTCACTGTATACTTATTCCAACCGGATTTACTATCTCTACACGGAGATCCATCATACGTGGAATTAGCTCTTGCCATTAAAGGATTAACCATCACTAACGGATTTAACCGTCATCCGTGATTGAACACGAGCGCATAGTTCATTCACTTGGTGCCGATTGTCCCTCGATGTAGCATCATTCGGTACAGAATTCTCGAGGCAGTCCGAAAAGCCTAAGCTTATTCTAATCCATTGCTTCTCAAAGCAACTGGGAAGGAACTCGTTATCTCGCAATCTGTGTTTAGCATTGTGTTTAGGTTCATTTAGTACTTCCCAAACTAGCTGGGCCTAACAGCGATTGATCAACCGACCAACACTGAAACGTCAGTTTACAAGGATCGCTGGTGATAGCCAGCAGGCCACAACACGCCTACTTCCGCTTACCGTTGACGCCAGCAGCTGCAATGACTGATCCTCCGTGACCTTAAAACTGCACGCCCTCTGCGAACATGTCTCATGTTAAGTGCAAGTGTGCATTATGCGTTTAACTAGTGAAGAGTGGGCTAGTGTGCACCAATTGCTTGAAGAGATATGACGTTAAGTGCCTTGGAATGGGGAGGATAAAACCGATACAGCACAATAGCACGACAGAGGTGCTCTGGTTGTGCCAAGTGTGCAGTGCTATCCTATTTGTTAGTTGTCTAACAATGCTACGGAAGAAGTGTAAAAGACTAACAGAAGCAATCGAGCAAATGCTAAGCACCAAGGGTACACCTATGGGTGGAAATGGACCTGCATTTATATGTGAAAAACTCCTGAAGTTCCTCAATCATGACGAAGAAGAGATAAGGGAGTCCCAACTTTACCCCACCGACGCAGTCTCTACCAGTACCAACTCCTGTCGCTCTCGCTCCCATATGTGCAAACATCGTGTGCCGCCTGCCTGCTTCAACTTCTCTATAGTGTATTACACCTAACAGTTTGTTCACTATACAGGAGACCCTAAGCTGCAGTCAGCCGGCCATATTGAGAAACCAGGTAATATAGGCATCGGCTGCTGCCAAGAAAACACCGGAAATAACACAGGTAACCTTGGTGGCCAGACTGGAGAAAACTGAAGTGTCGCGTCACGGATGGCCATCATCAGTGTCGTTCACAAATGCATCAAAAGCACGGGAAACTGAGGCTCCAAAACCAATAGCCACCAGGCGTAACGATGGTGCCGTTAACCTTGTGTGCACTAATGTCGTCATCACTAAATCCAATGCAATTAAGAGTAGGCTGACAGACGATCGAACACAGTGGGGCTTCATCTGTAAGGCGATCGGTGTTCACGCTGATCGCATGACATCGAAATGCACCTTTAGTCACCCAGACGCACTGTGCTACGGTGAACCCAGGTTACTTCGGGTAACATTAATCTCGGATGGCTGTTGAACTGTGCGCTGAGCTTGGCAATTTGGTTACAAACGTTTCGTCACCAATCGAGGTGACATCATCAGTGCGTAGTGGAGTGGTAAGCAATAGCGTAGCGTAGCGTAGAGGAGCGTCGGTGAGGGTGCGCTGAGCGTGGTGTGCGTGCGTTTTTATACCACCGTGGTTGGCCGTGGAGCCGAGCAATCCTATTGGTTGGGACTTCGATCCGCGTTCAGCTTGGTTGATGGGCAGATGACCTTTGACCTCGCCTCTTTGTGTTTCGTGGTCTTTGTCTGCTTGCCCCTGCGAGCGAGTTTGCGTCAGTTCTGTTGGTCTAGTCACACGTTCCACCGAATTCAAACGATCGGGTTGGCGGTCGTTCCTCAGTAGTGTGGCGTATACTGCGTCCAATTCGATGTGTCGATTGATCGAATGCGTTGTAGAGTACCAAGCTTCCAAAAACTCCCTCGCGTGTTTTGTACTTCCATGGGCTAGGACCTTTACGTTCTCCAGATCGAAACGGCGGCCTTCTAGATCTTCATGCGCAGAAACCAATGAGTGTGGACCATGCCTTCTGACGGCCGCCTTGTGTTCGGTGATTCGTGTGCAAAGTTTTCTTCCAGTTTGTCCGACGTAGTTTTTATCGCAGTCGCTGCAGTTGATCTGGTAAATGACATTGCATTGGTCGGCTTGATTGACTTTTCCTTTGGGTCTTGAGATCAATTTTCTTAGGGTGGCACTTGGTTTGTGCGCCACAGAGATTCCATGTGGCTGCAGCAATGTTCCTGTTAGTTCGGAGACGTTCTTGATGTAGGGAAGCATTATCCGTTTGTTTGCTTGCTCAGATGCCTGCTGCTGTTGCTGACGTATTTGTTTCTTTAAGCTTCTTCTAATGAAATTTCTCGGATAACCGTTCTTTCTAAACACTCGATATAGGTAAATTTCTTCCTGTTTCCGAGATTCGGCTGTACTGCAGTGCGTTTCCACTCTTTTGCACAGGGTTTGAATGCAGCTGTTCTTGTGGTTCCTCGGGTGGTTGCTGTGGTAGTTCAATATCTGGTCTGTATGCGTTTTCTTCCGATATACACACGTTTCGATAGATCCGTCTCTATTCCTAGTGACCAATACATCCAAAAATGGTAGCTTGTTATCCTCTTCCAATTCAATCGTATAGTTGATATCCTCGAATGTGCTGTAGAGCAAATCGTGTGTGGCCTGTACTCTGTTCCGTTTCACGATGACAAATGTGTCGTCCACGTATCGTATCCAGAGTTTCGGGTTGATAGATGGTAGTGTAATGCGATCCAATTTCTGCATTACGGCTTCTGCAATGAGCCCCGAAATTGGTGATCCCATGGGGGTTCCTCTCAGTTGCTGGTACACTTGTCCATCAAAGTGGAAATAAGTGGTCATGCAGAGGTTCAGGAGTTCCCAAAAGCTTTCAGGTCGTATAGTTGTCGTGGGGCTTAGTTGATTCTCAAGTAATTCCAACATGGTTTCTTTAGCCAAATCATGACCGATTGAAGTGAAGAGTGCCGTGACATCGAATGAAAGCATTATTTCGTCGTCTTCTATTCTGACACCTCGCAGTTTGTTGAGGAATTGTTCAGCATTGTTGATGCTATATTCGGACCCGGCAACCAAATGTTTCAACCTCCTCCATAAATCCTTCGCTAGTTTATATGATGGGGTTCCCGGGAGTGAGACGATTGGTCGTAGTGGGACTCCACCTTTGTGTACCATTGGTAGTCCATAAAACCGTGCAATGTTTGCATCATCGGCTTTCATTCTCCATCTCTCTGTGGCGGTGAGCTCGTTCTTTGTTTGTAGTTTCTTCAACGTTGCGTTGATCTGGTTAACCAGTTTTGAACTTGGATCTTGGTCGATCTGACGATATGTAGTTGTGTCTGATAGCAGTTCTTTGGCCTTGTTAAGATACACTGGCTTGTCCATTATCACTGTCATGCGTCTTTTATCTGCTGGTAGGATTACAATGTTCTCATCTTTCTGTAAACGTCTGAGTGCGTCCTGTTCCTCATTGGTTAGGGTCTGGGTGCGTTTATTCCGAGTAAGCACTGGGACAGCGGTCTGCCGTATCTGTTGTTGAGACTCTTCCGTCAATCCAGTTGATTTCAATGCGTGTTCTAAGCTAGCCAAGTAGTCTTTGGGGTAAGTATCTCTGACGTTGAAATTAAGCCCCTTAATCAAAACATCCTCTTCAGTTGCAGTAAAGTGGCGGCGTGAAAGGTTTTTGATTCATCCTTCAAGGCTAGCGCAGTCATTTCTCTCCGTCAGCTTGTCTAACTTTGTGTTCAATGCAATCTTGCGTCGGTTCTTTGTGCTTTTGACTCGACGTGCAATTGCCGATTCCAGCGCTGTCCGTAGTTGTGGCTCAAGAGTACTGAGGCAATTGGTTCTATTGTCGGTTATGACGTTCTCGTATTTGCGCAGGCGGTTATGGGCATCTGTTATCATCAGTTTCACCATGCTTCTCCCGTATTGTCGTGCTAAGTTCCAGGCGGCTGGATGGTTTAGCGCCGGTCTGTGGTTGGAACTTGCTGGCAGCACGTTCCTTCTCAGGCATTCATGAAGGAAGTAGAGCTGTTCGCGTGTGCAAGCTTGTCGGCAGGTAAAGGTTTCCCAACGACGAGCTTGTTGTAGCGTTGTACGCCCGAATTGGTTGGCTAAAGCAGTGAAAACTGGCAGCTAAGTATACGCAGTATACGCCACACTACTGAGGAACGACCGCCAACCCGATCGATTGAATCCGGTGGAACGTGTGACTAGACCAACAGAACTGACGCAAACTCGCTCGCAGGAGCAAGCAGACAAAGACCACGAAACACAAAGAGGCGAGGTCAAAGGTCATCTGCCCATCAACCAAGCTGAACGCGGATCGAAGTCCCAACCAATAGGATTGCTCGGTTCCACGGCTAACCACGGTGGTATAAAAACGCACGCACACCACGCTCAGCGCACCCTCACCGACGCTCCTCTACGCTACGCTACGCTATTACTTACCACTCCACTACGCACTGATGATGTCACCTCGATTGGTGACGAAACGTTTGTAACCAAATTGCCAAGCTCAGCGCACAGTTCAACAGCCATCTGAACAACCTGAGCTACCAGTTTTCACTGCTATAGCCAACATTAATCTCGGTCTATGAGGCAGAGGTCGTTCTGCTGTCTGATCAACGATTCCGCAACGCCACAAGTAAAATAAGCGTAATACCTGAAATCCCTTATAAAGTACATTTAGCAGATCGCACCAAGAAGGATAGGGACATAAAAAGGCAAGATATGACAAACGTTATTGCCCACGGTGTCCCTGAACTTACCGATTCCTCTTCCGATGACGCTAAGTTACACGGCCGGGAGCAGTGTCACTAGATTCGTGAAGCTCTTTCTCTCGAACTTGTCGCCGCAACTTTGCTGACAAGGTTCACCGTATCACCGAACTACAAGGGTTGCAATCCCGAGCTGTTGAAACTGGTGTTAGAATCAGAATTAACGGCATAAACTTCTAGTGAATTGGACTAAGCGCCGTAGCAGGTTACTAAGAGTTATTCATCTGGAAATAGCAGGAACACAACCATCTTCTAATGACAAACCAGTGGGGGTGCAAATTTCTAGGAGAACATCAGCTGTAGGACGCGACTCGATGGTGGTTTCAACTGCAGCCACAACACCCGAAGGGACACAGCACTGCAAGGGCAACTACCGGGATCCGGTGCATTTGATGCGCGAATATATATCAACTTTGCCTCGAGAGCCTGCGAACGATTCAAAAGTCGCTTAGCCGTCCGCTCTTCATCAATCGGCCTAAACTCACTCGCTTCATCTATCACATACACAACACATTTGATCGCCGAGAAACTCTCACGTATGTGCACAAATGCCTAAGACCTACTCAGAAAATTATCTGAATTACGAGTTCGACATTCATCAACAGCTTGGAACTTCATCCCCATCACCTAAGTATGGTTACGAAGTGAGATGACGGATACCGAAATCGCGCTACTAGGTGTGTCTGTTGTCCGGAATGATCGAGCCAACGAAGGTGGTATGGTAGCTCTCTTCTTCTGTAACAACCTGGGTTGCGAATCCATACACGATTCGGAAATCGAGGTACCCGACTCCATTGGGTGCAGCATCCGACTGAGAGGGAAAGACATTGCACTAGTGGCTGTTGTTTACCTCCCACAATTATCTACGCCTAAAATGAACTGCAACTTGGTGTCTGGGTTGAGGCAGGTAATAAACAGGAAGTACATTCACCTTCCAGTCTCCGGTGATTTCAACTTACTACAGAATCGCAGGCCACACCAAGAGAGCAATCCCTATAGGATCCTGCGTTACTCTTTCCGCTTTATGACCACATCATTTCGCTCATCAGATTCAGGGAAAATAACTGGCCAACCATATTGGATCGGATATACACTAAGGAAGAACTGATGATCGTGAGACTAATAATGGATTCTCCTCTAGGCCAAAGTGATCATGCGACTTTGCGTTTCATATTCACCGGCTACGCTGAATACCCCGAAGATAGAACCTAAACGATGCGAAAAGCAACCCTTAACGACACCTTAATCTGTCTCTTTAAAGCAACCAACTGGAGTTTCCTAATTTGGGATTCACTGCATATTGCCTGGGAACGTTTCCGTCGGTAAGCTTGACACCCTGATTAGTGGAGCATTGCAAACCAAGGCTATCAGTTCGAAAAACATGGCGTCATTTATACGGAGTAGGACAGGCGGACACATGATGATGCGCAACGTGGCACGATATAGCCACAAAACCGATCCCAGCCCCAGTACCTCTTATGCCTATGTTATCCATCCTAACCACTGTACTCAATTAGTGCGAGAAGACAAAGTAGGTTACCAACATGCTTTAGCCCAGCAAGTAACTTCAAATCCTAAGCTTTCGTAAAAGCACGTCAATAGCACCCACAAGGTGAAAAGGGGGTTTCCCCTTCAAACGACGTATAGTCAAACTCGGACTGGTAAAGAAGGGTCGAATATTCTGCAACAGCAATATGCACTAAAGTATCATTGCATCCCGTAGTCCACTGCATCTCTGGAGACTACGTAGGTTCCACCAGTCTCACTCATATAAATGTTACAGCAGACACCCTGATGAGAAAACTGCTATCCGTGCGCCTGCACGACTGTCCAGGATTTGACGACATCCGCTAATAGACGCTTGTTGTGGCGGCTAAGCATGTAGGTGAACCCTTGGCGCGGCTGTTCTAGCATTGCCTAGACGGGAGGCACGTTCCTGCGGTGTAGAAATAAGGGATAATAAATTCCATTTACAAAGGGGGTAGTTGTTCCGACCCAGCTAATCATCGACCAGTTCTTTCAAAACTCATGGAGGCGGTTATCATTGTCGACGCACTAATGTCTTAGCTGGATAGTTTCGGTCACATTGTTCAGCAATAACGCGACCTCCGCTAGAATTGGTCTAGAACAACCAACCTTTTGTTAACACGAGACCGCTGGACCGAAGGAATGGATGCTGCTGTAAGAGTTGATGTGGCTTACCTTGCCTTCTCTAAGGCATTCGACCGGTTAAATCATCGTATTTTTCTCGCCAAACTTCAAAGATGTGGCACTGTGGATCCACTTCACGTGTGGAAATATAATTTTATCTTGCACAGACGGCTGGAGGTGACTGTACGTAAATCCATCTCAGACCCAATTCACGTCGAATGCGGTGCGCTACAGGGTTCGGTACTGAGGCCCCCTCTGTTCTTGGTATTCATAAATGATCCAGTGAGCCAAATTAAGTTAAACTGTTTATTCTACGCGGGTGACATTAAAGTTTGTCGAGTGATCAGAGTTTCCGAAGACCGTATTCACCTGCAAAACGACCTTGAGAAGCTTATGGATGGTCGGTTCAAAATTACCTTCTATTAGATGTGGCTAAATGTCAAGTGCTCCGTTTACGACACCTAATGGTTCATACATATAAGCTGAGTTACCAGGATCTGAAACACTGTTCTCCCAAAAATGGATTTCAGTGTGCTGGTCCAGTAAGATCTTGGCTGCTCGGAGCAGTCAATAAAAGCGTCGAAGGATGAGGTTCAAATCGTGGGGGCTTTTACGGAGGGATTTCGGGCAATTCTAACGGTCTATTTTCCACAATAATTCCCGCTGGAGATTCCGTAATGTTGGGCTATTAAAAATGTCGAGGGGCTGCGCCACTTGTCATAAGAACGGAGACTCAGAGTACTTGGCATTTTCAGCTGACGTTATCGGCCTTTGTGTGATGACCTAATCATGGCTTACCAACTATTAAACAGCACTAATCACCTGTGCTATCACCAGTTGTAGAGGAGTCACAACAACAAACTGAGAGACCATCATCTGAAATCGGCAAACAATACAGTCGGTTTGAGTGTCGAAGAAACTTCTTCTCACTGCGTAGCTGACACACGTGGAATACGCTCTCAGAACTTGTTATTTTTGTCCGCACGTTTACCGTGTTCAAAGCACGTGTCGATGGTGCACTGGCCACAATACACCATAGCATGTAACCCAAAAGACCCATACAAACAGCAGAAAAGCAAAAACAACCCGCCTTCATTTTCGCCCGAGAAACCACGGTCGATATCCTTAGATAGCACATCAAACCAAGCACATCAAACCAGATGGGAACACTGTAACCGGTAAGTTCGCAATTTGTGGTTGTTCACTATTTCCTGTTGCTACTTTTACCTACATTTTGTTCACTCCTAACCTGTCCTCCGGCTGCACATGTCATGTTTCGGCCTTTTTTCTTCGCAATATACGATGGATCATTGATCATCCTCTATCGATATACATAGGCTATATCAAGAGACGTAGGGGGGTTACGGCAACGCCAAGGAGTATTTTAAAACACAGATAAATTGGGGGGCGGAACCGCCGTAGTTTGAGAGGGCGTTCCATTGCTGGCACACACGAAGATAGGAAAAGTTCCGTAGAGATTCTAACCTACTCTACTGCGTGGCCAAATTTAACTGATAACCCCTCAAATTTCTGTTGTGACTGAGTTGCTGTAGGTGGTGGCAGACGTGGTCAGCGTTCCGCAAAAGCTGGTAGGTCAATTTAAGGTCGCCAAGTAGGCGCCGATACTGACAGCTGTACAAAATTAGACTCCTCAGCCTAAGTTTCTATAGAAGATGGAACAACCCTTTGACATGTTTTGTGGATCTTCGCTATGGAATGTCGAGTGCTGCGAGGTCTTACTTGTGCCAGGGTTACCAGGCCTGGATTGCGTATTCCACATGAGGCCTCGCGTAATTGTAAAGCGGATGCGAACAACTAGAGAGAGTGTACCGTCCGAAAGACCTGCCTAACATGCCAACGTGTTGGTGGCCAGTATTTGATGTCTTCTCGGATCGTTCTGAGCAGCCCAGATCAACCTGGATTAATACAAATTCGCACTCCTGAGTGCCTACATGTAGCACGTGGTGCCCAACTCTGTATATAAAACTCGGCTGGTGACGGATGTGGGCCACCTTAGACTTAGACGAGTTAATTTGGAATAGTTTGTGAAGTGACCATTCATGCGCTTTGTCCAGGTCTCTTTGAAGTGTATGGCGATCTCGTTGGTCGTTGGTTGCCCGCCACATCTTAATATCATCAGCGCACAACAAGAAATCCGAAGCAATCAGACGCGCAAGCGCGCTAATGAACACGAGAAATAGACTCGGACCCAGAACTGATCCTTGTATCGTCTTGGCTTTCAGATCACGCTCGTCCATGCTTGCTTTGCTGCCGATTTGAATTGAATCCCATAACTAGCGTTAGGTTATACATCTTGTAGATTGGCTAACTAAAGAATTTATCTTGTCTTTACGATTGTGTAAACCTGGTACGCGAGAATGTGGTACGACATCAACCGGACCTAACTGAGCAATCCTGCTCAAACAAGCTTGGAAAGTGCAGCGTGGGACCCCTATTCTACGCGCGTCAATGGGACCTGCACAAACTGCGGGCCTATCTCAGGAATTCTACACGAACCACTAGAGCACGACTTGGTCGCCTGTGTCCTACATGCTAATTATACCACCATGATGACTTAGCTATACCTTGTTTACGGCTACAGACGTTCCGAACAGGCTGTATGCCCTACGCGAGCATACCTCTCCTAGTGCTGGTAACATCCGACCAAAGGTGTTGAAACTAGCTGCATTTAATTTCGCGGATTCAATCTCTAGGTCCTTCCAACCAGCTCTCGACGAGATGCAGGTTCCAACAATGTGGAAGCACGTAATCGTCACTCCCATTCACAACGGAGGAAATCTTGCAGATCCAACCAACTATCATCCGATAAATATCCTGTCGATGCTATCCAAATTCAAGGAGTCTAATTTTCTGACGCGTACATAAATTAATCAGAAGGATGCAAAATCCCAGTTTCAGGACAGAAAGACTTCCGCCAGAAGCGGTGTTGCACCAGAACTTGCTATTTGTTTTCTTCAGTTGGACTGAAACTGTTTACAGCGGGTGCGAGTTAACGCATTTTACCTGGACTTCGCAAAGGCGTTCGACTGTCTGAACCAAAGCATCCTCACTTCCAAGCTTCAGAGCTGCGGAATGAGTAATGCAATTCTCGGGTGGATAGGTAACATTCTGGCTCAACGATATCTGACTCAGCGCTATCTCTGACAATATCGATGTGCGGTACAGAATGCTATATGGCTCGATTCTTGGTACACGTCTATTTCTAAGAGTGAGTACGTCTAAGTATTTACTCTTCGCTGACAATGACTAGATATGACGAGCCATCAAGACAACTTGTGAGCACGCAGCGCTTACGGATGACCTTAATAGGGTATAGGAAGAGGTGACTGAACACCTACTTATTTTCAACGCCACCAAGACATTGCGCGTACACCATCAATCCACAGACGATCACTAAATGGGGGATCAAGCCATGCAGAGCGCTTCTATTACAAGAGGATCTTGACTGCTCAAGTCAGGCCAAGAAGGCGTCCAAAAATGCCAACCAACAATTTGCCTATTTGCAGAGCATACAGGCCCTTAGAGCCTTAATATTCTCTCAGACGTCGAATGCCTACATTAGGCGCATTCACAATACGCCACTCACGTCTGGCAGCCCTCGCACAAACACGACCTCACCACATTTGAAATGCCACAATGAACAGTGACCAAGAAACTAAATGGTCTGTTTCATCTTCATTAGCGATTGTGGTTAAAAACCCTTGGGATCTACAGTGGATAATGTCGGCACCTGCGCAGTACCCTCCCGGCCCCGGTCCAAGGAAGTAGGTACACAGATCAGCGTTATTTTCACTTTTTTATGTTTCTAAGCAAAAATTGCTTGAGCTACACCTGCTGCCCATAGTACTTTGTGTGTGCCCATTCAATTCCCATTTCAAACTGTCGATACACATTAGAGCATTTTGAACGGTGGACGCTTTGACTAGAGAATCATTTACCGTTTGACATTTTTCTTTTCACTCCAACCATCCTGCGGGACTTATCTTGCACCTACCTTGTCACACGTAACAAAGCATTGTTCATTGTTCACTGCTCATTGTTGGCTCTGATCTATCAGCAAAGCTTGGTGATTGGTCGCATTTCTCTTTCCGTTCTAGGGATAACCAACCTCATCCCTACAAAGCAGCTCACATTGAGAATGAAAAGGTATAACGCTCCAAATGTTTCTCTCGCCGACATTTTTCATTCACTAGCCGATCAGAGACCTTTTGAGGACTAAAAGAAAATGTACATATCTTAGGAAATCGTAAATGAACTATTTTTCAAAAAATATTTACATTTATCTTAGCAATTTGCAGATGCTTTAACGATTTCAGTATAGAAAGTTTATGAGGAATTCATTAACGTAATACTGCTAGCCAATGATGAATTCCTTAGGCGGGACAAATCGATGGAAATCGCTCAACGCTATGTCAGGAGTATAAGGAAGATGTGACGATGCGATCCAGGACACACTGGCCTCCGTTGTCACTGTCGTGTTCTAATACTTTGCTTTGATTTGCCCTCGATTCCCTTATCCTACACTTCTACTTAGCACTCGTTGGCCTATCATGTGATCTTGCATTTGATTGGTTGCAATGCGAACTTCTATCAAAGTAATTGCAGTTCGTGTGTGTGTGTGGACAGTTGCCTCCACACATACGTTCCGGTGCCGCCCTGGTCTGCTGCTTTTTCGGGATACAACAGTCACAAACGCTTTTAGACAGTGCAAAATTTAACTCGTCTGTACCGGTCTAAAGCGGAAAACAGAGTTGGAATTTAAGTGATAATCACTGTATGGAGCAGCGAGTTATTCCGTAGACTTCTTCTAACGAAATCTTAGACGCACTTGCAGTTTCACATTAACTTATGCAATCATTGCCATCGATTAGTTGTTCAACGTGTTGAATATTCCCATAAACGAACTACTGCGGGTTCGGATCCCCCCCCGACATGGATCATCGGTGTTTGGAGTGCGACCAGCTTAGAAGCGAATTAATCATTCAGATGTCTTACTCTAGCTGAATGTCCCATCCTAACGTTGAGACCGAATTCAAGGTAAATTTTTGTTGGTTTTACGCCATGCATCGTTGGCAAGTTTATCGAAACCCACTGTTCCATCTGCAAGAACCCCTTTTTCGTCAGCCATTAAATAGTATGGTACAGAAAAATCTTGACACTTCCTAGTGTGTACACTACTCAAACTTGGGGATTGAAGTTTGAATCTGTATAAATACAAAGCAGAGGAATGACTTGTTTGGCCTGCGTAGTTTCCATTTATATTTATGACACAACTCAACTTTATTAGGTAAAACACTCTCGCGCGACTCAATAGAATGCGCACATTTCGATGGGGTAAACATAAACTTCCCTTGCCCATAAATCCAGTATACATAACTTTTATTTATCCGAATGGGTGTGTTTTTGGTAGTTTACATTATCAACTGCAGATGAACTAAACTATCACCGGCAAAACAGCAAAATTTTACAAATAGTAAACAGCAAATAACAGAGTGCACGGTAGTCACATGAACAAAAACGGCACCACATCCCCCGAACAAAGACTGCATATTGTTGGGATCATCGGGATTGGTATCCGGTTGATATGGCAGGGTGTTACCGGAACTTTATTGATACTTGGTTCCAATTTGCCTGTAAGCTTGTGTCCGGAAACAACAACTGACATATTGTGTACAGTATCTCGCCGAGGCTTTTTGAAATATCATAGGAGTAAGACAGCACCAGTGACAAAACTGCTGTGTCCACAACAGATTGCGTAAAAATGGTGATTCGGTAAAACCGCAACGGCCATTTTGGTGGCCGTGCTATGGATATACCTTAAACAAACTTCACAAACTGCTAGTGGATCTAAAGTAGTCAGCGCTATTTTCTCAAACCCGTTAGCTGACGTACTTACATCTGTAAACGACGACTAACTATGAACAGATCGTGGCTTGTATGTCAAGTGATTGCCAGTGAATGTCTTGCTTACCATTTCTAGGAAACAACTGTAAGTGTTCTCTCTCTCTTTCTGTTGTTAACTGCCACCACAAGTTGCATTTCTGCTAGTCGACTTTAGTTAATGTTGAGAGCAATTGTATGAATGATGTAAGGATGCGAAATGCCACTCAGTTTTTCCGAATGATTACCGGAGCTTTTTCCTAAACCGACTCGGTAAAGATATTGAAGCGTAGCGCAGTGGTGCACTGATGGGAATGGACATTTTGCTTCCAAGATCTAATACAAAGAATGGGTATATGTAAGTACCTTATATTTGTGGCGGGAGAGCTTATGGTGCGCTGAGGCTGGTAGTGGCTAGATCCTGACAGATGGTCTACCCACTGTTGCTACTGTTGTGCCGTTGGCTCATGTCCTGGGCGCCTCCTCGTGACGACCGCAGGGTGGATGTTGGGTTTCGCCCTTCTCCCTGCTAAGATCCAGGACACAAATCCGCATGAGTCAGTGAACTGACCATGTGCTGGACCCTCTGCCTTTCGGGTGTTCAATTAATCAAAGGCTTTGGCTGAGGACCCGAGTCGTTCTCCTGTCAGGTGTGGGCGCCCTGGCAGTATCCTAGTCCATCCTCTTCGGAGGTTAGGAAGTGGTCGATGGCCCTCTTCCCGTAAAACCTAGCCATGGGAGACAACAGGTCTACGGATTATAAGCACACAGCTCGATTAGCGTAGAGCACGAGCGCCACGCATTGTCTGTGACGGTGGGAGGGCACCGGGTTTTCAACGGTTTGCTACTGCCCGCCTCAAGCCAGGCAGCCACTGGTCAAATTGGTGCAAACCCGCCAAAACCCACCTGCGTCTGGCCGTGGTCGCAGGTGTATCTTACGACGGTCGCAAATATATATAAATCGTTCCAGAACCTCCAAGGCTGCGTGTGACGGCAGTAAAACAGAGCCCAATCTGTCTCTGCAATTAAATTCCAGAGCTGGAGCTGCTCCCCACTGCTTTGTGGGTAAGACTATTGAGCCAAACGCTCCGGGTGCAGTCCCTCAAGCGAACCTCCGAAGCACAACCGCCACCTTGCGTGCGGTCGCCCACCAATGCAATCGTATGCCTGCGCGCAAAGCACTCAGCATCGGTTGCTGGAACGTGCGCACACTACTAGACCGGAACTCCAGCGAGCGCCCGGAGCGACGCACTGCACTCGTCGCGATGGAACTGGCGCGCTACAACATCGATATTGCGGCGCTCAGTGAAACCCGACTCGCTGAGCAAGATAAGTTGCATGAAGCAGGTGCTGGCTACACATTCTACTGAGTGGGCAACGCAGCCACAGCACCACGTGATCATGGGGTCGGATTTGCAACATCCGATCGCCTCCATGGCCAGCTGATGGGTGAACCAACAGGAATCAGCACGCGACTGATGACCATGTGTTGTCCTGATGACACGGGTGATCAATTTTACACTGAGCTATCCGCCGTGATACGGTCTGTGCTGAGGAGCCACCGACTATTTCTGCTGGGTGATTTCAACTCGCGCGTTGAGCGTGATGCAACGGTGTGGACAGATGTTATCGGTCTGCATGGCATTGGTTCTTTGAATGCGAACGGTGACAGGCCGCTCTCACTGTGTGTCACTCACGGCCTGATGATCACGAACACTCGGTTTGCACTGAGTGCGAGTGAGATAGCAACTTGGACGCACCCACGGAGTGGTCACGCTCACCTGCTCGACTATGTCATCGTACGTCAGCGCGATATGCGTGAAGTGCGCATGACATGTGTACTGCGTGCAGCTGAGTGTGGCACTGATCACAAGTTGGTTCGGACCAAACTATACATATATTTTCGTAAATCGATGTATTTCACACCCGCCGTGAATCGGCGTAAATTTAACATTCTCCCCCTCGGTACTGTGGCGAAACGTACTGAGCTGGAGAAGGCGATGGCTGCACGCCTGTGTGATGATGTTGACTGTATAGTCACAGTGGGCGACCTGTGGCACCACATTCGCGACCAGATGACAGCCGCTGCCGAGGAGACCATCGGGCGCGCATACTGTAAGCGACCTGATTGGTTTGATGACAACAATGCAACGATTGACGCATTGGTGTATGAGAAGAATGCAGCATTTGTTGCACATGTGGCAGACCCCAGTGACTTGGGAAAGAGTAGTCAGTTCGCAGAAATCGACGGCGACTGACCCGAAAGCTCTGTCGCATAAAAAGTGCATGGTGGACCGAGAAGGCGAAGCAGATGGAATGCTGCGCCGAACGCCGCCAACATAAGGAATTCTTTGACTCTTTGAAGGCAGTGTATGGACCGAGATTGGAGCCGCTGAGGACACTGATCGATGATAGTTCAGGCGCTACCTGTACACATACTGCAGACAGAATGCAGGTCTGGCGGAAACACTTTGACTGTCTTTTGAACAACCGTTCAGAGATCGACTGGCCTACATTGAACGGCCTGAAGCAGCACGATGTGAAGGCGAGTCTGACTGACACGCCGACACTGGAGGAGACGCAGAGAGCAATTGTTCAGTTGCGAAACGGCAAATGTGCCGAAGCCGACGGGATCCCGCCTGAAGTATTGAAACACGGATGACCCGCGTTGTTGACTGCGCTGCACCACTTGGTGCAACGCGCATGGATTGAGGAGGAGGTGCCTGCTGAGCTGAAGGGTTCCCTAGTGCTACCACTGTACAAGAGCAAAGGGAGCAAGCAATGTCGCACGACTTCTCGTGGCATCAACTTGCTGAGTTGTGGGGGCAAGGTAATTGCCCGAATCCTGCTCAACTGCCTCGTCAGTCAGGTTGTGGAACCGAACGTGGCGGAAGAGCAATGTGGAATCCGTTCGGGTCGCAGCACTATAGATATGGTGTTTGCGGCTCGTCAGTTGCAGGAGAAGTGCAGAGAATGACACCAGCCATTGCACTCGCTTTTTGTTGATTTCACCAAGGCATTTGATACGGTGAACCGCGAGGCATTGTGGCTGGTGTTGGGTAAGTTTGGTTGCCCGCGTAATTTTGTAAGTTTAATTGAATGTCTGCACAGTGGTATGCGATCGAGGGTGCAACTGAGTGGAGAGACCTCGGATGACTGCACTTGTCTCTGGTGTGAAACAAGGCTGTGTCCCAGCTCCTGCCCTGTTTAATATTTATCCTCATGCAATGTTGTCCTGTGCTTTTGATGCAACTTGTGCTTACGGTGTTCGTGTGGAGCACCGTATTGATGGTGGGTTGCTGAACATCCCTCGTTTCGGTGCGAGAATTCTAGTCTGTGAGACAACTATCCGTAAGTTGCTGTTTGCCGATGACTGTGCGTTGTTTTCACACAGCGCGGATGAGTTGCAGCATATGATCAGTGCTCTAGATTCGACAGCGGCCAAATTCGGACTCACCATCAACACAAGCAAAACTGTCTGTCTATTTCAGCCTTCAGCGGAGGCGCAATCTTCAATATTGCCGCGAATCAGCATTGGGGCTGAAGTATTGGAAACCACCTCCCGCTTTTGCTGCCCTGGGAGTGTGATGTCGACTGATCAGCAGCTACACAGTGAGCTTCGTATCCGCGTGGCGAAGGCAGCGGCGGCATTCGGGAAGCTACAGTACCGAGTGTGGAACAACCATCAGCTTAGCATTGGCACGAAGCTGATGGTGTACAAATCCATGGTACTGTCCGTTCTTCTATACGGCAGTGAAACGTGGACGATGTACCGTCGGGATGTGCGATATCTCGAGCGGTTCCATCAGCAGTGTCTGCGACGAATTTTGCGCATCAGTTGGGGCGACAGAGTTGCTGACACGGAAGTGTTGCGACAAATTGGGATGTATGCAGTGGACTGCATACTTTTACTGAGACACTTGAGGTGGCTTGGTCGTGTGTGGCGGATGGATTCAACGCGGATACCGAAAAAATCTTATATGCTCTGCTGAGTATTAGGGAGCGGCATAGGGGGAAACCAAAATTACGTTGGCAGGACATGATCAAAGTGAGTCTTTCACGTTCTAATCTTGATTGCAGATCATGGGAATCGAAGGCGGTTGATCGGCGTGCATGGCGCGATCTGATCATGAAGGCAGTTGCCGAAGTTCGGAAAAAAGACCTCCTACATGCAGAGAAGAAGCGGCAATTGCGGAAGCGACAAGAACCGATGGGTTGTACTCCATCGACATCGAGCGCGTGGTGCTGTAGCACATGCCGCCGCGAGTGCCTAAGTCAGGCAGGGCTAGTGAGCCATGAGCGAGGCCACTCGGGACCACTACCGAAGCGACGAAGGGTCCTGCAGAGAACGTAGGCAGAACCGGTGCAGCGTTTGTAGGTACCCTGCATTCGTATTACTAGCCATGTGTTTGCATGCTAAGTATATTTATTTCAGGTGCTGGGTTTTCAATTTTGTCCTAATGCTTTTCTTTCTTATATAAATACGTACTTATACTCTCCTCTATACACTTGCACACGTCGCTTAATCCACTTGTAGTTATTTCGATAACATTTTCATGTTTGTAACATTGCAGTAAAATAAACTTCCTGAGCTCGTGAGCTTACCGCGTATTCGTTGGCAAATAACTTATTACATATCCTCACTAAGTTAAGAGTTATGTCACCGTTTCTTAATGCATTACTCGATTTATTTTATCCATTATCTTTTACTCAAGTGATTGGCTGTTGTTTGATATCCCCGGTGTGGCTGCGCTTGATGTGCATGTTGACAAGGTGCCTACCTGGCTATTACCCACCACCTCGTCCATACTGGCTCCAGGAGACAGTTGGTCATTGCTGGAGGGGACAAGGTGCACCGTCCTTGTGGCCGTGTTAGGATCAAAGAGTGGTTCCATGCTGTCAGTGTGGAGCGGACTACGGTCCAGCCACCGCCTTGTGTGCGTTTGATTCCCCAACTACAGCGTGCTTGTGTTTGCCTGTGAAGGAGTGTGGGCCGGCTCCGTTGATGAGACGTGGCTCCCATCCGCATGCCTCCCGGTCTTATTCCTTCGGGTTTACACTGGATATGGGGTGTGTGGTTGGATCTGTGTGTGGTGTAGCGCAAGCCACCCATGGTCCCTCTGTATGTATGTATGTATTCTCAACAGTCTATTATCTAGACGCAGAGCCAGCCTAAAACCATGGAGATAAGGAGGTAAGCAAGATTCATGGCGTCATAATCATCGTGGCATGCTAGTTGAAGGTGAGCAACACACTTCAACTAATATGCCGCAGGAAGAATGGAACATTTTGATAAAAAGTAGAACAAAACATTTTTAGTTTGTTTTTCATACGCAGCTTTTTCTCTTTTTTGTCATTTTCAATGTTTATAGAATTAAACACGTGAATCAATACAATACTGTACACAATTCCTCCATTGATTCCGGTTGCGGGCCATATCTTCAAGAGTGCTAAGCCATTGACACTCCTCATCTTTGGGTCCCCATCCTGGAAGACGTACGGATCCTGCAGTGGCTAGACACGACGTCAGCGATTTGATGTGCTGCCGCCAAGTGGAAGGCTGACCAGCACGCGGTCGCCTCCAGCCAGGTTCTTGACGAGCGAATAGAGCGCGACGCGGTAGACGCCCAAGTGCCATGCGTAGGACATGACCGAGCCATCTTAACTGGCGCAACAAAACCAGTTTGTTGAAGGAAATACTTGCATTCCCCAAGACGCGACGTCGAACGTCATTACTATTTACTCGATGTTGCCACCGAACACGTGCAATCCTCCATAAGCAACCGTTATCGAACGCCGAAAGAAGACACATGTCTTCCACGCGAATCGGCCAGGACTCGCACCCATACAACAATAATGAGCGAACTGATGCGCTGTAAACGCGGCCCTTTAGTGAGAATGAGACGTCGCGATGACGCCACAAGTGCCTCAAATTGACAAATGCCGATCGAGCTTTAGCGATACGAAGAGAAACTTCTTTGTTGATAGTGCCGTCAGCAGAAACATAGCTCCCAAGATGGACGAAACTATCTACCTGTTCAAGTTGTGCACCTTCGAGAGTGAGTACTGGAGCAGGTGAAGGCCAATCCTTGAACAGTATTTTACACTTCGATGGGGCGAAGGTCATGCCATACTTAGATGCTTCAACCGGCAAAAGATCTAGAATGAGTTGCATACTCTGAGGATCGTCACCAAGTAAGGCGATATCATCAGCATAATCTAAGTCGGTCGCGCGCTCACCCGGTAGAAGCTCTAGGCCAAAATGTTGGAAACCTTCTAGAGCATTCGACAGAACGTCTTCGATTGAGAAGTTGAACAAGAATGGGGACATAGGGCAGCCCTGTCGCACACCGCTATTGACAGTGGATTGCGAGGAAAGCTTGCCATAGACCCTCACTCTGCCGCATGTATGAAGGTAAAGTGCTCGTAAGATGGCGGTATATTTCTCTGGCACCCCGTTTTTTAGTAAGCAACGCCATAAAGTAGCTCGATCAACGGAGTCAAAAGCAGCACGTATGTCTAGAAATGCAACGATAGTGGACCTGTGATAAATGTGGCGATGTTCGAGGAGCTGGCGGAGCGTGAAGACTTGATCCACGCATCCACGGCCAGGACGGATACCAACTTGTGCTTCACGGTAGTATGATTCACGTACTGGGGATAGCCTGCGAAGCAGAATGGATGCCAATAGCTTAGAGGCAACCGAAATAAGACTAACCTCGCGATGATTTACACATGAAGTGCCAGCGCCTTTCTTAAAAACCGGGACAATAACTGATTCGCCCCAAGAGGAAGGCACTTCCTCTTCATGCCAAATTTTTGCGAACAGCGCGGTCAGCTGATTAATAATCGCCACACCGCCGTACTTGAATGGTTCCGGAGGAAGTCCGTCTAAGCCAGCAGCCTTGAAGCGCTTCAAGCGTCGAATCTTAAGGCCGACTTCCGCTTCGCTGGGTGGATTCAGTGGAACGGGCCAGGGTGGACAGCAAGGTGTACTGCATGTACTTATGGACGGTGGAGGCCAGTTGAACTGCGAGTGAAAGTGCTCGGCCCAACGGTCCATACGCCTCTGTTGGTTGGTGATCGGAGACTCATCCACCTCACAAATGACCTCATTGACACCAGGTTTCCTGAGGCCAGTGGACCGAATGAGTTGGAAAAGCCTGCGAGTGTTGCCAGAGAGGGCGGCGGTCTCCATCTCTAAAGCACGTTCAGACCACCATGTCTCGCGATCCTTGCGTAGGCTTTGCTTGAGCAACCGGTTGGTAGAACGGCGCCGCTCGTTGCAACCTGATTCCGCGGGTATATCTTTGCGGCGTTCGAACAGCTCCAGAAAACGAGCAGAGATCCAAGCCTTCAATGGGCGTCGAGTTAGGTCGCAGCATGACTGTCCGGAAATGGTCATTGCCCTCCGTATACAAGTCCAGTGTTGTTCCACTTCTTGCGGTGGATTGCAACTGAGTGCATATTCCAATGAAGACTGATAGCTCGTCTGGACAGAGGAATCAGTTAATCTGTTTACATCAATCTTGCGATGCTTCGTGTTTCGGGATCCTCCAAAACACACAGATTTTCGCGCAGACCAGAGCATGATCTGAGTCAACGAAGGTGGACCAAAAGGACCTGCAGTCCAGTACGCTGCCGCGCCATCTAAAGCTAATTGCAATGTGATCAATTTGAGACCACGGTTGTGTTGAAGAAGGGGGACGCCATGTTGCGGAACGCTTCTTCGTACGCCTGAAGTTAGTGCACGAAAGAAACAGACGGTTGTCTTCGCACAATGTGAGAAGTCTCTCTCCGTTATCGGAGCGGTTCTCATCGAGCGCTTGATGACCACCAAGGTGGCGTTCGTACGGTAACAGGCGGCCAACCCGTGCATTAAAATCCCCAGCAAGGATAACGACATCCGACTTTTTAGCATTAGTCAAGAGCTGTTGTAGATCCCGATAGAATTCGTCCTTGACCGAGTTGCCACTGCAGTCAGTTGGAGCGTACACGGAGATCACAAACAAGTTGTGTCTCTCTTCGCGGTACCTGTTGGTTCTACACGAACCCCGAAGCCGAACTGCACATAGTCGGCTGTTAATAGGGAACCAGTCCAGTAGTGCCGCCTCGGCCTTGTCACTTAGTGCTATACCTACATCAGCCAAACCCGCTGAGACTGCTTCTGGATCTCCAGAAAGACACAGGTGATATCTGGCTTCGTGGTCAGTGGGGGATGTCAATGTAAGCACAGTGCTGGGATCTTGCAATCGGGATTCTGAAAGGCAGCAGACCTCAATGTCTAGGGAATCTAGGGTGCGCGCTGTCCGATCTGCATGAGTGTCCGAACGTGGAAGTACGCCAGACGGAACGAGGATCGGGGACGAAGGAGAGCCGTAGATTGAACTCCTTGGTCTGCGGAGCGACCGGAATCGCAGCCAGATTGTTGAGCACATGAATCGGGTAACGGAAAGTGAAGATTGTTAACAAACAAACAATTGGCGTGTGATGAAGTCGCGTGAAAGTGACTAACAGAAACAGCAGCTGATGAGCAAGTTGTAGTACAGTCCATGGTTTTGCGAGAGTGCGTGATACTACCCGGTTGCCCAAGCCGAAGTAGGGAGTTGACTTAGAGTACTCCACCCCCAGCCTTTGGCTAAATAACCTACCCGCAAGGCAGCGGGGCGAATTTAGGGAATCGCACCCATTAGGAGGCGTTGCCTGAATGTTCAGTTCATGCGTCTTTGTTTGGTAGATTACCAAACAGGGGCCCAATACTCCCCATGAAGTCAGCGCACCTGCTGGAATACAATGTCCCACCGTGGTGGAACACTGTCGCCGAACACTTTGCTGGAACGGGGTACACCCGAACCACCCAGCTGGCACTACGAGGAGGTAGTTCGGCGCAGGTGTCCTGTGGCTGGCCACAGTGACAAGCAAATCCGAAACCGGATGCCGCCAACCATATATATTTGTGGACCTAAAGGTGACGGGACTGGTTACACGGGATTCATGCAGCATGGTGGCTAACGAATTAGTCACATTAGATACGCTTTACTCAGGCATTACTAAAGCATTCGGCAGAGTCAGTCACTCAGTTGTCCTCTGAGAACTTGTTGCCTACGTTCTCAAAGGTTCGCTGTTCAAATGGTTAGAAGGTTACCTACACTACAGAACAACAAATGTAAGAATCGCCGACACCCGTTTCGAAAGTCCAGGCGTCTCTAGTTGTGCTGCAAGGTTCACTACTGCTGTTGCTCTTCCTCAAGGGCCTCGTGGCACATATGCAATCTTCAATGCAAATAGTTGCAGATGATGAAAAGATATGGTGAGCTACTCCTTCCTCTGACCGTGCCTGTCTTCAAAATTTTCTGGACCGGATTTACTAATGGGCAGAAATGAACCAGCTTCACCTGAACCCAGCTGAGGTCCACTTACCCACACTGCGCATCGGCTACAATATCGCATCTCTGTTGGAGCAGAATACTCTACAACCTGTGACTAGTGAAAGGGACTTAGATGAATTTGTTTAAAAAAAGTCCACGGAATTCGATCCAATGTTCCAGAATAGAAAATGTGGCGATTTTGAACTTATGGCTTTGGAGGCGAGCTCTTGGTACCTTTAAGCGACAGATAGTGCCCATTTTGACCGACTCGCACATTCGCCTCCATGTTGAGCTTGTCGTCTAAGTCTTGTGTTCAGGGGTAAAGTGAAATATTCGTTATCCAGCTCAACCTCAAAGAAAGACTATCAAGGAAACATGTAGACTATCCACCCTCATTTACGAACTGCTCCTTCGTTTCATCGGTATGGTCTGCCCCAGAATACCAACGACTACGCAAACATCACATTCTCACATACCAGTTACAAGCAGAAAACGGTCATCCATGTAAATCACTGCTGACAACAGCGCCCCTTCGAACAATGCCGATGTCACTCTCTAAAACTAGTAACTCAACAGTGCCGTTTGGAATGTAGAAAGCAAATTTATTCACTTAGATTCTGTTCTGGCTTGTGGCGGCCAAGATTTCATAGCGACGTCGCTTTTTTGATCCTTCGATGTCGGCTCTCCCTAGCGTTGTGACGCAGAATTCACCAAGCGTTGGATTATTCATCCACTAATAGGGAAAGTGAACTGGGTTTAGACCGTTGTGAGACAGGTTAGTTTTACCCTACTAATGAGTACAATGAAACAGTGAAGTACAAACTGGCCGTTGCTATGATAATCCTGTTTAGTACGAGAGGAACCGCAGGTTCAGACATTTGGTATATGTGCCTGGTCGAAAGGCCAATGGTGCGAAGCTACCATCTGAGGGATTAGGACTGAAGGCATCTAAGTTTGAATCCTGTTCAGAATTGCAACCGTACTCTCTGTGCCCATCACATGTCAAGGCAAGCTTACGTCTTCCTGCTAGCATTTGGACTGAGCTGTGTGCTCGTCCATGGCTGGTAGGTCTGGTGTAATGTCAGAGCAAAACGACCAAAACTGTGCTGCCGAACTCGGGGTGTGGAGGTCGACGTGATATCCGAATGTGGAATGAGCTTCAGGGCAATAAATCATTTGTAGACGACTTAATGTTTTGCCGGGGAGACGTAAGTGTTCGAGCAGCTATCACACTGCGAGACATTGAGTCCTATCCCTGCATGAAGTAACGATTTGAACGAAGACCGGTGTAAGAAACTAGGGTTGTACACCCTAGCTTATCGTCGAATGTGGGTTGACCTCATCATAACTCGCTGGATATTCCATCTGGGTGCCTATCCTATGTTGAGACCGCTGCTTCATCTGCGCAACCCAAGCAGCACACGAGGACACCGGTATAAGTTTGTCGTACCGGATTTGAAGCGGGTCGCTCACCAACTCTGTTTCGAACGTAGAGTGGTGAATGTATGGGACGATCTGCCAGAGCACGTAGTAGAGGCAAACTCAGTGTCGGAATTTAAGAATTTCCTGGACAAACACTTTGCCGACGCAAACTATGTCGAGCGGCACACAATATAACTGGCATTTGTCCATGAGTGACGACTGATGCAGCTACACAGAGCAAGCTCTACTCGTTGCTTCTAACCAGTATTCAGTATTCGCACTGGAATAGGTTACCAGCACGAGGTGAATGTAACAACTATCTAGACGTTCGAAAGGCTATAAAATTTCCATCGGATTGATAGACGCCACACAACAGTATGGTGAAATTCAATGTCCAGACTACTGATATTTCACATTTCACAGTGGAACATTTTGTTTTTGTGTCTGTATTGCATTGGCCATCCTGTGTGCTATTTATATCCATTGCTTTCTATGACATCATGCAATTCGGAACTCTGGCTTATCGTTGGCAATAGATTTGGGCTTCCTCCAGACCTTATCCAACCGGTCCTGGGTTTTGAAGCTGGCCCAAATTCTCATCACCAACTCACGGAATTATTGGCCAAAGCCAAATTGGCATTTGATTGTGTCGGGACCCAATGCTTCAGTATGCGCCCCACTGGCGTTTTTCATCAAATAAATTCGCCATGATAAAACATATTATGAGCCAACTGCTCTGGCGGATGTACCTTCACATATTGAGCGCACTTTATCAGTAGTACTCTGCTTGGAATCCCGAGATGTAGATGGAGAAATATACTTGTGGATTATTGCGGGGTGGGACAGGGCGGTGCCTTTAAATCCGTCCTGCCGTTTTCATTGAACCTCGGAAGATTTCAGCATGGACTTTTGTCGAGTTGTTTCCAGTGTCACAACTGGTGTCTTCGCTTACCTATTGAGAAAAACTCAAGATACTGCGCAATTGTAGAGTATCAGTTCCGATTAGAAGTCCAGCTTACAACGCTGGCCCGTCAACAGAATGCAGCCTCAGATTATTCTGTCCGGAAATGAGTTGTTGCTCATCTATACTGACCATTTATTCAAGCGACACCTCTAAAGTGTCCTTTTGTCCATTCACAAAAATGAACCGTTCTGATAATGCAACTATAGCTCTTCCGTAGCCGTTATTGTAAAGTGTTGAAAATTTACCAATCTGGGTGCATAAAATGTATTTTGATCTGGGTTTACTTGATGTGATCCAGAGCGGATTCCGATGGATAAAATAATACTGCGGCTGAGTGGAGTACGTGATATCTTCCATATATCATGTGGGTGACATTTTTCGCTATGGTTTAATCCAGATAGATATATCAACAGCCATAATTACCTCAACAAGCTGAGGCATAATGCCACGTAGCAGAGCACTGATAGCTTTCCTAGAGGTCAACAACATTCCATGACTCATGGAACTTAGGGGAATACCGAAACCACCCAGACTACTTGCAAAGTAGCGTGATTATATTGAAAAAACTTTACTGACTACTACGGGCGACACAACTGTTCACTATATGTGAAATGCGTGCAAGAATTATTCAAATAATTTGTCTTAATTGAGGCGGTGAGAAGATAGGAGCAGCTATGTGCTAATGATCTGATGTATCTCGGTGGCCGAGAACACGATATATATGGTGTAAATGTAGTCACATACGTCATTTAGAATTCATCACAGTAGCTTCCATGCTTTACGATTAATTACACGCCCGGTAAATCACTGGACAGATGTTGCGGCCTATTGGCACTCGTCAGCAGTGTGCATAGCTCCAATCCACAAGAACCCTAGCTACAAGCTAATTGCTTGTGCCGAGGACCAGCACCTTATGCATTACTGGGGAGTATATGTAAACATCCGCCCCAAACAATTTCTAAATACTCATCGTACAAAAACAACTGTTGCGGGAGGCTGTAACTGTATGGACCGATCCTGTTTACCGCAGGTTTCGTAAATAACATGGCCGTGGATAACCGGTTGTGTCCTAGCACAGCTATTCAAGTCATAAGGGTCTACGACGTCTTGCATACCCTTGTTACATTATCTGATGGCTAGTAGCGCAAGCAGCCAATAGATATATCATTTTCAGCTTAAATTGACGTTTTGCAAACCACATAGGACGGTTTGTAAACTACTTTTGACACTTTGCAAGACAGATTGCACATTTGGTTAACCGTATTGGGCACATCATGTTCCAAACAAAAAATCAGCAGTTTGGTAGCAAACAATGAGAAGTAAGTCGAGTAGACGATATCGATCACAATGTAGTCATGTTAATGAACAAGGATATATTACAGGTAAAAAAGCGATTGCTTTCCAAGTCCCGTTGGGTTATTGAGGTGAAAGTAAACAAAGTGTAAATCGTCAATTTAAGCGTCTAGTGAATTCAAGTGTCTCTTATACATATAAATGTTGTAGAATGTGTACTGAATTGTTACTATAGAGTAACATGGGAAGTAATATGGGTAAGGCATGTCTTAAGAACAAGAGAAACGACAACGCTTACTCGTGCGCCGCTTTCTTGGACTGAGGTAATTGATGAATGCAGTTGTAATATATCCGAAACTATATTCCACAACAGCAGTGTGTAAATAGTCAAGCACAAAAGCTGAGAAGGAGCACCGTTTTTTCGCGTTTGTTTGACGTAGACATCTCTGATTATATAGCGTAATTCAGGTGGATAAGAGAATCATCCAGACGTCTTTTGAATACCGTTAGCGTGAGGGAAGAAACAACGTATGTGGGAAGAGCGTTCCAGTGTTGGCACACACGAAGAGAAAAGAAATTCCGGCGGCATTCCAACCGGCTGTATTGTGTGTCCAGCCTTAGATGGTGTCCTCTGAGTGTTGTATTGCCATTCAGCTTTAGTAGGTGACGACAAGAATGGTTTAGATTCCTCAGGATCATATAAGTCATTATCAAGTCGCCACGCAGGCGTCGATATTGTCCACTGTAGACCCCGAGGGTTTTCAGCCTCAATCGGTAAGGGAGATGTAACAGGCCCTTTACGTTCTTGGTCGCCCTTAGTTGTGGCAGCTCAAGAGCGGTAAGGCCTTGCTTTTGCCATGGCTGCCAGGCGTGGATGGCGTACTCAGAATGAGGCCGAATGTAGGCGTTGAGCATCTGAGAAAAGATGGAAGGATCGAAGCGCCCGAATGCCTACCGCAAAAGGCCAAGATGTTGGTTAGCTTTTTTGGAGACTTTCTCGGCCTGACGGGAACAGCCCAGATCTTCCTGTACTACCACTCCTAGATCGCATTCCGTTGTAGTGCGCCGCGATATTTGATCACCCAGTCTGTATTCGCAAGTGGCAACATTTTGTGGGCAGCAGGTGCCACAGCAAGTCGTTCTCTTGATTGTGAACATTGATCACCTCTGTCAAACGCGGTGACTGAGTGCCCCCTTCTTCCCCATCAGACTTCGCACACTTCATGTGCCTGTGCCTTCATGCATGAACCTGTGTACTTGATTGACTATTGGAAAGTCAGAACCCAGTACGACATAGTCTATTATGACTCAACCAAATGTTACCGGGCTTTGGAGAGTCATTGTGAAGCCCCGGTTATGTGAATGGATTGCGATGCGCAATCTCATTGACTTGTCGGTAACAACACCCAGTGGGAAATCGTACTGTACTACAATTATTCGAAGCACTTATTTGTTGTCTCTAACGGTTTAGTATTTTGGCACCTAGTATATTTGTTGAATTTAATGCTCCGACGCTCCTGTTCATTCACAGCATTATTTTTCATTATTTTTTTTACATTTATCGGCACACAACTGCCGCTGTTGCCTTGTAGATTGGCTAGACTGCATAGTTTCTCTCATTTAACTCATTATGCGCCTTTTACAAGAAATACTTATTTGGACTTATATTTATTAGAATGGCTTTTACACATTTATCCGGCTCCAGCTCTATGGTCACTCGTGTGTCTCCGTCAACAACAGCTGACATGGATTTTGCACAGAGCTTTCTCCACCCACCTACCTACCCCGCTATCTCCACTCTAACTACTGCCAGCACAACATCCACTTTTCACACCTTTATATTCTGCCGTGTTTCCTATACCTCTATCGATGAATTATGTCGCCACATGGGACGTCACACAGAACTTCCCCCAGAACACCGTCGCGTCGACGAGCCAGCGTCTAGTGCTTATCCTCCCTGCCACACATCCTTCTCTTTAGCGAGAGTGCTGATAATGCACAGCCGATGGACAAACCCCCAGGGCTACCGCGCTCTCATGACATCGAGGGAGTCATTGCCGCGTCTTCTGGTCGAACGAAGAAGACGCCGAGTTAATTCGGTTAGCTGACGAGCTGCATTCCGTGGAAAGAACTGGGTAATCTATTGTTCTGCCTTCACCAACAATAAGCAACGAGAATGCCAGCGACAATTAGGAGAAGTTTGCAGCATTTTAAGTAGACCAAATCACTACGATCAAGGGACGCAAACGTTCGAAGGATTTCTCGCAGAAGAGCAGGAACCTCATCAACAATGACGGAGACTCTTCAGCATCGCGCACTCTTGGCAGATCACTCGCCGGACTACAAGTACACGCCCTTCACAACATCTTCCGACTTTCCTACTGTTCTGCGGCACAGTAACTCGCGAGTAGATAGTCATGCACCTGCAATGTCATCTTAATAGTTACCCCAGCCGCGGATTGGGGCCTATGAACTGCCCGCGGTGCATGTCTCGGCCTGTGTTCCTACGCCCTTTGTACTGAATTGCCGGGACAGCAGGCCTACTGGCTCTTGTTCAACAATCTCGAACGGCGCGGTCTCTGTCGAATTCGATCCCAACCATTGGAACCGCTTGCCTACCACACCTCACATTTCATTTCATTCATCTCACAATTCCCTTATCGCGTTTGATTCCCCAAACATACCATCCCGAAAGCCAAACACCCCGGGCGATACCAATGCAGCGACATCAACATCTGCACCGCCACAACAGCTCTTCACGTCATATGTATTACCACAAAATGACAGTTTACCAGACTTAACGACCGACGCCATACTCTTGCATTACCGCGAGTTATGTCCACATTCTTTTTCCACAAGCGTGGGCTTAGGTGAACACCTAGTTTACCACCGCAGCAACGTAATGGGCTTTTGAGCCGATAAGGTCGTTGGCAACTGGACGGAGTTCAAACACTCAACATACAGTAAAACGTTCAAAAGCAAGCGTGGTTTGTCTCAGCCCCGCCGTCAAGTCCAACCGAATGCTTACAGTGGAGATGGTCTAATGCGGCTATTCAACCTCCACCACAACTGGTATGCGCTAGAGGACGAGACACTTCTTGCCTGCGCCACAAATATGGCACCCTTCACCCCCAATCTTCCACAGCTACTCAGACAACTCCTTGCGATGGGGATTGGAAATGCTGGTGCCTGGGACTGCCGTGGTACCGATAAGCAGATGCCCAATCGAACGCCACCGGGAATCTCGCGCAGTACCAGACAGGTGTAGCCAGCCCCATAGAGAGTGATCATGTCGTCGGAAGCAGACTGATCAGCCAAGGGGCAAATGCTTGTTACACAGCCGCCTGGAGCTCTGCAAGCACAGCTAGCAACCATTCACTGAATCTGCAAGTGACTAATCGGGCGTCAGCAGGTTCCCAAAGCACAAACGATGAAGTACATACTCACGAAGCGCTTATTGGTGCGCACTTGAGCCAAGGTTTGGGGTATTGGACCGAGGGAAGAAGCGTGCGGGTTGATGGACTAGTGCCCAATCGAGCCAATCGTACAATCTATCAAGAATGTCAATGTAAATTTAGACAAAATGAACATTGCAAGCAAGCGTAAACCAATGGATAGGGAACCAGCGACAGAATGCAAGTAACAAGGATGAGCCAGTGGAGCGGACTGCTGCAAATAGTGTATATGCTCTATAAATATGTGAGCGAAATCTAAATAAACGACTTCTTGATCGCGGCTCAGTCTTCTTGCTTCCCGGAAGGCTCCTCGACACTCCGCATCCAACATCCCTGTCGGTCAAATGACTGTATTAAGAAACGTTTGCAAAAGCGCATTTGGAACATCACGGGAGCAAAGAATGGCTTCTATAACTGCTCAGCTATTTTAGTTACGCACACCGCCTCACCATCTCTCCTTCTCACTCAGTCGCCAACTTCCTCTTACTACCCTATGAACGAAGAGATTCACCCACCACTCTAGTTGAACTCCACAGGCCTGCGTTCACCTCTCTCGTTGCGCGGTTCCCATCTGAGTGACCATCAAGACGACTTTACAGTCACGCTGAATCTCAGCACACACAACATACGTTACCTTGTCGCGGGCTGGCGACAGCCCGCCTATCTATCACCCAGTCTATCATTAACCTCATCCTTACCATATGAAATCACTTCAGGTGTCGATTTGGATGAATCGTGCGCCGACAACCATGCGAAGCTCGCTATGGATACCTGGCATCTAGTTACAGAAACCACAGGGGACCAAGCTGCCTTTCAAGGTCTTATAGCAGAAGCCAGAGAAAAACTAGTCCTATGTAAATCCCAAACTGAACACCGTGCAGCTACTTCGCGAACAGTCAGTGAAGATCTGCAAACGGAGCAACCTAGGACAACATTTAGTAACGCCAGGGAAGCAGTGTGCTCAACGCCATTCCCTCACATATGGCTACCCAGTGAGCGCAGACAACGGGCAGTTACAATCTCAAAAAATCGTCAGTGACGGTGATTCAATACGGCCATATACAACATCTCTACCATTTGCGAAGAAAATAAGCTGCCGCTACAGTACTTGACGGTCTTTGGAAGACCGCATTCATGCCGGATGAAAAGGTGATCACGGGCTTCAACGACTTCTGGAAGGATGTGCTCTCGCAACTCCAAGTATCTGATAACCGGGCACTACGCGGTTGTGCAAATATTAACTGGGATAAAGCAAAACCCAAATCCATTGAGGTAACGAGTTTTGCATTGCGAGCAATAGATGGATCTACACCCGGAGTAGACCGTATCACAGCAATCGACATCAGTCGAATGGATCCGAGGTTCATTACGTATCTTTTAACTTCTTATTGTCTTGTTGTTCTTATCCCACTCACATGAACGTGGCCCGTGTAACCTTTGTGCCAAAAATTCCCAACCCTTCCCGTCCTGAAAACTTTCGTCCAATTTCCGTAACTTCAGTCTTCATTCGTCATCGTCATCGAATTTATTCGTTCGCTGGATGCCTGCATTCCCAGCTGACCGTCTTCAATTTTTTCTTCGTAAAGAGGACTGTGTTGAAGCCCCATGATATTACTCTCTGAACTAAGATATCCACTCTTGAACGGTATCCCTTGATCCATTGCTTCTCTTGACCTTTCAAATGCCTCTGTTGTCATTTCCCACGCTTCGCTGCTTCGCGCAGCCACATCTTTCGATGGCCGCACGTTTCTTCTACATTACTTAGCCTTATTACTCCTCCGGGATTTCAATCATCAACGGTCTGAGGATTCACCCAGGGCGTGGAGTCCGTCAGGCAGATTCACTTTCTCCCTTGCACTTCATCATGGCTCTTGAAGAAGCATTACACACACAGCCTGACACACAGTGGATCTCTCCAGCAGATTCAATGGATCATGTGGCTTGCGTGGCCGAAAATCGCTGATCGAACGCCTAGGGCGATTTAGCCAGGATATACCGTATCTTGGATTATCAATAATCAACATGAAACCAATGGTACTGGATAGCACCGTCTACAGCGAAACAAAAATATTTTCTATTTTGTACACTACGCGGCTCCCCTCTGGCCCCCTCCAGATCACCTCGATCCAGCCACCCCACGGAATTCCGGCTATTTGGATTACCATTTGATTGGAAGGTTAAACGCCTGTCAAACTCGCTAGACCAACACAAAACGCAGTGGCAGGAAACATCTCAGGCCCTTCAAGCCCCACCAGCGCATGGATATCTTGCGCACCTATCTAATACCACGCCATACACATTGCCTCTCATTGGTGGTAATGCACCAACAGACCCTCAAATCGATGGATAGACTGGTCCTGGCAAGTACAAGGTACTTGTGGTGACCTTAAGGACACCAGCGTCTTGAGTTCAGAGAGGTTTGGAAACAATCGGTTGGTATAGTATTTTTGGTAACGAAACGTTACCAAAAATACTATACCAACCGATTGTTTCCAAACCTCTCTGAACTCATGACTACTCGATCGGTTCCAAGTATCTTTCAAGAATTTGACACCAGCGTCTCTTTCATTCACGCATCGATTGAGGATTATGGCGTAGGGGTTCCGTGCCTTTCTAGTATGATCACACTGCTTCGGAAAGACCGTCTGGCATGCCATATTTCACACTCCCACAAAATTACCAGCTGGGCGATACGGGAACCTTCAATGGCTACCACCCAGCGCCTAGTCACGAAACCCGTAATCATTGGGAATTATGTCCTCTTTGACAAAAGTGACTTGAAAGGAGCATGGAAGAACTCACCGCTACAATCTGTAGATGGATGCATGCTTCGGGGAGTATTTACGATACCAGCGTCTCAGAAGTGTATAAGAAACCCCGGGCGAAATTTTCCCATTCGCTACATCAGAGGAACCCAACTTGCAGCATGGGTACTGTTGACACAATCTCGATGCTCCAGAGGAGGACCACCCTCAAACCCAACTGATCTTCACTGCCGTGGCGCTTGTGGACAAAAAGAAACCATTTCCCACATTTTGTAGTCATGTGCAGTAACCCATGATGCTCGCTGTAAGAGGCACACCAATTGCGCAAAGCAACTAACTAACACCCTTCATCGTAAAGGAGCTCAAATCATCCCGGAGCCCGGCATCCCAGCAGCATAAACGTACATCAAGCAGGACATAATCCTTATCGAGTACTCCACATCACATACAGTGGACGTGGCAATATGCGACACCAATAAAATATCCCGTAGCTATCAACTCGAAATTGACACAAACGGTGTGTGTGCTCATGCCGAAGCCATAGCCTGCTTTGTGCGCTCAGAATTTCCTATGGCTTTACAAATCATGTATCATCCGATAATCATCAACAACCGGGGTCATATTGTAGCGAGAACGACAAGACAGGGGGTAGACGTTTATTGCACACCGAAAATGGGCACATGAGGGTCTCGCGCGCGCCATCGAATATCGACTAGATTTCCGTCCCCCAACGCAACACAGGTACGGATGTTAGAGACGAGGCAGTCCTTTCGCCTCGGGAGCTCTGACTTGGAAGATCGGCCTTCCTGTTTTCGCCTCAATCTCCGCTTCTCTGTACCCGATTTGGATCGGCCAGGAGTCGTTCGAGAGCTCTCGACTTGCTTGTTCTGGGCTGTGTCAATCGGCTCGGCCTCGGTCCTGTGGGCTGCGCTAGCGGCGTATCTGTCTGATTTATTGCGCTGTCCACATATTCCCGCTCCGTAGTTCCGGGCCCAGGCTTGTCGCTAGCCGTCCTCGATCCGCTCTCTGCTAACTCCGAAGAGCTCCCCCGAGGCATACTTAGAAGCGGCCCCTCTACAATATATTCCCAGCCTCCGCCAAGCAAGCTTCGGCACTGGGGCGCACCAGACTTGATATATCCAACTTCTGTATGTCTACCATGAGGGGATCCCTTCAAGTGTACGACATCTACATAAGGGGTGCAATGTGACAAAACAAATCACTCTTACACCGTACACTGACACAATCGGGAGCGATTCTAACCACTGTTTGCGTTGTAAATAATTAGTTTCAATAGTAAGTCAGGATATTTGTCCAATCTTTGCGAATTTATGTAATGCGCAGTCCTTGGGCCATGCAGGAATTCGACGAAAATATATGTTCATGGACCGTGATTCCCGCTGAAGTAAATCCTGGTCAATTCGATCACTGAAACCGTAGCTGATTAAGCAGATAGACGGTGACTCAGTTGTCCCCCGTTACTCTATGGACTTTCGCGTGTTTTGTCTGGGTATGTGGGTGAACCTATGCAGGTGCCTAGCTATCGAAACAGTGAAGTCTATCATGATTCCACCAAATCCACTATAGCTTTACTGGCCTACTGCTGTAGTTCGTTACCAAGAACAAGCGACTAGACGATGTTCAGGCCAAATTGTGCTCACACGAATGCAACCTAACTGTGAAAGCAGTGCGCGATTGTAATTCGTCTCATATTGGTTTGTTTCGTGCAGCACAAGGCTTATAAAGCGATGATTAGTTTGGCAGAGTCATAATATCCAAACTTGTTCCGATAGTCCAGCACCTGCATAGGTTCGCCCACACACCCACCCAAAACATGCGAAGGCCCCTAGAGGGAGAGGGGAATCTGGGTCGAGGTGAACGAGCGCATGATCAAAAGGAGGACTTGCACAATCGCCCAACGCTTACACAGTTCTTTTGCACTCGCGTGGTCTTAATGTGGCCTGAACATCGTCTGGTTGACTTAATCCGCACTCCTTGTTAGCAAACTGCTTGTTTTGTGTTTAGAATGTCATGCGTCCAATCGAGTTGCAAAATGTCCAATTTGTTTTCTATTACGTCCAAAGTGGTTTCCAAAAGGTCCAAGTTAGTTTGCAAAGCGTTCATCTTGTTGTGTAACACGTACAAAGTAGTTTGCAACACATGCAATGTTGTTTAAAGAAGGTCGAATTTCAAATGAAAAGGATATATATATATATATATATATATATATATATATCATAGCGGTGTGCCTCATGCTGAGGCTGATGTTGCTTTCATGATACCTCTTCTTCGCAGCTGGGTTAAACCAACTTACATTAAGCTAGGTCTCTTTAAGCTGTGTACATTTCATTCCACTTTATTTGCTTTGTTCTGCCTACCTGAATAATCTTCCATTAACTGGCCACCTTGCTTACGCTAATTGCGCTTATCTTCGTTAACTTTATTGCATTTGTAGCATATGGTAAATAACTTGTGGACATTTTGTACTTATCACGGATTCCTTGCTAACCAGCTTACCTCATATGCTAAATAGGAAAGTTATGTTTGTATGGCCGTATCCTTTAAGAGATATATTTTATTTGATAATGTCATTTCAAGTGATTGGCTGTTATATGACATCCCCGGTATGGCTGCGCTTGATGTGCTTGTTGACAAGGTGCCTGCCTGTCTATTACCCACTACCTTCTTCATGCTGGCTCCAGGAGACAGTTGGTCGTTGCTGGAGGGGACGGGGTGCACGGTACTTTTGGTCGTGCTACGCTCGAAGTGCCGTTCCATGCACTCAGTGTGGAGCGGAGTACGGTCCAGCCACCGCCTTGTGTGTACTTCATTCTCCAAATACAGCGTGCTTGTGTTTGCCTGTGAAGGAATGTGGGCCGGCTCCATTGATGAAACGTGGCTCTCATCCACATGCCTCCCGGTCTTATTTCTTCGGGTTTACACTGGATATGGGGTGTGTGGATGGAGCTGTGTTTGGTGCAGCGCGTGCCATCCATGGTCCCTCTGTAGGCGAAGGCGTCCTATGGCTGGCCACAATGACAGGCAAATCCGAAACTGGATGCCGTTAAGCATATTTTAGCGCAAGTCTATACGGTAGATATGGAAACATTAGGAAACCATGGAATTAATCTGTATGATAAGAACAAATTTCAAAAAATGGAAAATACTCATTGAGAACATTTGGTATTTCTCATACACCGTTTTGTATTTTTGTCAGTTTAATGATTGCGATGTTGCTCAGCAGAATCAGTGCACGGTTGGTGGCATCCAGTTTCGGATTTGCACGTCACTGTGGCCAACCACAGGACGCCTGCGCCTACAGAGGGACCATGGGTGGCTTGCGCTGCACCACCCACAGCTCCATCCACACACCCCATATCCAGTGTAAACCCGAAGGAATAAGACCGGGAGGCATGTGGATGAGAGCCACGTTTTATCAGTGGAGCCGGCCCACATTCCTTCACAGGCAAACACAAGCACGCTGTATTTGGAGAATCAAGTACACACAAGACGGTGGCTGGACCGCAGTCCGCTCCACACTGAATGCATCGAACCACTCTTCGAACGTAACACGACCACAAGTACCGTGCACCCCGTCCCCTCCAGAAACGACCAACTGTCTCCTGGAGCCAGCATGAACAAGGTAGTGGGTTATAGACAAGTAGGCATCTTGTGATCATGCACATCAAGCGCAGTCACACCTGGGATGTCAAACAAGAGCCAATCACTCAAAATGCCGATATCGAATAAAGTAAACGCATATGATGACATAAATACTCGCTAAATGAACATATGGAAGAAATTGGTTATACATATGTATATATAATGGGTTACCAATACGATGAAAAAGTTGTATATAACAACAGCCAACACGAAAAAACGAGCCAAATGTTTACATTGGCTATTTGCATTAAGCCACAAAGGCACATGGCCAGATGAGATGTATAAGTGAAGTGTGAAAGCCGGTCTCCGGGAGACGGTTCCATGAAAGTTCGTATTATTTTACTTAAACTGACGGTTATATCTTGTTTTGTTCTTACATTAAACTACTCCATGTTTTGATACTTTTAAATGATTGTGCACGTCAGAACTCTATTGAGAACATAACAGATCTTGAAAAAACACTCCGCTATCCGACTTTATTGAACCAATTGATGAGGCTGGTAGTTTGCCTGTGTCTCTCTTGTCGAGCAACATACCGTTTATTTATTAATAAAGGTAAAGAGAGCCTACTGTAAGCTCTCATTTTACCAGAGACATTGTTGTATAATACTCGAATTATGACGGTATACTTTTCGGGTACCCCATTCCTATGCATCCAACGCCATAGACCAGGTCGATCGATCGAGTCGAATGCAGATCGGATGTCCGAAATGGCGACAGTGGTAGATCGGCGATAAAGTTGGCGCTGCTCGAGGAGTTGCCGGAACGGAAACATGTGGTTCAAATACGCGCGACTGGGGTGGCAATCAGCTTATTCCTCAAGGAAGTATAGTTCTCCTATGGGTGTTAGTTTGTGCAGTAGAATGAATGTTTACAAGTTGGAGGCGACGGAGAGTGGGCTGATTCCTCTGTGGTTGATGCGTGACGTGCGAGCGCCTTTCTGAAAATGGGTATGATAGTCGACTCACACCAAGAGGATGAAGCCTCTTTCACACCGGCTCTTACAGAACAGAACCAGTAACTGATTGGCAACACCCTGGCTACTGTAACTGAACAGCTCCGGAGGAAGTCAAAATGAGCCAGCAGCATTGAATTGCTTTAGATGGAGGGGGCCAACTGAACTGAGTGTGGGTGCTCGGTCCAGCGGTTCATGCGCCTACGTAAATTAGTGATGGCTGATTGGTGATCCAGCAACCTCGCAAATAGATGCGCTGACGCGGGGTCTTCTGCGGAGGGTGGTCCGATTGATGTGGACTGGCTTGCGGAAATTTCTACCGAGAGCCGCTGTCTCCATCTTCGAAGCGCGCTGAGATCACCAAGTTTCGTGATCATTACCCAGTCTTTGCTTAAGTTGTTAGTTGCGGTTGCGGCAAACTTCATCGCGGAGATAGATCGGCAACCGTCAAAAGATAACACGAGCGTGCGGAGATCCAGTGTCACACAGGACACCCAACTATTCCACAGAAAGCAAGGTCATCTGCAAGACATTCCAGTGATGAACGACCTTTGTAGGTGGAGCACTAGCGCTCACAGCTGATGCCTAAGATGGATAGGCCAGTCAAAAGAAGTGGTTATCTAGTATGTCGGTATTCATCATACGGCAGTTTGGTTTCGAAGAACCGCCAAAGTGCATGCAAGTGTCTGCACAGGCCAGAGCTTGATCTGAGTCGAGGTAGGCGGACAAACTTCATCTGTAATCGCCTAAACTGCCCAGTCACCTGAAGCTGTTTACAATGTTATCAATTCATGACCACACTCGTGTTGGTGGATACCGAAAGGAATTATTCTACGAATGAAATGAGGCTCTGGATTGCATTTGGGCTTGTGGGAGGTGACAATTTTACTTATTCGGGCGTCGATTCGTTTGGCGTACTGATCACTCTGAAATAAGGGTCAACTGCCGGTAGGTCTAAGTCGCTAGTATTCAGGCTTACTAAACTATGATTAGGAAATCAGGTCCTTACCGAGTGGTGTTAACCGGGTTGCCGATGCATTTGCCAGGCTCCCACTATGGAACGAATTGGACAACGATGACTTAGATGAGGTAAAAAGGATTACCCATCCCTAAACGGGAGCACCATCTACTATACCGCTCTACCGGATAGGCGAATATAATGATGACGATTCCAGTCTGCTTAACGTGTGAACTGGTCACACTAGAATCCAACCAGTTTTACCATACTATATTCTTCGCCACGAGCTTACCATAGTGAGCAATTGCGTTAGGAGGAACGGACAAGTCGTGATTCCTCATAGCCTTATTTTGGCGATGATCGAGTGAGTGCATAAAAACAAAAATAATAATAATAATAATAGTAATAATAATAATAATAATAATAATACGCATATTTCTCTTGATGAGCGAAACTGTGTCTATAGCGGCACCGATCAATTTGTACAGAAGAACCCATGCTCTTGAATGGGTGACATGCATAGGCGCAATAGTATTGGGATATGCGTTTCATGCATTAACATTCTGGCGGACGGTTGAGGCCAAAGCCTAATTATGAAACATTGATGTTTATATGTTTTTGGGCCGCTCTTGGAATAGCTCATGGAGGGATTTTCCCACGGGAATATAGAGCTTAGGGTAGTTAGATCAAGGTAATTGGCGAGTCTGCTACCAATGGTTGCCACATTGTCACATGACCTGAGGGTTATTGGCAGTTTATTCCGCAGATACCTGTATCTGACCAGGACGAAATTAGAGCGGACGTTCGTTCTAGGCTTCGGTATATTCAAGGTAAAATCGTTGTTGCGAAGCGTTCGAGTTGAGCAATGTTGTGAATTGAGTGTAGGCAGGCTGGAATTGGTCTTTTCGAAAAACATGTTGAAACGCAGCAACAAGTTGTGCTTCAATGGTCTAATCCGAAGTGGTTCTAGGTGAAGTTCATTGCAACGTTCTCGATAACTCATAGCAGAGTGTTTACCAATCATATGTTTAGTAAATGACCTCCGCAGGTTTTCCACAGCAATTCTCTCATTCTTCCTCATATTTCCGTATATTATGCTGCAGTATTCGTGGATGAGGCGAGTCAGTAGCTTGAAAAGCTCAACTCTAGCACGTGTTGTGTGTATTTGGTTTGATATATTGAACATAGACTGTCTGGCACGTGCTCCTTGGTATTGGGTCTGTTCGGAGAAATTGAAAGTAGACGAGCACCTAATGTCAAGATCTCGCATGAACAACTGTGTGAGGACGTATTCATTGTTTAGGGTGATAGATCCTTCGCAGATGCAAGAGCCGTAAGACATGATGCTTCATTCCTTAGCCGAGAGGTTCATCACCCATGTGCGTCACCATGACTCAAGGGAATGTAAATAATCTTGCATGAGCAGTAATGTCCCATGAAGCTCGTCACGCCGAAGGTTATAGACTAGTTTGATATCGTCAGCAAATAAAACGGATGTTCCATGTTATACACTTGTGGTGATGTCATTGATGCAAAGCAAAAAGTGTAAGGGACAGAGCAAGCTCCCTTGAATGAATCCACTGGTGATTGAGCCTTGGGAAGAGCGATAATCACCTAAAATGACTACCTTATGACGATCACACAGGTATGAGGATAGCCAACCTAGTAATGGGTCCCGGAGCCCAAAGTTCCCCAACTTTTATAGCAGTCGAATGTGCGGTACTAGGTCGAACGCTTGGTGCAGGTCAAGAAACAAGATTACCACTGCCTAGCCGGCATCGATTGATTCTGAAATGTGATTAAAGTAATGCAGTTGACAGGTGGTGCACGAGCGCTTATTAAGAAAACCATGCTGTAAATTATTGATCAGGCCAATAGAATCCATAAAGTTCATCATCTCCATTCTGACCAGCTTTTCAAATAGCCGAGCGGTTATCCGAGTTTGGTGAATTGATCGGTAAGTAGCAAACGTTCGTTTGTGACCTACTTTATGCCGAGGCATAAGAAATGAGTGTCATCCTGCTATGGTGCGAACAAAGATCAGCATACAGGACTAATAATATTGCTCGAAGACATATTCCAGGGCTGAGGCTACAGTTTGGAAAAGCAATGCTTGCTAATAATCTGACAACAGCGTGAAGACCTTGTGAGCTCCAATTCTGCCCATTGAGTATCGCACGAAGCCTTCGGCAAAACTTGCCATCTTTATCATAGGTTTATTCGCCAAGGCACTTTTTCAGAAGCGAAATGTGTCAGTTGCCACCTGCTTTTATAGCAAATGGCCAGAAGCCATCCTATGCAAAATCCTAACTACATGTATCATTATAAAGTGGGTACGGTCCTTGTTTACAAGGTATGGGCTGACTGAAGAATTTCTTACTGATAATGGGTCCCACTTCGAAGTTTCGAGTATGCCGAATTCCTTCGGATCAATGACATCCAAATTGCCAGAACTGTGCCTTATATGCCGATTGCCAATGGACTAGTTGAACGGTTAAATTGCACGTTAAAAGAGTCTATGCAGGTCCTACAGTATGCGTATGGAGGATGGACCGCGATATATCGCAGTTAGAAATCAGCCATGACCGTCTGCTGCCTTCACCCACGGCTCACTGGCACTAGTCGTTGGCTCGCAAGAGTAAGGCAGTGGGTTCGAACCCGAGAGAATTAGGTGTATGCATCCCAATATCGAGTCCCGATAGCACGAAAAGGCCGTCTAACGCTTTCCTGAAGGTGTAGTGACTGTCTAGCTGAGTCTAGCTGCAAAGAAGTTGCACAAAGACACACCAACAGCTTACTACTATCTACGTGATGGGATTGTGCCATCTCCCATAACAATTTAGGCTAAGAAGACTGAGATAGCACAGCGGTCAGTATCTGCGCCTAAGTGGCGACCTAATAATGGTCCACCAGTTTCTGAGGAACTCCAACCCCCTCTGCCACCACCTACTGCAATTCAGTCACAACACAAACCTGAGACCCTACAAGTTCAACTTGACCACGCAATACATTTGGCTAAATGTCCCCGGAAATTTTATTCACTCCTTGTGTGTCATCCATGGAACTCCTTCCCTAATTGCATTGTATCTGTATAATATTATTTGTGTTTAAATGCATCCGGACGTTGTCGTAAACCACCTTCAATATGAAATATATAAGCAGTGTATATCGAGATGCGAGACAACGTGAAAATGATGCACCAAACAACAGTAGCGTACACAATCGAGGAAGGCTCTTTCCCGTATGTCCCAATGAGAAGAATGTGATGAGTCACCGAAACACTACTCATGCGACTTTGTGAATCTCATTATGGCCATGCCGCGGGGATTGTCAGTTACTTGTAGTTTTTACCAGTAACTAACCCGTTGTACAACCTCAAACACATATTTTGGGTATGTGGAAATCGTCGGCCAGTGACCGAGTGGTCGGCACGCCTGCCTTGCAAGCACAAGGTCCCTGGTTCGATTGCGGGTAGGGGCAGGTATCCTGGCGGCATACTCGGCTCACGCGCGACTAATGTCGGGCGTGCGGCAGCGAAGCGCCGTTATGCCATAGATCTGAAAAGAAAAAGAAACGGATATTATATTTCTAAACGGTGCGACACACAGACTAACTGTGTTGTCTGATCATTATGTACAACACAATCGGATGGTAGAGAAAGATTTCCGAGTTTTACAATTTACGTCCCGGAAAAATTTAACTGTGTTCAACTTTTATGAGTAATAAGATCATGGAATGTAGGGTGTAGGAATCAATGTAGGCAAAACCAGCTCAAGTAATGTAAGACGACGATACATAAGAACCATTCATTGAGGACTTGTTTCAATGCGGGATAGTCCCCTGAGAGGCTTCGTCCACATTTGCGTGTCTCATCTGACCATGTGCTGATGTAGCATAAAGGAAAGTAAGCGGTCATCATATTGACTCCTGTATTTTTGGCCGCTATTCTAAGCACTAGACTGTCATCATGCAGACACGTTTTTTGAGTCCAGCATGCTTCTTTCTCTCGGCAATGGGTCCGTGACAATTCACATTGTGTATGCGAAATCAGTTATCCAGAAAGATTAACACTCTCACCTCAGGAGATTGGCCCAGTCGTGCTCAATTATGAAAAGAAATGGAAAAATGAAAATGAATGAAAACTAACTGGGTCAATGTTATATGACTCTCTAGAACGAGATGCAGTTTAACGGTTATCATTTGCAATTCCTAAAAGCGATAGAAGAGGACGAATACCAAAAAAGCTACATTCTACGCAACACGTTCAAAATCTTACTAAACAGTCCAGTTCCTATAAGCTTTCCAGAAGGTGCTAGATTGAACAATCAAAGCACAAACGCTGCCGTACCTGACTAAACGTTCCCGGAAGTGAACTCTTATTACATTGTTGTCTACGGCGGTTAAAATGTTCGCTGAGCTTGGCAACTGCGTTGCAAACGTTTCTTCACCAATCCAGATGACATCCTCAGTGAGTAGTCGAGTGGCGTGCAGTAGCGTAGAGGAGCGTAGAGGAGCCTCAGTGAGAGCGCGAGGAGCTTGGTGTGTCTGTGTTTTATACCGACGTGGTTGCCAGTGGCGACGAGCAATCCGATCGATTAGGACTTCGATCCGCTTTCAGCTTGGTTGATGCGCAGATGACTTTTGACTTTGCCGCCTTGTGTTTCGGGATATTTGTCTGCTTGCTCTTGTGAGTGAGTCTGCCGTCAGTACTGGTTGTCTAACCACACGATCCACCAGATTCGATCGATCGAGTTGCCGGTCGTTCGCCAGTAGTGTTGCGTATACTGGTTCCAGTTCGATGTGTAGACTGCTTGAATTCGTTGTACAGTATCAGGCTTCCAAGAACTCCCTCGCGTGTTTTGTACTTCCATGTGCTAGGATCTTTGCATTCTCCGGATCGAAATGGTCGCCTTGTGGATCTTCATGCGCAGAAACCAATGAGTGCGGGTCGTACGTCCTGACGGCCGCCTTGTGCTCGATGATTCGTGTACAAAGCTTTCTTCCAGTTTGTCCTACGTATTTTGTACCGCAGTCGCTGCATTTTATTTGGTAGGTGACATTGCATTGGTAGGCTTGATTGAGTTTTCTCGGGTTTTGAGATCAATTTCCTTATGGTGACACTTGGCTTGTGAGCCACAGAGATTCCACGTGAGTACAGCAAGATTGCTGTTAGTTCGAAGACGTTCTTGATGTAGGTGAGCACCATCAGTTTGTTTGCTTGCTCAGATGACTACTGCTGCTGTTGTTGTTGCTGAGACATTCGTTTATTTAAGCTACTTCTGAGGAAATTCCTTGGATATCCGTTGTAGCTAAATACTCGATATAGACCTATTTCTTTCAGTTTTCACTATTCGGCTGTGCTGCATTGCGCTTCGGCTTTTCTGAACAGGGTTTGAATGAAGCTCTTCCTGTGCTACGTCGGGTCATTGCTGAGGCATTTTAATATGTGTTCCATATGTGTTTCCCTTCGATATACGCACATTTGCGGAGAGCCATCGATATTACTAATGACCAGACCACGCACTGCGTGTCGACGACACATTTTTGGTCTGGTCATTAGTAATATCGACGGCTCTCCGCAAATGTGCGTATATCGAAGGAAAACACATATGGAACACATATTAAAATGCCTCAGCAATGACCCGACGTAGCACAGGAAGAGCTTCATTCAAACCCTGTTCAGAAAAGCCGAAGCGCAATGCAGCACAGCCGAATAGCGAAAACTGGAAGAAATAGGTCTATATCGAGTATTTAGCTACAACGGATATCCAAGGAATTTCCTCAGAAGTAGCTTAAATAAACGAATGTCTCAGCAACAACAACAGCAGCAGTAGTCATCTGAGCAAGCAAACAAACTGATGGTGCTCACCTACATCAAGAACGTCTTCGAACTAACAGCAATCTTGCTGTACTCACGTGGAATCTCTGTGGCTCACAAGCCAAGTGTCACCATAAGGAAATTGATCTCAAAACCCGAGAAAACTCAATCAAGCCTACCAATGCAATGTCACCTACCAAATAAAATGCAGCGACTGCGGTACAAAATACGTAGGACAAACTGGAAGAAAGCTTTGTACATGAATCATCGAACACAAGTGACGTCACCTATGAGGCCTTCTCCAAGGCTTTCGACAGCCTGGATCATCGCGTCCTACTTCACAGGCTACAAAGCTAGGGAATCGGAAAGCTTCTTCTTGATTGCATTGGCAACTTTCCGCACCATAGGATGTTTCGAGTGCGTATTAGGCGATCCCGCTCTAACCCGATTGAGGTGGAATGTGGTGTGTCACAGAGCTCGGTTCTGGGACCGCGTTTATCTGTTACGTGTGGATTAACGACCTGAAAGTTATCTACGTCAATTTCCTGCTTTTCGCCAATGACGTCAAGATACGGCGGACAATTAATGACAAGGAAGATTACGATCTACAACAATATGACCTGATTTGCATTTATGAATGCTTAAAGAGGAACCTTCTTCAGTTGAACATAACTGAGTGCAAGGTGATCCATCTGTGTCACCATCCGGTGAGCGTTTACAAGACTGGAGACCACTCCTAGCAGAAGGACGCTCAGGAGAGTGACTTAGGTGTACTAGTACAGAAAGATCTCGGATAGTCAAAGCAAGCAAAGAAGGCATTGAGCACCCGAGATCAACAAGTTCGCCTTCTTCACACAGCTTTCGGTCGGTTTAAACCCTCAATCTTTCCTCAAATACTTAACGTTTACGTGCGACCGCAGGTGGGACACGCCATCAAAGCGTGGCACCCGTGGGAAGAACAGGATCTCGTTGCTCTCGAGACTAATCAAGGAATGGCAACCAAGAAGGTCAGAAGCCTCTTCCGTCTGCCCTATCTACTTTTACTGAATAGGAATGCACTGCAATCGATTTCAGCTTTGCGGGCGGATTTTAGAATAGTTTAACAGATTCTGAAGAACCCAACCCATATTTACCGCCTGCTGTTGGAACTGAACCACAACACCAACCTGAGGTCATCCTCTGAAACTGACAATGCAGCATAACCAGATGGAATGCCGTATAAATTGCTTCTGCGTTCGAGTGTGTCAACTATGGAATACTTTCAAATTATGTCGCTTCTGCCCCCAATCAAGCAATATTGGTAGAAAGCCTTGATGAAGCGTTGCTCATCTACATTTCATTTTATAACTTGTTAGCCAGGGGCCTACAAACCGTAACGAAAGGCTGTGTTTGCAAACTCTCGAACAATGTATTTATGGATTTATACTTTTAATACGCGAACGTCTTCTCTCTCCTACACAGACCTATCGTGAGTCCACCAAAATGCTTTCACTTTATCACTAATCTTTTATTTCCGCGATAATTTCCATACCATTGGACTTGTTAAGCATTGTTTTTGTTACCCGTAATACATGATTGTTGCATTGGTTAGGTTTTGCCTAAAGGTTATGTGATTTTTCAGTCGATCACAGCTTCTAATCGTGGTCTGTTGTTGTCTAAAAGTGTCGTCTAGTGGGTTGTCAATTCATACAAACGCCAGACACACACACACACACACACACACTTCCTATGGTTCAGCGTCGCCTATGTT
>OX104067.1:223007-242815 GCA_944474145.2 Dicrocoelium dendriticum | reverse complement strand
CGCCACCGACTCGGCATGGATAGAGAGAAACAATGGGGCACATTGACGTTGGTGCAGAATCTCGCCACATGACCATTCTGGTTGCATCGGAAACAGCGGCGACCGTTCCGGATTACCCGTACATTGCGTTGTGAAGTGGTGCTTGAAGACTCTATCGACAACAGCTGCTCCACCATTTCGGAAAGGCGATGTACTTTCTGTTCCAACTCAGCATGCTGGATGCTTCTCACTGTCACTCGCTCCGACAAATTCTGGGCGACTGTCACCAGATCCAACGCTTTGCTGTCTCCCACCAGCGAAGCCAATTTCACCTGATCATGGAGTGGACCGGGCAGACTTCGGATAAACTGCTGTTTCAGTAGGCGCTCTCTTGCTTTGCCCTCTAATTCGGGGAGCCCAATCGTTAGATGTCTGTCCAGCTGCTGGAAAAACACCATCAAATCCTCCTGTTCGTCCCATCTGGCTGCGTGAAATCGTTGCAGTGCTCGTTCTCTCTCCAGATCCTTCCCAAATTCTGCACACAAGGCAGCCCTCATCTCAGCGAACGAACAACCGGGTTTGGCCTTCCGAGTGAGCAAATACACCGCCTTGGCTCGTCCACTCAACCGTGTGCCCAAAGCAATTAGCAAATTTGCATCCCCCCTCACACCCGTGCAAGCCGCAATTCCGTCGAAATCATCGAGCCACGCCTCCACGTCACCGGCCGCAAATTGCTCCAACCGGGTCAACTCCATCGCGATTGGTCACGGCACCAATGTAGCGAGAACGACAAGACAGGGGGGTAGACGTTTATTGCACACCGAAAATGGGCACATGAGGGTCTCGCGCGCGCCATCGAATATCGACTAGGTTTCCGTCCCACAACGCAACACAGGTGCGGATGTTAGAGACGAGCCAGTCCATTCGCCTCGGGAGCTCTGACTTGGAAGATCCGCCTTCCTGTTTTCGCCTCGATCTCCGCTTCTCTGCACCCGATTTGGATCGGCCAGGAGTCGTTCGAGAGCTCTCGACTTGCTTGTTCGGGGCTGTGTCAATCGGCTCGGCCTCGGTGCTGTGGGCGGCGCTAGCGGCGTATTTGTCTGATTTATTGCGCTGTCCACATGTTCCCGCTCCGTAGTTCCGGGCCCAGGCTCGTCGCTAGCCGTCTTTCGCAATCCGCTCTCAGCTAGCTCCGAAGAGCTCCCCAGAGCCATTCTTGGAAGCGGCCCCTCTATAGTATGACAACGTGTATGGGTTTCCTTTGGAGGTCAGGCTAAGAGTCACTTTTGCAGGTATGAGAATAACTACCCAATACGAACGGTTGATGTTTTCTTCCACATTTAGACGTGACTGCCTTAAATCTTGGGCATCCATATTTGAAGGAATCCGATGTGGCAATAGTAAAGCAACTGCTAGGTAGAATGATGACTAGACTATTGGTACAGTGAAATAGTGTGCACTTAGGTGTTGCCCTCTACATGTCCAGTCTGGTTTGAGTAGCTGATGTGGGAGATCACACAGCATGCGAAGGCGATACAGTGTCCACTTCTGGCTCTCTGTGTCTCCGAACGGTTCGGTCATGTGCTGCCCGAGACATGTGCACCTACCCAAAGAACGATTCATGCGCAACCTTTGCTATTGACAGGTGCCATCAACTAAGTCCCGCTGCCCACTGTCAAACATGCGACTTTCCAAACAGTGTTCACATTTATTGTGCAAATGTCCAAGTACTCAACCGTTTATACCTACCGACCTGTACTCTACTGTGGCCATAAGCTATTTGCTAACGGTCTAGATCGTACGTTCCAGGTGCAGCCCATTCGGTACTCACAAAACCATTGTCGTTATGCGCCGATTCATTTCCGATGTTATATAATGACACACTGACGTACCATTCCCGTTAGATGCAACCATTTATTTAATCCATTCAAAAGATTGGCCATGTGCAATTCAACTTCTGGTAGGCGTCTCTGCACGTCTGCCTTCCATCCGGTTAATACGTGTGTTTTCATAGGCCCCCGGTAAATTCAGTATGGCTGAGGGACAACTGGAACTATAACTATGCTCACTCTCATCACTAGTCTGCGGAGTGGAACATGGAATGGCAACATCGTGATAATGGCTAGTCGGTTAATTGTCGGGATTGTTCACTTGACACAGATTTTCCAGGGAAAGTTCTCTTAGAATGCATAATCCAAAGTGGGCACACGAAGGACAATCGTTGAGCATTGTGTTACAAATGTCAAATTTGACATTTTATGCGTACTGTAAACGGTCAAGCGATGATAACCTTTTGATTCAAACGTATCCATCGAACTGGAAACATACACAATAATTTGCCACCCTAGCATTGATCCGTAGCAAGCACACAAATCGCTCGGAAATACCGCACTCACATCAATTACGAATGAGCTCATGGATGGACTGAACCATTATTCTGCGATGCACCGGATATCTAAGCATCAGGCAAGTTAGCATTGAGCAGCTAGTCAAGCCACAGTTATGGTGAGCAATACCATGGAGCTGACATAGTGATATGAATCGCGGCCGAATAATAATACGAAAATGAAGATGTCATAGCTCACTCTCGGTATGTAACCATACTAGACGCCGCTTGCGGAGGTAGCAAGAATAGCATAGCATAGATTATGATGAGTACAATATCGTAATGGGCAACACATGAAGTCATTGCGAAATACAACCGAGTTAAATAAGCCTAAAAAATTAGGTTACCTGTGGCTTATCCATTCTATGCAGGTGCAATAAAGATACCACATTGCACCAAGTCGGTAGTTAATCATTCTAGAATGGAACTACACCCAAGCCCGACTTACATGCGGTATATAGAATAAGGATGACACCGAAATGAATGACGGAGATGGCGTAAGCAACTTTTCAAGTTAGCAGGGAAATGATGCGATTATGTCCACTGCAAGCTATCCGTGTCGTAAAGTAAAACCAGAGCCGGTTCTAATCGTCTATTGTCCGAGGTAAGCGAGAACCAACAGGGAGGTAGAACCACCAAGCAGTCCGTCATGTGTTACTATTTATTTCCCCCTGGTCATTCGTTCGGACCGCTAACATATCTCGACTAATCCATCAGTGTCTAGAATACTACCTATGCCCATGCATTTCTATTCGGATGTTACAACGTATTGCCGCTGCTCCGGGAGTCAACCTAGATGACTTGTCTGAATCTCAGTGCGTTTACCTGAAGGCGGCAGCAGTACAATGGGGCGTATAGAGACACTTGAGATGAGATACATTGACTTCATATTGCAATCCCTAATAAGTCACGGTGTCACACGAGATGAAATGTAATAACATCCATCTGTCAAGTGGGAATGTTATAGGTAGAATTTCGTCACATCTAGGCTCACTCAGACAGCCGCCACAAGCCCGGAAAAGCACTGTACCCGCGTTTCATCCTTTCGGGAATCATAAGCAGTGCGCATTCTATCGGACCCTTGGTAGGGTTCGAAACCGCAACTCGACTGTTGCCAGTCCGTGGTTGAGACCACTGAGCTACGGGGGACGACAACGACCATCGTGAATAAGTTACTAGATGTGATATAGCGCCGCTCACTATCCACTGACTTACGCTTCTGCCGTACAAAGGTCAGGGTATCACCCTCACCAAGCGACGAGCTTACCAAACATAAGTCGCCAAGTAACGTATGGCATTATAAGCAGGTTGGTCTGCCTACTGATTACTGACATAAGGAGAGGCATCCAATTAGATACGGAGACAGATACGCGCCACTCAATGTCTTTGAGACAAGTGGATATGGGACGACAGGCCCATAGGTGACAAAAGGGACAGCGAGTAAGGCTGTGCACCACATGATTATCGACACATTATCCACACCGATTCCAATCCAGTTTATCAAGAACAACTGAGCCTTACATACTCAGAAGAGAAGCGGGCCACAAACTGTGTCGGTATAAACAGGTGCACTCTTAAATATAAGGTGGAATCGCGATGACAATCCTAAGCACATCAATTCTGAAATATTGTCCCTTTCTCGGAATTGCTCTATCAAAGTCAAAACAACTACGTTCTACACAAGAATGAATACATCGTATTTATTCTCTAGTTTGTGTCCACACATAATCATACTGACCCCTAACAAAACATCTGCTGACAAGTTATTACAGCCTTTTCAAGTGGTCATAACTGTTATTAAAAAAGACATCATGGCTATGGACCGAACCAGGACATTAGAACTTTGCGTATATTTTCACAATGAGATGCATAGTTAAGTGATAGACAGTTTGAAAAACTCGTTCATGAAGTGAATTTGGGCCAATAAGGTCACTGGGATCTCATCTGGAACAGGTGCAGAGAAGGTGCAGCTTGTGCACAATACTGCACCCACGACGGACTTCGTGCTCCTTTGCATTCGTCAGGCTCTACATGCTGCGGCTAGAACTCCCTAACATTCATCTGATTTGGATGCATTCCTAATGATGGCATGGAAAAACCTCCACTTCAACGTGAATTGTGGTCCTCAGTGAGATCGCGATTCACAATCCATTCACACAACGGTGCTTCGGCAATACCCAACCAAACAATCCTTAACCAATGTGACAAACGTTGCTGGCAGACAATCGGTGGTTTATAGGCAAGAGCTTGGGGTTAATATCCCTCAAGATCTCGGCTTAGCGTCGGATAGCTGCTATCTCCACACGACATGTGCGAATAAGTGAGAATGTGTGACCGTTTGTAATTATACGAATAAATATATGGTTGCATACTTACTAACAACGGTGTACACATGGAACAGCAAACCGTAGCGGGCCACTAGGCATGCGCTTAGTGCTCCCCGCGAACAAGACACTGCAATCCGTCACTGGTTTCTTCAGGTAGATGTAGCGAGAATTAGAGCATGAACTCAAGACATAATGTTGAACAATACTTCTTTTGGGGATAAATTATATAGTGAATGAAAAGGTACGGGAAACATAACCCTTATCTGAGTAGAACACTTTGGTGAGTAGTTGCTGCAAGTCGAACCAATCGGACAGCCATCTAACATTTGGACAAGTGCTAGACGGTCGTAACGTTCCATTGGGATTGCAGTCAACAATTATACGCACACGGATCATAGGCTACGTTTCCACCTGACTGGTCGCATAGTAAACATGCTGTCCTCTATCACAGAGTTTTATATCTTCCTCTTCACCTAGCACAGTCATCATACGCTCATTCGCATCGGAATAACTCCCCGTGTTCAGTGGGCATATTTTTCCGGAAGTATTTCTTACGGAAAGTAATTTGTGCTTCAAAAGTTGTTTTAGCGCGCTTCGTGCTTCTATCTAGACGCGTCACCCTGTCGTGTGTAACAGATTTCACGTTTACCATATTGTGATCGATCAAGGATTCTCCGCGATATCTGGTGGTCCTAGAACTACATCCATTGAATCATTGTTAACGAAGTTACGACTCAATTTGTGGTTTCAATTGTATTCGTCCATCGCCGGCACTTTCCGCTGCCAACCACCCATTAAAATCCACTTCCAAAGTCTTTGTCCTATCGGAACCAGTGTGGATCAATAAGCTAGCCAAACTCCGTGTCCTCGTCGTGACACGCTCACCTACGGTAATCGAGATTGAGAGTGTGACTGGAACGAGGAACACGAGCAGCACTCATCTTCTGCCTGACGTGACCAACCAAGGGCAGCGTTCGTTTTCAATAACTGCCCTCAATGGAATTGATTCCACCTAACCGCAAATGTGGGAAGCAGGAGTGTGTAGGAGCAGTTAAGCGAGACCTTATTTGTGAATTTTTCAGCCTTCCGTTTCACCGCCTCTGTGCTGGTCTAAGTCAACCACAATACAAGAGACAAATCAACCTGACTGATTCGTTCTGGTTTTGCCAAACATGCAGAGCTATCCTAATGGTCAAATGTATAATATCGCTAGAGAAAAAGTGCGAAAAACTGACTGAAAAAGTCCAGCAGATGACGAGCTTCAGGGCTTTGCCATTAGAATCTAACAACACCGAGCTTGCTCTACAACAAACCCCTCAGAGCTGTGTCCCTAACTCGAAGGCTAAAGTCAGGCTTACTAACCGCCCGACGGCATCTGCGCTACCTACTCCGACAGTCACTAACCTTTTAAGTAAGACACATCCAGCGGGACTGCTATTAACTCATACCTAGACGCCACCGACAGTCCAGAGCCGAGTAACATATGCATCGATTGCCTCGATAAAGGCGCCTAAAGAGACACCCGTAGATTTATTTTCTGGACCAAGCACGAGCGATGTGACACCATTTTCACAACGTACTTTAGTGTCCGCCAAACAATCCAAGATAACAGCCACAACGCTCAAACCAACATTGGCTAAACGGAACCATAGTGCGTTAACGGTTGTGTGCATTAACATTACTGAGTCTAATTCTGACACAGTTAAGGGGCAAGTTAGTAGATGATCGCAACCAGTGGAATGCCATCTGCGATGCGATTGGTATTCGTGTTAACCCAACTGAGCTTCGACGAGTAGCGCGTCGCCGAAATTCACTGCACTACGGCGAGCCCTGGTTACTTCGAGTAACCTCAAATTCAATTGACGAGACAGAGATAGTCCTACACTCAGCACTTCATCTTCGTATTCCATCGAGCGGGGTAGGCATACTATCCGATATTCCTTCAAAAGGACGGTCAAAGGAAGAAAGAAAACCATGGTGGCCTTTCTACGAACGAAAGCCAAAGAACCGTATTTGTTCATGGTGTTCCTGGACTACTGGGTTCTCTTGAGCACGAAGCGCAAAAACATGCAAGAGAGCAATGGTGTAACATCCGCGAAGCACTCTCACTGGACCACGTTATCGCTAAACCACTCACCAGAAGTCCTTCATCTCAAAACTACGAGGGCTGCAGTGGAAACATATTGAAAGTCGTGCTACACTCCGATGGAATGAGAGAAGTCCTATCGGATAGTTGGTTGTAGCATCGCTCCAGGTTGCCTACCGAGATTAGGCTAAAGATAGCAAGCGCACGGCCACTAGTTATGAGCACTTCATTGGAACATGCAACCTCAGTAAAATATTTGCCTCCACCACCCTGTAGACTTGTAGCGACATCTGACGGGACAGGGGGACACACGAGGGAACATCTCGATCTGGGATAATCCATGCTAGCATGCAGCCTGACTGAAATTCAAGAACCAAGGACCCATACAAAAATCGATTAGCGGCCGACCGACCAACGGTCGGTTTAAAAATAAACACGAGCTTGTTGTCCTCTTACACGCTTCTAACATCAAAAACACTATCATGTTTGTATATTAACGCCCAAGATCTTCTTAGTAAGTTGGCCGAACTTAAAGAACGCCAAGAGTCACAACCGCGGGGTCTCACTTTGGTTACGACCTGGTTAAGTCTCGAGATTGCAGATTCTGAAGTCTAGTTACCTGGTATGTCACTGCTTAGCAATGACAGAGCTGGAAGTGGTGATGGCACAATTCTGTGTTACAAAGCTAACCTACGATGTGAAGTTATTGACCACCCAGAGACCCGTGCCCCAGATTCGCTTTGGTGCCGGCTATGGTTACGGAACAAAGACACATGTCTTATGGCTGTGATTTACCGTCCACCCAACTCTACATGTGAAATGGACTCTAACCTAAACCACGTTCTTCAGGTTGCTTTGAGCAAGACATAGTCACATTCTCATTGCACGTGACTTTAATGTGCACGATCTGGAAATAGCGGCGACCGATAGCATGCAGTCCAAAGTCAGTTAACAAGAGGTTATTTCCAGCTGCCCTCCGTACAACCACGTGCCCACTCCAACCAGATTTCGAACTGCTAATAAGCGGTCGATACTTGATCATTGTGCTCACCAACCATGAACTCATGGTAGACGGAAGAATTACAAACAAACCACTGGATCGCAGTGACCAGGTGCCTCTACTGTTTAACTATGTATGTTATGCGGAATATCCTGAGGAAGAGGATGATAAAATGTAAACTGTCACACACCACAACGTGCTATCCGCGCTTATTAAGGAGTTATCTTGGACCTAGTTAACGGAAAGGCCAACAGAAAACGCCTGGGACACTTTTAAAATGAGATTCACCACACTGGAAATGCACGCTCCTGAGCAGAAATCCTTCGTTCGTCAAAGGAGAAGGAAGTCATTTCTGAGGAGCAGAACACGCAAATACATGTCCTTGAGGGACTTAGCATGGAGAGCTCACAATGACTCCCCGAATTCCAAAAACTAAACTACCTATGTGGCACAGCGTAAGTTCTGTTTGAGTTTGATCCGAGAGGACAAACTGACGCATCAGCAGGAGTTAAGGAAGTAATTCCGCATAGACCGCAAACTCTTATACAAGCATGTTAAAGGCCTTCGTAAGGTGCAACGCGAAATTCCAGCACTGATCACGACTGACGGATGCACGCGATCAGCAACGGAAACAGCCTATTGCGGTTCCATTACTCACTAACGTTCCAGAGAGTAACAGGCTCAACGGTTATCCTTGTTTCTATTGTCCCACCATCAGCTTTATCCAATAGTACTTTTACTGCAATGTATCAAAGAAACTGTTGTCCCTGAGTATCCACAGCCCTCCTGGTGCGGATAAAATTCGACGAAAGGCTTTACAGGCAGCAGCCAGTGATGTGGCGGAACCTCTGGCCATATTCTATTAGCGCTGTATGGAGGAAAACCATATTCCAATAATATGGAAGCGTGAGGTAATTACTTCTATTCATGAGGGAGGTAGCCGCACTGACCCAAGCAGTTACCGTCCTATAACCCTACTCCCTGTGCTTGCCAAGGTTATGGAGTCTATCATCGCTGATGCGCTCATGCAGTATCTGGAAAATCTTAAGACGATAGCACCAGAGCAACATGGCTTCCGACGAAAGCGCTGATGCACTACAAACTTGTTAATTGCACGCAACAGTTGGAATGAAGCAGTTGATGGTGGAGCAGAAGTTGATGTCATTTACCTGGACTTCTCAAAAGCGTTTGATCACTTAGACCACCAAATTCTCCTCCATAAACTTCAGCTCTATGGCGTTGGTGACCCACTGCTGCGTTGGATAGGCAATTTCCTGCACGAATGTCGGTTGGAAGTGAGAGTACGAGAATCCCTGTCCGTGCAATTGAACTGCGGCGTGCCATAAGGCTCGTTGCTCGGGCGCGGTCTTATTTACAGATTACTCTGATTTCCACTCTTCGTAGATGATAAGCGAGACGACGAGCAGAAAGCTCCAGCGTGCATTAACGCGATTTCAACCTGGTCAGTTTTGAATACCCTCTCGTTCAAAGTGGAAAAATGTCACACTGTTCAATTGTGCCATAGACATGACTACGTGTATAGGCTTGGGTCACACGTATTGCAAACCACTTCCCAAAAACGCGACCTTGGTGTGCTTATTCAAGGTACATTGACTCTTCAAAACAGTAAGAGGCAACTGCGAAGAGAGCAACTAGCACGTCGGGTTGCTGTGGAGAGCATTCAGAAGATTCGACCATCATCTTTGCACACTCTTACCGTTATCGCCTCCAAGCTTGGTACGTATAAGCGCGTAGAAGCACTAGAAAACCCTAAGATGGGGCCACAAAGAACCTCAAACGCCTACGAAATCTGTCCTACCATCAAAGGCTGAAGTCACGGGGAGTTTTCAGCGGCCGCTACCGAAAGCTGCGCGGCGATCTCATATTGGTCTGCCAAATATTGTGTGACCCTAATCACGTATGCGGTCACTTGCTGAAACTCAGCCATAACACCAATCTCAGAGCAAATCCTCCTAAATTTGTGCACACTTTGACCGCCTGGAATGCCGGCGGAATAATTTTTCTCTTCGGGTTTGCCAACCCTGAAACTCTCTCCCAAACTTCGTTTTTGCCTCCCCACCTTGGATAATCTCAAAAACGATTGGATCTTACCCTTGGCCTTCATCACTTCATTGTCTAAACTGTGCAACTTTGGAATATATTAATTATCCCTTCAAACCGGATTAGCATGTTACGTAAACCTGAGGATGCGGGACAGAAGTGAGTATTCTTGTTTTTGCTTTTCAAATGTGATACATCAACTATAACTGTCCCCATGTTGCCACGTCGTTCACATTCAATTCTCACTTACACTACTATTATTCAGCAGCGTATCTACTAGATAAACGCTAAAACAGACAACTCACCTATAGCTTGATAGTTGTGGTTTTATCCCCACAATTCTGCGGGACTTGTCGAGCAACTGATATTTGACCCGACAAAAATCATTGCACATTGTTATAGCACCTGGAGCTACTGGATATTGGATGGTAGTTACAGATCGCCAAAACCAAGTTACTGACTCTGAATCAACGCAGCCCAGCTAACTACAGCACAAATGTTAATGCCGTGAGAAGGACAGGGCAGGATCCGCAAAATTATGACATGATACTTCGGGAACTTACTAGTTGGTAAAAGTAGTAGGGGTCACAATGGATTTTGCAAAAAACGACCTTGTCTCCACAATAAAAAGCGTAAGACCATACATGTTTGCCGATAAAATAAACGATTATGCACCATCGAATCGCTTATCTCTGAAATCTGATGCGACCTAGTTTCACTACGTGTATCTGATATAGTGTGACCTTTACAACCACAATGGGTAGCATCATGTGCTATGGATGTATAGTTGCACTGGGACATTTGATTTTGCATAATATTGCGCTCTCTTTACGTGACTGGATACTTGACCTAGGGCTCCGTTACTCAGATTTGTTAAATTTCAAGAAACACGATAAGTATACAGTGGCTATTATATGACAAACGATTGGGATGTTAGGCTGCCTGTTTATAGTAAGAGAAGTTAAGTGCGTCACACAAAATATACGCCACGTCATTAGTAGTAAACTGCCCCCAATGTAAGTAGTATTAGAGAATGCGAATGCGTGCAATCGAAGCGACACAATGGTCCCTTATGAAAAGATTTGTGAGATGTACTTCAAAGCTCACCAATAAATAAAATGAGCTCTGCTAAAAATTGAACAGAGATAGCATCGAAAATTGAACCTGAAGCTACATCTGGTACTTAAAACTGAATACTGAATACTGTATTATAGAGCAAGTAGAAATAGATTCTGTACAACTCTTTCGACATATGGCGAAAATTGTTATAAAAGTTGTCAACCGTGAATATCATTGTCGTTCTCATGTAATATTTAAAATACTCGACTTACGATATCTCAGGATTCACAAATGTGACATGTCATCGTAAGTGTGCAGTCGTTCTCTGAATCGAATAGAGGCAAAATGCAAATCTAACAACGTTTTGAACTATTGCACAGATGTTGCCTCAATCACATGTTCGGGCAAACTATTCCAAATGTTTACCACTCTCCGTTCGAAGCACAGTGGGTGGGGAACACGTTTCATATCCGGCACAACAAGTTTGTATCTGTGTCCGCGTGTGCTGCATGGCCCTGTTAAGTGCAGCATTGGCCTTAACATGGGGAACTCACCGAGATGTAGAATTCTGTAGGTCATAACGAGGTCGACTCGCACCCGACGGTAGGACAAGGTGTAGAGTCCTAGTTTCTCGCACCGGTCTTCATACCCAAAGCCACGTAAACTCGAGACCAGCCTAGTAGCAACGTGTTGGACCCGTTCGATCTTTTGTGCCTCGCCTCGGGTAATCGGAAAGTAGGCGGGCGAACCGTACTCTAGCATTGGTCTAACGATAGAAGAGAACAGGCGAGTGGCAACCTCTTCAGACCATGTGCCGAAGCTACGTTTGAGCGCCCAAAGCATGCGCAGTCCGTTCCGATATAGCCTGTTCGTGTTGTCCACGGACTTCAAATCGTAGCGTGAGAGTACACCTAGGTCCTTCACGGAGGGTGTGGGATATAGCGTTTGACCGTCAAGGATGTAGGTTCGGCCGTTAGCACCCTTCCCCAGGCTCATAAATACCGACTTGGCTGGGTTGACCGGGATAAGCGGTTGAGATCTTGCTGAAGTAGGCCACAGTCATCGGGAGCGTCGATTTCTCTCCAAATCTTCATGTCGTCCGCAAACAAGGCACATGGCGACCGGAGAAGCTGCGGTAGATCGTTGATGTGGATCAGGAAGAGAGTGGGCCCCAGCACAGTGCCTTGAGGCACACCACTTGGTGTGCGACCTCTACCAACTCTGCGAGACAGACCTCACATGTAGAAGACGACAACTACAATACACCCTAGCGATAAGTCATCAGTTGACTGCATCTCTTATTGGTGTATCATACCACCTGGTAACCGTATTCATGACATGTGCTTCCCTATTCCCAAATCTGTCTCCATTTATTGTTGGTGCCCACATTTCTGACTACATTTAAGGCAAACATTTAAGTTCACGTCTAAACCCGAACTAACCACCGACGCTTCGTAGTGTTTAGTTATTCTTGTACTTGCGAATTCTCACGACTTGACAATGCCTGTTACCCCGACCTTCAATCCAAACTCATGCACACTCGCAGTATAATTACCTACGTGAGTTAACGTTTCTCCATTCAGTTTGTGGCTGTTCCTACTTGCCTGTGGACAAATGCATGTGAGCAAGTTGGATTTGAACTGCCATTGCGCAGTTGTCAAGGTCGACGCTGATGAAGTATATGATGTGCAACGTCGTCTTAGTCAGACTAAACACAACTAATTGTCTGCCTGTCAGAGGAGCACTTGAAATATCAAAGCTTTCATGTACTGTTTAAGGCCTGACTGCGCTTCACGTGAATGCCAACAAGGCGCCTATCTGTCCATTAACTTCCACCTCGATTATACTAGCTCAAAGAGAATGTAAAGGTTTGATGGAGGGGACGAGGTGCGTCGTCATCGCGACTGTGTTAGGTTCAAAGGATTTTCATCTATCCAATGTGGAAGGGGCTAAGACCCAGCCACCGCCTTATGTACGTCTGGTACGGATGATTTATCATTTAGTCATTTATGCTTGCGTTCTGCTTGTTGATGGACTGTGGGCCGCATCCCATCCACAAGCCTGCCGGTCTTGTTCCTTCGGGTTTACACTGGATACAGGATGTGTGATTGGAGGTGTGGATGGTGCAGCGCAAGCCACCAATGGTACTTTTGTATGTGCAGGCGTCTTGTGGCTGATCTATGGAGGCCGCCGTGACAGGCAAAGCTGGAGTGGGGCACAGTAGCTGAGGTGTTTCCCACCTCTAGCTAACGTGTATAATGATGCTGATGATGCCAATCCATATATATATATATATATATATATATATATATATATATATATATATATATATATATATATATATATATATATATATATATATATATATACAGTCGATTCCGGTTAATAGGACCAGCCGCTTATTCGGGCCAAATTCTGAAGAACCGAAACAAATCCTATTACGCTAGCCTAATTTTAGCCGCTTATTAGGACCGGAATTCCGCTTAATCGGCCCAGACGATAGAAGGTGGCAGGTAACAGAGGTGTTAAACTCAAGTTCTGTACCTGAATGTCTGGAGTAATCCCACAGTTCATATGTCAGGCAAGAAAGCGTATCATTCAGTTACGGTAATCCGAGTTGGCCTTTGGATAAACTGAACAGTGGCAGCCTTGAGGCACATCTATCTAATTGGCTTCAGAACCGCCCGAAACTGACTGTAGTTTCCAACACTTGTAGGGGGAGCGAAGACATACATGCTTGTTCTCATGTCGTTAACCGCTCGATGTACAGCACGTCCATTGAGCCGAATGCCCTGAGCCCGCATTGCGGGCATACTCTCGAGCACGGCAAGTGATCGCGGACACACAGGTCCGGCAAATCATAGGACAGCAGGTGGCTAGGTCAACCGGAGAAATACCCGGGTGAAAGACTCGAGTTCACCTCAGTGAACTATGCGCGTCTTGTTGCGTGTTAAGAAAATGCGACGACGGGACTTGACGTTAGCTGAGAAGATTCGTTTCCTGATCAGGTCAAGGAACAGGGACCAACCACTAGTGAGCGTCGATTGGTGGAAGTTACCTGCTTGGCAAAATCTACAATATCGCGCCTGATAAAACAAGAGAAAGATCTGCGAGAAGAATGGGCACAATGTGAAGGACGACGAGGTACTTCCCAAAAACGGAAGCGTGAAGGCAAGGATCCAGACGTCGATGAGACCCTTAATGATTGGTTTGCCTTTGTTACTGGACGAGCCGTGTGAGTAAGTGGCCCAATGTTAAAGTAGAAAGCAGAAGAACTCGCTAAAATGCTGGGCCACAAAGAGTTTATAGCTACGGACGGCTGGTTGTCTCGATGGAAATATAGACATGATGTAAAATTTAAGAAAGCACATAGTGAGAAAGAAAGTGTCAATAGCACTAGAGCTGAAGAATGGAAACCAACAAAACTACTAGAGCTTCCTGAAAAATTTCCAGCAGATGACATCTATAATGCTGATGAAACCGGGTTTTACTATAGGGCTACACCGGACGGCTCCTTAAGTAACAAACATGTTACTCTCTCTGGCTGCAAAAAAGCAATGGATCGCGTAACTGTCTTGTGCTGCTCAAACATGTCCGGAACAGACAAGAGGAAGTTGCTTGTTATTGGAAAATGTGCCAAGCTTCGCCGCTTTAAGGGACTCAGAATGGACAGTTTACCAGTTGTGTATCGTGTGAACAGAAATGCATGGATGAGCTCTACACTTTTTAAGAATGGGTGAAGGATTGGGACACAGAGCTATAACGCCAGGCGAGAAAAGTGTTATTACTTCTCGACAATTGTGCAGTACATTCAAATTTTTATTTCTTGAAGAATATCCAGAGGGAATTTCTGCCTCCCTAGACCACCTCTTTATAATGGCAATGGACATAGGCATCGTAAAAGAAGTTGTAGACCTTTTATCGTTCAAGTTTGGTGAATTACATCCTTGAATCAATTGAGGAAGGCTTGCTGACCTCATCCTCGACGGCCGGAGAAATCAGTGCAAAGGTCAACATTTTGCAAACCGTTACATTCGTGGCCGAAATTTGGCGAAAAATGAGCAGTGCGACAATTCGGAACTGTTTTTCTCACCGTGGCTTTAAGCATATTGTCTCGGAGATGGATGTGGATATGGTGATTGTAAATGAAAATGACGGCGAGAATGTGGAGCCGAAACAAACTGAAAATTACGAAGAATTTTTGTCAATCGACAACGAACTTCAACTCTATGATGGAAATGAAGAATGCGATGCCGCCATTGTTGTCCGAATAGCAGCGAAACACACGACCGCAACAGAAGACCATGGAAGTGATGAAGAGAACCCTAACGTGTTTATGCCAGTCACAAAACAGGATGCAAGGAAATGCATTGAAACATTGCACCGCTATTTCATGCAGGAAGGAAATGAAGTTAGTCCTATTACTGCGTTACATGTTTGTGGTGACTTTGTGCGAATGCAGTCTGTTAAAAGAATGCGGCAAATCACACTGGATACGGTCTTCAAAAGCTAAGTGGAATTCTGTTATCCCTTTGTATAAAACTGTACTTCGCATGCTGAATATCTTGTAGGTCGTTACGAAGAATTTGTTTGTAACTTTCTTTTTCACTGAACAAAGTTCGTTATCAAAGCAGTTCTTTTTGTGTGTTTGCTGTAAATATATGTCGCCAATACAGGTCATAACAGTAGTTTCCTATGTTATGTATAGCACGTCCCATCTTGTTACATCGGGTAACTTCGGTTAATCGGACCAGTCGCTTAATAGGACCAAAATGGTCTGGTCCCGATGTGGTCCGATTAACCGGAATCGACTGTATATATATATATATATATATATATATATATATATATATATATATATATATATATATATATATATATATATATATATATATATATATATATATATATATAAATGGTATGGCGGCATCCGTATGCGGATTCGTCTGTCCGTGTCGACTCCATGGGGACAGCCACTGGACGTCTGCGCCTACACAGGGGACCATGAGTGGCTTGCGCTGCACCACCCACAATTTCGCCCAATATCCGGTGTAAACCCGAAGAAATAAGACCGGGAGGCATGTGCATGGGAGGCACGTTTCATCAACAGAACCGGCTCACACTCCTTCACAAGCAAACACATGCACGCTGTATTTGGGGAATCAAGCGCACACAAAGCGGTGGCTGGACCGTAGTCCGCTCCACACTGAGTGCATGGAACCACTCTTTGATCATAACACGGCCACAGGAACCGTGCACCCCGTCCCCTCCCACAACGACCAACTGTCTCCTGGAGCCAGGATGGACGATGTAGTGGGTAATAGACAGGTAGGCACCTTGTCAACATACACATCAAGCGCAACCATACCAGGGATATCAAAAAACATCCAATCACTTGAGAGAGAGAGAGAGATGCAAAGAAAATAACTCGATTAATGCATTAGGAAACGGTGACATATACCTTAAGTTAATGAGCATATAAAATAAGTTGTTTACAAACGAATCCTAGATAAGTTCACGAGGTCGGAAAGTATACCTTACGAAAATGCCACGAACACAAAAATGTAGAAATCGAATACAATTGGCTTAAGCCCAGTGTGAAGTTAATGAAATAAAGTACAGGTAGACATTTATATGAGGAAGAAAAGCATTAGGACAAAATTGGAACCCACCACTTGGAATAAAGAGACTACAAAAAATGGGTTGATATATATATATATATATATATATATATATATATATATATATATATATATAATATGGATTGGCATCACCCTTGTCCAATGGCAGTTTGAATACAACATATGCTAACGCGTCTATCCAAACTTAACTGTGATCTGTCAAAAGCTGGATGGTTGGCGGCATCCGAATTCGGATTTGCATGTCACTGTGGCCAGCCACAGGACGCATGCGCCTACAGAGGGATAATGGGTAGCTTGCGCTGCACCACGCACATCTCCAACCAAACACCCATATCCGGTGTAAACCCGAAGAAATAAGACCGGGAGGCATGTGCGTGGGAGGCACGTTTCATCAACAGAGCCGCCCACCTCCTTCACAGGCAAACACATGCACGCTGTATTTGGGGAATCAAGCGCACACAACAGGATGGCTGGACCGTAGTCCGCTCCACACTGAGTGCATGGAACCACTCTTTGATCATAACACGGCCACAGGAACCGTGCACCCTGTCCCCTCCCACAACGACCAACTGTCTCCTGGAGCCAGGATGGACGAGGTAGTGGGTAATAGACAGATAGGCATCTTGTCAACATGCGCATCAAGCGCAGCCACACCGGGGGTTATCAAGCAAGAGCCAATCACTTAAGAGGAAGATAACAAAGAAAATAAATCGAGTAATGCATAAGGAAAGAGCGACAAATATCTTAAACTAATGAGCATATGAAGTAAGTTGTTAACAGAAGAATGCGAGTTAAGTTCACGAGGTGAGAAAGTATACTTTACGGAAGTAACGTAGACACGAAAATGTTATCGAAATTGACAAAAATTGGTTTAATGATGTGTGCAAGTTTATAGAAGAGAGCACAGGTAGACACTAATATGAGAAAGAGAAGCATTAGGACAAAATTGAAAACCCACCACCTGAAATAAACGGACTTAGCATGAAAGCACACGGTTAGTAAATCGAATGCAGCGTACCTACAAACGCTGCGCTGGTTCTGCCTACGTTCTCTGCAGGACCCGTCGTCGCTTCGGTAGTGGTCCCGAGTGGCCTCGCTCATGGCTCACTAAGCCTGCCTCATTCAGGTACTCGCGACCGCATGTGCTACAGCACCATGCGCTCGAGGTCGATGGAGTACAACCCATCTGCGCTTGCCGCTTCTTCTCTGCAAGCGTGACGTCGTTCTCCGGCATTTCGGCAACTGCAGTTGTGATCAGATAGCGACATGCACGCCGATCAACAGCCTTCGGTTCCCATGACCTGTAATCAAGATTAGAACGTGAGAAGCTCACTTTGATCATGTCCTGGTAACGTAACTTTGGTTTCCCCACATGCCGCTTCGCAGAACGCAGATGACCATGTAATGGCTGCCTAGGTATCCGCGTCGAATCCGTACGGCTCACATGACGGAGCCAACTCAGGTGTCTCAGTAAAAGCATGCAGTACACTGCATATATCCCACTTTGGCGCAACACTTCCGTGTCTGCAACTATGTCGCCATAACCGATGCGCAAATTCCGCAGCAAGCACTGCTGATGGAAACGCTCGAGATATCGCATATCCCGCCGGCACATCGTCCACGTTTCACTGCCGTATAGAAGAACGGACAGCACCATGGATTTGTACACCATCAGCATCGTGCCAGTAGTAAGCTGATGGTTGTTCCACACTTGGTACTCTAGCTTCCCGAGTAACGCCGCTGCGTATCAGATGTGGATGCGCAGCTCACTGTGAAACTGCTGGTTAGTCGACATCACACTCCCAAGGTAGCTGAAGTGAGAGGCGGGTTCTAATACTTCAGCACCAATGCTGATTCGCGGCAACATTGAAGATTGCACCTCCGGTGAAAGTCGAAAGAGGGACAGTTTTGCTTGTGTTGATGGTGAGCCCGAATTTCGCCGCTGTCGAAGCCAGAGTACTAGTGATGTGCTGCAACTCATCCGCGCTGTGTAAAAACAACGCACAGTCGCCAGCAAATAGCAACATACGGATAGTTGTCACACGGAGCAGTTCTCGTACCGAAACGACGGATGTTCAGCAACACACTATCAATGCGGTGCTCCACACGAACATGGTAAGCACAAGCCGCATCAACAGCACAAGACATCATTGCATTAAGATATATATTAAACAGGACAGAAGCTAAGACACAGCCTTGCTTCACACCAGAAACAACTGCAAAGTCATCCCAGGTCTCTCCACTCAGCTGCATCCTCGCTCGCATACCACTGTACAGACATTCAATTAAACTTACAAACTTACGCGGGCAACCAAACTTACCCAACACCAACCACAATGCCTCGCGGTTCGCCATGTCAAATGCCTTGATGAAATCAACAAACAGCGAATAAAACGGCAGGGGTCGTTCTCTGCACTTCTCCTGCAACTGACGAGCCACAAACACCATATCCACAGTGCTGCGACCCGAGCAGAATCCACACTGCTCTTCCGCAACGTTCGGCTCCACAACCTGACTTACGAGGCGGTCGAGCAGGATTCGGGCAATCACCATGCCCACACAACTCAGCAAGTTGATGCCACGACAATTCATTCATCATTGCTTGCTCCCTTTGCCCTTGTACAGTGGTAGCACAAGGGTATCCTTCAGTTTAGGAGGCACCTCCTCCTCAATCCATACATGTTGCACCAAGTGGTGCAGCGCTGTCATCAACGCGAGTCCGCCGTGTTTCAATACTTCAGGCGGGATCCCGTCGGCACTGGCACATTTGCCGTTTCGCAGCTGAGCAAGTGCTCTCTGTGTCTCCTCCAATGTCGGCGTGCCCTCCAGACTCGTCTTCACATCGTGCTATCACAGGCCGTTCAATGTAGGCCAGTCGAGCTCTAAATGGTTGTTTAAGAGACAGTCAAAGTGTTTCCGCATTATGTCTGCATTATGTCGGCAGTCTGGGTGCAGGCAACGCCTAAACTATCATCGATCAGTGTTCTCAGCGGATCCAACCTCGGTCCATACACCGTCTTCAAAGAGTCAAAGAATTCCTTGTGTTGGCGGCGTTCAACATAGCATTTCATCCGCTTCGTCTTCTCCGTCCACCATGCATTTTTAAGCGACGGAGCTCTCGGGTCACTCGCCGTCGACTGCTGCGAAACTGACTATTCTTCCCCAAGTCACTGGGGTCTGCCACATGTGCAGCAAATGCTGCACTCTTCCCCGACACCAATGCGCCAAGCATCGCATTGTTGTCATCAAATCAATCAGGCCCCGGCTG
>OX104067.1:174023-222855 GCA_944474145.2 Dicrocoelium dendriticum | reverse complement strand
TGCAGAGCATGCAGTACGAAAACGAACTTCCCGGGGATGCCATTCCTCAACAGACAGTGCTACAATGAAGTCCTGTAGATAGAATCAAAGTCAGTACGGATATTCAGGAACATAACAATAGTAGGTATTTGAGAAATTTAGAAACTAAGGTTACGCGATAAAGCCGCCTCGTTATAGTACACTTGGACAGTTCGACATCTTTAAACTTACATAGCCCACGGACATGAAAATGATTGCTTCAGGCGATTATCAGAAGCTCGCCTTTGTTTCTGACATTTAGGATGCAAAAAATACTTAACTATTAAAATATTAGTGAAGTATTTGCGTTAGTTACATAGATGAATGTGTTGTGGCCGTCTCATCACGTGCCCCGCGTAACTCATGTTTCTTTGGCTAGCTGGAACAGTGGAACTCACTTCTTATTGGTTGTGTGAAAATGGAGTCATAAAATTGATGTACTGTGTTATCTCTTCGTGTACCTCTGAATTGTGTGCCGATAAACGTCCTGCTTTTCTTTTGCCTTCTTGATACAACGAAATGGGCGTGTGAGAACGGATCTCTTAAACACTTGCGCAATTTACAATAGAAAAAAAGCAGTTAAATAAGGGGAGAAACGTTTGTCTATACAACGTGTGCCCACCTTGTACTCGACATTAATTCTTTCTGTTGGGTAGATGGGCTATCCTTCAGTTCTTCCACCTGCACTAGCACATCTTTTGCTCTTGCTCAAACTGATGACTAACCGATAGGCTTTGAATACATGAGCACACCGATAGGCTGAACAAATGAGATTTAACTTTAACTTTTTGCTCTTCCATACTGCCGCTTAATCCGCTCACAATTGGCTTGAAGACCCACTGATGGTGTATGAAAAACATACACCCACCGTAAGTTGGGATAAACTAGCGTTATCGTTGGCTCTCTTGTAGTGCCTTCAAGACGTAGACATGCGGAAAGCTTGAACTCTTGAAACCTCCACAATAAACCATCTAAGTTTGGCACATAATTTCATTCTTGTCCTATTATCAAATCTCACCCCATGTGTAAGACACGTAGCGCTTTCCAACTGATTTAAATAATTCGTGATAGAGACAGTTTACAGTCTAAGTTTCTACCGCTGTGGTGTTGTCTTCTCACACACCCACAATTGTTTCAATTGCTGTGTCTCCATTATCTCACCTTGAATTGTCTCTGTAACTCCTGATCGGATCAATTTTATTGACCCGTGTCTAATCTCGTTGTGAATATATTAATGAAACTTGTGAAGTGGACAACAGCACTGAGCGGAATATCTGAGTGCAGGTGATGACCCAATCGAACATCAGGAATGGTTCGCGAAGACAGTTCCGAGGTGCTGCAACCGGCAGATCGTCCAGAAAGTTGTGAAGGAGCTGAGTAGCACAGCCTTGGACATTCACCTAGTAAACTAACATGGCACTTGTACAGCGAATGTTAAACCGGTGAGTTCCACAGAGAGTCATTAAACGTGTACGGTTCTTATTAAAGGGAAAGAGGCTGACAGTCAGCGGCCGGGGCACCAGTGGCCAAAGCAAGCTGCTACAAGCAACTTCACGGTCTCTCCACGCGATCAGAACATAACCGAAATTGTGGTTGCCTAAACGACGAGTGAACGGCAATCGCGCCGAGACGTCCGGTGGGATGAAGTGGGGCATCAGGAGAAAATCGAGAAAAACTTCGAAAGTAAATGGGAACAGCCGGATGAATTGTTACTAAACCGAATCAAGTTGGTAAGGTAGTTTGGAAAAACAATTGTGGAGGAAAGGACAGTTGAAACTGTCTCACCTCAGTCCAATGTGCGCGCTGGCCAAGCGACCAAAGATCAGGAGAACCATGGAAAGAAATGCAGGGAAACAGAAAACTCATATCGCGCCACAAGATAGTTGCAGGACAGAAACATGTTAGAAAAATGAACACATTCCATTTTATAGTGTCGAAGAACAGTTACAGGTTTGTGGGTGTCTACAGTACCTGAAGCGATTGACGAGCTCTGCAGAGACTCCAGCTTCTTTGGTCCTAAGACTGATATTGGCTCACGCAACTATGTGAAGCGTTTGGTCTAATTTGACGGTCAGATTTCACGCATTCCGAGTTAGAAAGCTGGCGGCACTCAGTGGGTGTACGTACCCCAATCATGGACAGGTGTAGTAAAGCTGTCTGACTATGTCGACTGGCTGGTGTTACAATCCAACCGGAGGTAGAGGGGGAGGACAACGGAAAGCAAAGCTCAATTGACCAAAAAAAGTTCATTATTTTACGACAAACAAATCGCTCCAGCGACGTCTCTGCCTTCGCTTTGATTTGACTGTTTGGCTAACACCAGGCGGATTGGTTATCCACTGATACATTATTTGGTCGTTGCCCACGTTGTCATGGTTCACTTTAACTTACTACCTACTCACATGGCCAGACAAAGGCTTTCCAAAGCTGATGACGGGTCGATTTGGGCACCTCATGTGCACAGCCGCAAGCGCGTTCCGCGCGCTGAAGTCGTCTCCGCGTTCGTCCGGTGTGACCAATTTGTCCACTTTGAGATAGCCACTTTCTCGATGCAGCGGATAAGCAAGCATCTCCCGTTCATTTTATGAAGGATGCATAGGTTACTGTGCGTATCCAATTTGCTCCTGGAACACTGGTCAACTTGACACAAAAACATGAGGTTGAAACCCACTTGATTCAAGTGAGTAAAATTAAACCTCATTTCTCCGCGTCGCAGCATATCACTCCTTACATCAACAATCACTGCACCCCAGTGTCTTGCTGAACGTTTACGCTCGATAAATTTTTTTAATTTTACACTGATGTTAATTATCAAACTATTCATCTCGACAGACGTTTGGTAGATGACCCAGATATATTCTGACTTCATCATATTCACCTCAACCATCCTACGGAACGTGTCAAGCACTTGCTTTTATCCCGTGATAAATCATTGTTGATTGATTACATTCTATCGTAATATCTGCCAAGCTTTCCTTGATGACCCATCAGAATTCATGCATACGCTACCCGACTGTCTTCAAGGATGAGAATCGTGCACAACAGCAAGCGCATCTCTTCGGTACTGCATGGCTAGTGTAAATCACTTCGTCATTACGTCCAGTGTTCGTTAAGATGCGGAAAGTACACACACACACACACACACACACACACACACACAAACACACACGTAGGCAGTAGGCCTAACGCAAACGGACCAAACCACTAGTATGTGCGATATCCATTGTCGGTTAAAGGAGCGTGATGAAAATCTCGCTCTGCGATATCGCCCTCTGTAGCTTGATTGGCTCGAGCACGAAGGTACGCACGGAATCAGAAGCAATCGCTGCAATTCCTAGACTCAGTTAAAGAAAACATTTAAGCCGTGCAACGCGGAAAACACCAGAAAACTCGATGTGTTGTGTTCTGTGCAGGCCCAACAAATGGGGTGTAGCAAGGTTGTGAGCATACCAAAATGAAACTGTTGACACTTGTTATCGAACTCAAGTTACTGGCAATATCAAGTTACATAACTGACTTGATGGCAGTCAACCTCAACGAGATGAAATCGTATCCGGGATAAAGTAAGTGAACACCAACAGACGACTTTTATGCCAACGAAACATGCTGCCCAGGTAATGCTGGGACACCCAAAGAAGATCCCACATGTAACCGATGAGTTCGGTAGCAATAGTAACACATTGATGTAGGTGGATGATCTACAGTGAACTCAGATTACAAAGTATTTGAGCATTACACGAAGCAGGGAAGAATTTACACGCTCCGTACTGTGCAACACCCCAGGAAGAAAGCTGTATAGCGCAAAGTCCCATGTCAACCGGTAGCCGAACGGGTACTACATTTGTCTTGTAACATGTGTAGGTAGGTGTGACCTCGCAGTATCTCTAACACGCGCGCTACTTGCAGTGGTCGCGTCGTAATAAAACGTCAATACAAGGTACCAGCGCACTGCTGATAATATTCTATTAGTTGGGTAAGAGAGTTCGACTAGCGACATCGTGGAAAGTAAGCCAGGAAGATGCATGAAAACTAGGTTGTACAGTAGAATGGGGTATCATCAACACACTGAACCTTCGTACTGCTGAGCCGCCACAAGTGGCTACATAGTGGTCGGAATACTGCAGTGGTACGCAAACCTACAGAAAACTGGTGACTCGACCTCGTGGCGCGTAAACGGTGAGCAAGACGCCTGAACGACGACAGCATGGATCCCTATTCCAACCCGAGTACTGTGCCATTCCAACCGGGTAGGAGACAGTAGCACAAACAGTAGCGAATAGAACCTGACCAAGCTTAGCTCCGTATACAGCAGGGCTCGATATTTCATGCAAAGCGCCCAGTTAAGCTGTGAATCCAAAAAACGGCCCGACCAGACTTAGTGATTTTAAGTAAAGAGACAACGCCAAATCTCGATAGCGATTCGAGAAAGTTCACTGCCTACTCTGCCATGGCAGCGCTGTACGCTATCGAAAGCGTCCCCAGGTTGCGGATAGGGGAATACCTCCCTTGTGGAAATAATTGAGAATAAGTCCCGTCTGGTTTGCAGGCGAGATGAATAAGCAGTCGCGGACAATCAGCTGTAGCTTCTAAGAGCTTGGGGAGTTCTGAGCTGGTAACCCGGTTCTCCATCAATTATCACAAAAGCTCGTACGGTGCTGTGTCAAAGTCAATGTGACCAGCTATATGCTTACTGACCACACAGTTATGTACAGGAGATGCGTACCGATCGGAGCGCGGAGGAGTAACGTTGCTTGTCACGGTGTGTCTGGACCGCGACTGAACACAAAGCAGGCGAATAAGCCATCTGGTTGCCAACGGTAGTCGTACTCAGCAACCTACTTGAATTGCCCCGCTGCCTTGCGAGTCAGGTTTTAAAAGCAAATGCTCGGGTCCCAAGACTCAAAACTCTTCCACGGCTTGGACAACTGGGAAGCTTGCGGCCTAAGTAACACATTAACCATGTTAACCTTTTCGCTGACATGTACGGTTCCTCTGGTTGTTGTTTCTACAGCGGGTTTTATTAAGCTGGTCCGAAGCTAGTGGCGGATGCACTCAGGTGCAGAAGTGCACCGGTACGCTGTACTGTTAAAGGTCCAAAGGTGCAAATTGCATTCCAGGCAGAGCTGAGATGGAACACAGAGACGCAACATGTGTGCCCTGTGGTTGCAGGCACACCTGCCGCGCGTGAGAAACTGTGCAAGACGAAGGAAACGCACGCTGTTCGGCCGTGAGAACCGAAAATTAACCAGACACCACAGCCGCAACGAATGCGTCATGCCACGACCGAAGGGCAAGACCAAGGGAATGCAAGCTGCTCGGCTGTGAGCGGTGCAAGTTAGCAAACGCCAGAGCCTCAATAGACCTGCAACGCGTGGACAACTGGACAAGACCAAGGAAACGCAAGCCGTTCGGCTGTGAGAACTGGACGTGAGCCAAACACCACAGCTGCACTGAACATATCATGCTTCACTCGATCGATAGTCGGCCTACACTTACTTGGAAAAGCCAGCAAAAAGGCTTCCTTGTAAAGTGGTTAGTGGGTCGTTGGGCTAGCAATTGAGAACAACAGCCTGGCCATATGTGATGACCGGTCGATGGGCGCCGTATTGCTGTTACCGTCTCAGGACTAGCTTCCAACATACGCACAAGCCTTTATTAGGCTGCTTTTGGCGCTAAAGGGGATCCTACGGCCGGGAGCACATTGTGAGGTTAGAGTGTTGTTCACTCTACCTTTTCGATCGCGCCTATTTTGGAGCTGAACTTTCACTGTTTATTGGTGCATAAAAATGAATTCTGGACTTGACTTGAGGTGACAATGCTCCTAGCTTTGTCTATCCCGACGTACTGGTGACAATCTTAGACAACACACCAAGTTAGTCATGAATGGAACTATGGTACTCACAATCAGACAATTGCTACTTGTACAAATGGATCAGGCCTTTGATGGTGTTTTTTGTCTACAAAGGAGAACATACATTTATTTACTTTTATTTGCATGAAACGTTCGAAATGTATGTAAATATCAACGGATTAAACGCTAACGCGCTCGCCATCGTTTTGGCCACAGCGGAGCATTCGCCACATGTTGTTGGCGAGGATGCTAAGAAATGTCAGGCATTGGTATTGTTAAACAACCACCCACCGGACACATTCCTAGAAAAGGAAAATGGCGCAATCATTTTTCGGCCAGGCAACCCAGGCCAGGCCATGGGCTTCGCGCTGTGTTGCATACGTGAAGCGCTACGTTTCCATGGGTTGGTTGTTGACCAAACATTATTGGGTATATTCGCTATGCAGACTGAACACCGCCTCCTCGTTGAACAAAATAGAATGCACGTGCAGACTGTTTAAAAATAAACGGGCGAATTCCAGGTGCTTCTGTGAACCGCATGCTCCCAACACTTACACTTGCAATGCAATGTGTTGCCAGAAGTTTTCCGTCAATATCCGATGCACAGCATACTGTGTGGTTTCGCAATGTTGTGCGAGTTGCTTAGTGCTGTGGTGATCGTTACTGCATACCTCTTGCGCAACCGCGCAAGCTGGTACTTCATCCGTGACGATGCGAAGCCGTCCGCTTTGCTCGATGTTGCGTATATCTAATATGTTGCTATTTACAGACATTTCAAACGTTTCATGCAAATAAATGTAAATAAATGTATGTTCTCCTTTGTAGACAAAAAACAACATCAAAGGCCTGATCCATTTGTACAAGTAGCAATGGTCTGATTGTGAGTACAATAGTTCCATTCATGACTAACTTGGTGTGTTGTCTAAGATTGTCACCAGTACGTCGGGATAGACAAAGCTCGGAGCATTGTCACCTCAAGTCAAGTCCAGAATTCATTTTTATGCACCAATAAACAGTGAAAGTTCAGCTCCAACACAGGCGCGATCGAAAAGGTAGAGTGAACAACACTCTAACCTCACAATGTGCTCCCGGCCGTATGATCCCCTTTAGCGCCAAAAGCAGCCTAATAAAGGCTTGTGCGTATGTTGGAAGCTAGTCCTGAGACGGTAACAGCAATACGGCGCCCATCGACCGGTCATCACATATGGCCAGGCTGTTGTTCTCAATTGCTAGCCCAACGACCCACTAACCACTTTACAAGGAAGCCTTTTTGCTGGCTTTTCCAAGTAAGTGTAGGCCGACTATCGATCGAGTGAAGCATGATATGTTCAGTGCAGCTGTGGTGTTTGGCTCACGTCCAGTTCTCACAGCCGAACGGCTTGCGTTTCCTTGGTCCTGCCCTTCGGTCGTGGCATGACGCATTCGTTGCGGCTGTGGTGTCTGGTTAACGTTCGGTTCTCACAGCCGAACAGCCTGCGTTTCCTTGGTCTTGCCCAGTTGTCCACGCGTGGCAAGTCCATTGAGGATGTGGTGTTTGCTAACATTCAACTCTCACAGTCGAACGGCTCGGTGTGCTCTGCGATCGCAGGGCACACATGTCGCGTCTCTATGTGCCATCTCAGCTCTGCCTGGAAAGCAATTTGCTCCATTGGCTATTAAGCAATACAGCGTACTGGTGCACTTCTGCACCTGAGTGCTTCCTCTACTAGCTTCGGACCAGACTAATAAAACTCCTTGTACGTATGGGTTGTGGCAATCTGCCAGTTGTTTATTGGCCAAGTATTATATGTACTATATGACGGTGACTACTACTGAGTAGACATATTTCAAAACTTAATTAGTTCAACGTAATTAAAGTACATGCGGATAGGCCAACTGTTAATCCGTAAGAGCGCTACACGGCCGTTTTTGCCGGCCGCATTCCCGCCGCCTTCTTCAGGGAACCAAACCCATGACCGTCACTGGCTTGCCCCAGTGGCTAGTAGCTTATGCTACTGAGCCATAAGGGACGATAGTTGATTATCGTGAATTTAAATATTGCTGCGACATGGCCCGACCCAACTTCCACTGCCATACAAATTACTGTGCACGCAGAGGACAGTGTTGGGCGGAACCTGGGATACTAGTCGGTAAGCAATGACACGTAAGACGTGCCAAATACGACAGTATAGAAGTCGGAGGCAACTGAACCCAACGTATATTGTACAGGCTACAAAAATAGGAAGCGAATCAGAGAGAGCGAGAAACGTGCAGCGAGGAACTCACCAAAACGGTTTGTGACCATGGATGTGCAGTCAGTTAAACAAATGGACGTTTCGAAGGTTAAAACAACCATAAAATCCAATGTTATAAGATACTGAAAGAGCATGTTTTCAGTTGCACTACAAGGGCCTCCCCCTAGAAGGCTGAAGGATGGAAGCCTTCGATGGAGCTGTTAGTGGGGGGAACGGAAGGTGAGGGTGGATGCAAATGTTTGCAGGGGCTTGAGAATAGCTTCCAAAGTGGGGTGTAGCAGATTTCGCTGGGTCCAGGCTTTTGTTAGTTTTATTTATGACGATCGTGTGGACCAGAGTGCATCATCGGTGGGCCGTCGGGGCGGGCTGGTCGGACTGCAAAAAAACTGGCTAGTCCAGAAAAAAGGCCGACAGGACCTTCCCATTGCTGCAGACCCGACGGTGCGCTTGGGAGGTGTCACTCCCCCCACCGCACTTTAGTCCACGGTCCTCGTCCCACGAAGAAATCCAGGCGTGCTCGTCCCACGAAGGAATGCGGGGCGTCCTCGTCCCACGAAGAAATCCGGCGTCCTCGTCGGCAATGCCTAGGCGGCGTTTAGGGACCAATCCTTCGCGGGTGTCTGCGATCGAGGGCGGGGAATGGGGTGAGGATGGGGGCTGTGGGACGGCTGGCGAGTCACTCCAGGGTTGTGTTGAGCCGGTTGGCGAGTCACTCGAGGGTTGCCTGGGCAGTTCCGGCGGTTGAGTTTCTGGAAGATAGAACTCAGAGGGGGTTGGCAAGGGTCTGGGAAGTGGCTTGACGCCGGAGAGGGGACATGGCATGTATGATAAAAGCAAATACGCTTTTTAGGTTTTTCAAAATGTTTTGGGTTTTTTTATCGATTTTGCAAAACGTTTGTGGGTGAGACGCAGGATAACCATTAAATACGAAAAAGGCGTGTTAATGGAAATAGCAAACGCTTACAAAATCAGAAAAACGGACCGGACGTTTGACCTGTCTACCGCGTCGGTCGGTTGCCTGGGGTTGAGGCGGGATAGGTTGCGGGTCAAGGGGTACGGAGGGATCCGGGTTATCCAGTGCTCGGGAAGTCACCACAGGTGCGGGTGCTTGTGAGAGAGCATCAGGATGAGCTGCAAGTGGCTCGTCAAAGAAAGCCACTTTGAGGCGGTCGATGGACACCGTTGTTCGGTGACCATTCTGGTCTATAGTAAAATGTTTCGGAGTCCGTTGTAGAACTCTGAAAGGGCCAGTGTAGGGAGGCTGGAGAGGGCGCCGCACTGCGTCGGTGCGGAGGAAGACGTGAGTGCAGGTAGAGAGTCCGCTGTGCATTTGCACATCTCTAGTCTGTTCACGGGGCGGGGTCGGGCGTAGTGAACGCATGCGCTGAGCTAGGGAGGACGCAAAGTTAGGCGGAGGCATACCCGACGATGCGGGAGGTGAAACGAATTCTCCTGGTAACTTTAGCGTCGTGCCGTAAACCAGCTCTGCTGGTGCACATTGCAAGTCAGCTTTGATGCTGCTGCGAATGCCTAAGAGTACGAGCGAAACGTTTTCGCTCCAGCTAGGGTCAGAGGAGGCGCAGAGCGAGGCTTTAAGCTGTCTATGGAAACGTTCAACTAGCCCGTTGGCTGCTGGGTGATACGCTGTGGTATGGATGCGGCGACAGCCTAAAAGTTGCAGAACGTATCGAATTGTGAAGATTCGAAAGGCGTTCCTCGGTCAGTTGTGATGGTGGATGGGCATCCGTAGTGCGAGACCCATCGGTCCAAGAAGGCCCTGATAACAGTCTCAGCTGTGCAGTCTGTTACAGGAATGGCTTCTGGCCATCTGGTGAAGCGGTCGACACATGTTAGAATGTATACGAATCCGCGCGACGGAGGCAATGGACCTACCAGGTCTAAGTGTACATGCGAGAACCGAGAGTCCGGGGCAGGAAATGAACCAAGAGGACTGCGGGTGTGACGATGTACTTTAGAGCGCTGGCATTGAAGGCAGGCGCGAGCCCAGGTACGAACATCTTTGTTTACGCGTGGCCAAACGAAACGTTCGGTGACCAGTTTCAAAGATGCACGGATACCGGGATGTGACAGTGAGTGAAGTGCGTCAAAGACTGTGCGTCTGAAGGAGACGGGCACGAGAGGTCTAGGACAACCTGTGGACGTGTCACAGAGGATGGTTCCTTCCGTGGTTTGGAGAGGAACAGGTTGCACATGCAGCGAAGTGGACTGCAGAGTGCGTTGTATATCCTCGTCTTGAGCCTGAGCCGATGCCATTGCGGCAAGGTCGACGGTAGGCAAAGACTGGAGAGTGAGGTTGACGCGTGAGAGAGCGTCGGCGACGGGATTGTCGACACCTGAGACATGACGTATGTCAGCAGTGAACTGCGTGACAAAGTCTAGGTGTCTTGTTTCCCGTGGTGAGTATTTGTCGCTAGCAGAGTTGAAGGCAAAGATAAGGGGCTTGTGGTCAGTGTAGACCGTGAAAGCGCGGCCTTCGAGTGTGTGCCGGAAGTGACGTATTGCTAGGTAAATGGCGAGCAGTTCTCTGCCAAACGTGCTGTAGCGGGATTCCGCTGGCTGCAGGCGCTTGGAGAAGAACCCAAGGGGTTGCCATTGCCCACCAACGTGTTGTTGGAGGACGGCTCCTACCGCGACGTCTGAGGCATCAGTTGTAATAGAAAGAGGTGCAGTCGATTCGGAATGAGCGAGGAGGGCTATGTTGGAGATAGCGTCCTTGAGCTCGGCGAAGGCTGCCTGTGCTGTGTCAGGGAAAGCGAACTTACGTTCATTTCCTCTGAGTAGGTCAGTCAGTGGCTGCATGAGCTGAGCGCAGCGCGGAATGAAGCGTCGATAGTAGTTGACCAAACCACAAAATCGACGGAGGTGCTTGAAGGAAGTCGGAGCTGGGAAGTCCTTGATTGCCTGGATCTTATCAGGAAGGACTTCGATACCAGACGATGAAACGAGGTGGCCTAGGAATTCTACCGTTGGTTTGCCGAGTTCGCATTTAGTCGGGTTGACTGTGACACCGTGTTGGGTCAAGCGCTGGAAGAGAGCTCGAAGATGCTCGAGGTGCTCTTGTTCCGATGAACTGGCTACTAAGATATCATCGAGGTAGGAATATGCGAAGTCAAGGCCACGAGTAACATCGTGGATGAAGCGTTGGAAGGTTTGTGCGGCGTTGCACAGTCCAAATGGCATCCTTAAAAATTCAAACAAACCGAAAGGAGTGATTACGGCTGTTTTAGGAATGTCATTGTCTTCCACAGGTATCTGGTGATAGGCGCGAACCAGATCGATCTTGCTGAAGATCGTCTTACCTGTGAGGCATGCGGTAAGGTCCTGCATGTGTGGGATGGGATACCTATCTGGGACGGTTAGGCGATTGAGTGCGCGGTAATCACCGCAAGGGCGCCAGTCACCAGATTTCTTGGGGACCATCTGCAGGGGCGAGGACCAAGGACTGTCGGAAGGACGGATTATTCCAAGTTCAAGCATGTGCTCAAACTCCGCCCTAGCTACCTTTAGTTTCTCAGGCGATAGGCGGCGTGGACGGCATGACACAGGTGGGCCGTTCGTCCGTATATGGTGCGTGACTTGAGCTGCCACGGGCAAAGCTGCGTTCATTGGCTGAACGAGCTTGGGATACTGAGAAAGGAGATTAGCGTAGGCTGACGAGGTCTGGGGAAATGCATAGACCGGGGATATAGATGTCACATCGGCGGTGATGCCACGTACGCTGAGTTTTGTTGCAGTGTCGACTATCATCTGGCGTTTCGCATCGACCAAGAGGTCGAAATGCCTGAGAAAGTCAATGCCGATGATGGCAAAGGGGACTGCAGCGACAGTGAATACCCAGCGGAACGTACGCCGAAGACCTAGGTCCAGGGTAAGTGACCGATGACCATAGGTGGCTATTGGTGTGCCATTGGCGGCACTGAGACTTGTCGACAGAGAAGTGGTAGGCTCACCAGGCATAGGGGGAATGACGCTGACTTCCGCCCCAGTATCAACTAAGAACTGGGTATCGGAGTCATAATCCCTAATGTAGATGAGACGACTTTGGGCTTTGCCGACGTTCGTGGCCATTACAGCCCGGCGTGGCGGATCATCTATAGCGGAGTAGCTACACGGCTGTACGCACTTACGGGCTTTACTACCGAAACGCGAGTGGTAAAAGCAGTAACCTGAGGCATCAGGTTTTGTGCGACGGTGCGATGATCCAGAGCGGTTGCAGTGCTTACGTTTTAAGGTGAGTTCTTTGATCTGGCGCTGAAGCGACGCTATCTGCAATGATAATGCGTCTATTGCCGACGGAGGGCTAGTCGAGCCTGTCGTTGTGGTTGCGCCAGCGCAAAGCTGCTTAAGTGCTTTGGTTTCAGTCTCTGGCTGGTGCCGTTCGATGACGCGGTCTGCTAGATCTGCAATTGCTGTGATGGGCAAGTCACTTGCTACTGCAAGGATAGCCTGTGTGCTTTCAGGAAGGCGTTGCATCCACAGCTCGCGGAGAATCCCTACGTCCATGTTGGACGTGCCGATGAGCTGTTGCATTTCGCGCAACAAGGCTGAGGGCATCCTATCTCCTAGCTGCAGATCATTAAATAGTTGCTGCAGACGGACCTTGTCAGAAGGCGTGATTCGCTGAATAATAGCCTGTTTAAGTGTCTCGTATTTCATTACTAGAGGGGGGCAAAGTATGATGTCTCTCACCTGCGAGGATATACTATAAGGAAGGCAAGATATTAACTGATTATACATGGCGAAATCAGAAGAAAGCTTACGAATATAAAATACGGATTCTAAATGTAAAAACCATAATAAAGGATCATTCTCCCAAAAACGGGGAGGGGCCAATGCAACCGAATTGACCATGGCAGGCTGAACGGCGTTAACCGCGCATGGAGATCGCTTATCCTCTAGATAATCCATTGCAAAAAGCAGATAAAATATGTGGTAGGTGAGAAAACAATATGATCACAAGTAATAAATCACAAAATCACTGGAACGAGCTCACCAGAATGAAAATGCAAAATGGCGGGCGGCGTGTTCCTGACAGGGGGTCACCAATTGTTGGGCGGAACCTGGGATACTAGTCGGTAAGCAATGACACGTAAGACGTGTCAAATACGACAGTATAGAAGTCGGAGGCAACTGAACCCAACGTATATTGTACAGGCTACAAGAATAGGAAGCGAATCAGAGAGAGCGAGAAACGTGCAGCGAGGAACTCACCAAAACGGTTTGTGACCATGGATGTGCAGTCAGTTAAACAAATGGACGTTTCGAAGGTTAAAACAACCATAAAATCCAATGTTATAAGATACTGAAAGAGCATGTTTTCAGTTGCACTACAACAGTGAATGATCCTCAGATATAAAACGTTCCGTACCAGTTTCCCTGAATCCACTAGGTTTTTGTAGACCTTTGATGGCTTATTTTTAATTATTTCTGGTTAGAGGGATTTTGTGAGGTATGTTTAGCGCACCGCAATTATTTGAGTCCCAAGATGACGGAGCGACTTTCTGGTGCCTTCTAGGTTGTTAGTTGATCTAATTGGCTGGAAACCTAATTGCCATTGATCTTAAAATATTGCCCTTGGTTTCGTCAATTTGATTTGAGGTTGCTTTGTTTGTTCGCGTGAAACAGAAGCCGTTATACTCTCTCAATACCCCGTTGTATTTGCTCCAGTTTTGACAACACCGCTGAATGTCGATACGTCCACCTGAGTTGTTTACCGGAAGAATTCCGTTTGCTGCGAGCGCCAGTCGAGTCTGGACTGAGTAACCAAGTGTGACGAAAAAAGTGCACAAAGAAGCACATTAAAAACCAGAAGACGTATGTAACGAAAACGATCAATCCAAGACCAGCAGAGCGCAAGATGTGCTATCGGCAGTAAAAAGATTTAATGCCGTTACCGACCAGAAGCAAAAACTTCACAAATGCATAATCGTCGTCCATATGCATATGGGCAACTACTCAAATAGCTCGACAAGCTTCGCACCTTTCGAGAGACTGCAATTGCTGTATTTGTCGCTTGTTTCAGAATGCTCTGTAGTATTTCGTCGCAAAGACTGTTACAAGCACCGGATGATCTCACTGATGTTGTATTTGTTGTTGACATGCTGGTTTTCGGTCCAATGGAAGAAGCCAAAACCAGTCTGCACCATACCATACAAAAGTGTGTTGAAAAGATAAAATGAAGGCGATGAAAAAGGAAATTGGATAACCAGAGTCTTTTGCGAACACGCCCAACCATCAAAGATCAAGGCACTAATCTGAATAGCTGTTCCTAAGGACACGAACACAAATTGTCTGTGTCTCTTTAATACACGGACTCGCGGATGTCACTGACATTTGTATGACTTTCTGAATTGCTGGGGCTAATCTGTACAATTTCACTAAGTAATCCTATTACGCATTAGTAACCACACTGCCAACTTCACAGTCTCCAAATGCATAGTTGCTGGGTCTCAGAGTGGCGACTTCTGGATGCCAGCCACTGTTCTCTGCAAATGCACGAAGTTGCATGGCAATGGAGGAGAGATCACACTATATCCAACTTAGCTTGCAAGTTATGGCGGTCAGCCACTGTCTCCCATGGTTCGATGGGTAAAGCTACTAGCGGCCATGAGTTCAGTATTCCGAAGGGCCCGAAGAAATGCGCATCACTTACGGCGACCAACGGAGCGAAACGGCCGCCTGGTGCTTCTCCGGACTGATGGTTAGACTATCCGACCTGGGAGCTAAGATTAATCAATAAACTATCAGCAAAACTTATCAGAAAGCTGTCTGAGAAAACACTAGGGCGGCAGAGTCGAGGAAAAGAGCATTAAAACGCCTCCACGACGACCAAGAGCCTCGGCACTCCCACACCCTTAGGTTCTAGTAACATGTTACGGATAAACTGCTTTAGAAGCAGTGTGATAGCAGGTGAAGCCATCTCAATGCGGTTCTCGAGCTTTGGAATACTCATTATGGCGGAACAGGATTAGGCATCATTCACACAAATTACAATGAGTTCAAGTCCAATGGCAGTAAAATAATTAGAGGCGTCTTCGGCTAGCAGTTTGCAAAATGGATTGGCGGAAGCTAGAAGAAGACAGTCCAAAGGAAGCGCACTTGTAGCACAAAACGAACTATTTGGAGTCCATGAAGATAGGTAGGGTGGTAAATGCACACGTGGCTGGAAACAAATGGAAACCAGGCGAAGGTTAAACTGTCTTAGATAGTAGGTGTGCGGCATTACAACATGCGAGTTCGTATGGGAAACCATAAGAAGGTGAAATTGGACTTTTACGTCCTCGATGAACACACAATCAAGTGTGTCGTTCGAAAAGACCGCGATTCCAGAGACCAGGTAGGGTCAACCGAAAGCTGTATCGAGTTTCTTGTCACGTACACGAATGACTACGATCCGTTTACTTCATCTGTGCGCGGATTCGTTACCACTCCAACCAGCCCGCCGATCATCTGACATACGCGCCCGGTCTCGTAGCGTGTTTCTGTGAGTCTTGTGCCTTCGTCAATTGATTGATAAACCTGGTGTTCAGACGTCTTCTGCTTGCTGGGATTACGTGTCTCGGAAGCGTGCGTTACATGCTCAGCAGTACTACTTTTAGTGCTGACGAAGATAACGAACCCAACGTTGATTACATCTATCTTTTGATCATCTGCTGAGGAAAAACCAATCTTGTCGAACTGGATAAGATGAAGGAAATCATTTATTAACTACATCGAATTACTTCTCTACTAAATCCGACCGTTTGCCTTTCTGAGGCTCACAAAATCACACCATTCGGGAAAATGTTTGGCGATGAAGGTCAATGGCACTACGATGCCATGCAGCTGGAAAACGATGTCAACCTCAGTTCTGCTTTGGATACTTATACAAAGTTATGCGGGTTGAAACAAAATGTTTATACCGCTAGATAATGCTTTTCCAAACTTACCTAGAAGCCGAACGAAAGTGTCAATGACTTTATTACGCCTATTCATCAATCTATTCTTGAGGATAGGTATAATGATATTCCACAGGGATAAGTTGAAGAGCAAATGAAAATTCAATGTTTACTTGCAGGGATATCGGACGAAAGTGCTAGAGAGAAGTTGTTATCCTTGGATGAGTCGGGCGCCACGTGTCTCATTGTTCGCCAGTGAGAGAATATTGCACATCAATTACACGAGTTCATTGGTCGTCAGGTAGTTGATGATGTGCACGCGGTTCACAAACCAGTGAACATCGAAAACAATTCGTGTGTTATTGTTGCGGTTTGCGGCACTCTCACGCTTCCGAGTGCCGGCACAAAGGAAGTATGTCGGAAATACGTGTGTAGAGCGGTAAATTACCGCCCCATGAACGTCGCCTCAACGAGTCGTCAAGGCAAAATAGAGCTACGTGAAGATAGGGTTTTAGAAAATTTAAACAATGAACTTGTGTGACACTCAAAAGCTGTCCTCCTTACACAGTACGTTTGACGATAGAGGATAGACCGATAGATATGGAGCTACTGGGGCGGCGGTTACCATTGTAAACTGCGGTTCCACGAAAAAGCTACAACCTTTGCAACTGTGCACCTCAAAATTACAGACGTACACAGGTGATCCAATTCAGGTGTTGGGCAGATGTTTCGTTAAAGTCAGGCGCGGGGGTGAGAATTCACCCTACCCTTAATCGCTGTACCTGGGACAAACTGAATCTCATGGGTCGAGACTGAATACAGTGCTTTTCCGAAACTATGCAACTCAACAAACTCATTGTTGAAGACGGCAGTTTGAATGGATTATTGAACCAGTTCTCATCGTTGTTTAACAACAAATTGGAAAAATACGTCATTACAAGTCTTCCAACCAACTCCGAGAGGGTGCCGAGCCAAAATTTTACTAAGCCAGATCATTACTTTATGTAATGCGCCCTAAAGTTGAGGCAGAGATTCAAGGTCCGCAATCAGAAGCTATCACAGTGTACAGATTTGGACCGTGTTTCTTTCCCATGACGCAATGCAGATGAGTATTTGTGTGACAGTCCATTCCAGGTGCCTACGAGGTTGGGCTTCGAGACAACACCCCATCTTTCCATCCCGTAGCTCAGCTTCGCTACATCCGATTCTGGCCGGACACGAGTCCTTCGAGAGTTCGCGATTTGCTCTCCCGTGGCTGCACCACTCGACCCGCGTTCTCTCCTGTGGGCTTTGCTAGCGGCGTATTCGTCTGATTTATTGTGTTCTCGACAAATACATTCTCCATTATTCTGGGCCCAGGCTCCTTACCAGATGCCGCCTGTGATCCGCTGTCGGCTCGAGCCGCAACGCTCGCAGAACCTTGTCTCGTCTCATCCATTAGGCGCGTTGTTAATTCTCTACAATCCTGTTTTCTTCCCGTTCCGATACACGAGTAGTCACTGGCCTCTGCCGCCATACACCCGCCCCTTCTCGATGTTGTTCTTCCCTCTCGTACCACGGTCGCAGAAGGGCGGCGTTCAGCCAGCGCTTCCTTCCTCCGCTGTCGATTTGGTACTTTTCTCCTTTCCAATCGAGTACGGTTTATGGGCCTTTCCAGCGTTCCCTGAAGTTGCTCGCACCTGGCTTTTCATTATCTAGCCGATCGTTGTTCCGTATCTTGATTTGTTCACTAATCCTGAGCGGCGTCCACTTGTGAGCCTCATGCCTGGCGTCGGTGTTCCTATTATTGCGTGCTTGTCAGACTTTGATTCTTTTTTTAGAAATCGCTTGCCGTTGTGCGTGATGCAGTGCCGGATGTTTCGCTGCACTCGGTTTCGCTAAGCACGTATTGGTGCAACATTCAGATTGGGGCACTCCGGTTGTACTTGTACTCAAACCTGACGTCTCCGTCCGTATTTGCAGAGACTACAGATTGACAGTCAACCAAACATAGAAAGTGCAAAAATATCCCCTATCAGGTAGTAAAGACTTGTACGCAACTTTTGCCAGCGGCCAAAAGTTTTCCAAGCTGGATCTCAGTCATGCATACTCTCAGGTCGAACGTGATGATGGGTCAAAGGAACTGACCACAATAACTACCCACCAGGGACTATTCTAGTATACGCGCCTCCCGTTTGGACTAAATTTAGCCTCCAGCATTTTCCAACGGATGGTGGATAATATAGTTAAAGATATACCGTTCACCTGTGCATACTTGGACGATATCCTTGTTACTGACCTCAGTGACGCTGATCATCTAAACACATTGCGGACTGTCCTTCAACGTCTCGAGGAATGTGGTTTGAAATTAAAAAGTCCAAATGTGGGTTCTTATCCGATTCTGTTTGTTACCTTAGTTACAAACCGGACAAAACTGGTTTGCATGTCCTGCAAGATAAAATAGCGCATGCTGTACAGGCATCTCAGTCCAAGAATAGTGATGAACTACGATCATTCTTAGGAATGGTGTCACACTATAGTCGGTTCCTACCGGATGCCTCAACCATTCTCGCCCCATTGAAGGAACTGCTACACAAAAACACCCTGTGGGTGTGGAATAGCGAGTATCAAGCTGCTTTTGGTTGCGTAAAGTAATGTCTTGCTCCCGCACCTGTTTTGGCCCATTACGATAGTGAAATACCTTTAATCTTACAGTGTGACGCCTCTCCATACGGAGTCGGAGCAGTTCTGTGTCACAAAATGTCGAATGGTGCCATACCCCGCTTGCGTTTGCCTAACGGACTTTACAACCCGCCAAAAACAATTATTCCCAGTTGGATACAGAAGCCCTTTCAGCTATATTTGGCGTCAAGTGGTTTCATCAGTACATTTGGGGCAACTATTTCGAAATACCAACTGACCACAAACCACTGATATCCCTGCTGAGCAAGTGAAAGGGAATGGAGCAGATGTTTTCACCGAGAATGCAACGCTAGGCATTAATATTAAGTACAAATAAATATCGAATCTCTTATATTCCTGGGTTGAACAATCATACAGCAGATGCATTAAGCAGGTTATCACATGTTACCCCAGACGAAATTCTGGAGGAACCAGTAGAGCTAGTACATCTAATACAACACCTCGACACCACCCCATTGACAGGTGACACCATACGTCAGTGGATCTATCATGACCTAACGCTAACTACTGTAGTACGTTTTTACAAAAACCGACTCACCTACTACAGTTGCCGTCGTTCTTAAACCTAACGGATAACGGAAAATGAATTGAACCTCCACGATAGATGCTTGTTTTGGGGATCACGCCTGATTCCACCACCAAAGGCACTCCCGTTCATCCTAAACGAACTCTAAAACGCACATACAGGTGTAGCCCGAATGAAAACCTTAGCGCTTGATTATCGCTGGTGGCCTGGCCTAGATTCAGAAATAGAGAATTATCTAAAAACCTGTGGTCTGTGTCAGCAATATCAGTCAAATAAACCTCCCGCTCCGGTACACCTTTGGCGTTGGCCTGAAAAGCCATGGCAGCGCATCCATGCAGACTACTTTGGACCCATTAATGGTGTATTTTCCCTGATGCTATTTGACGCTCATTCGAAATAGGTAGACGTTTATATTATTTTCCACACTACTACAGAGAAACTATCTCAAAAATGCGGTCGTCATTTGCCATATTTGGAATACCAGAGACACTCGGCACAGAAAAGACAGGCCAAGTTGCACTAGTAAAGAATTTGAAATCTTCATGAATAGAAATGGTGTCCAGCATGTCCGTACAACTGTATATCCTCCTGATTCTAATGGGATAGCGGCAAGGGCGCTGCAGAAAATTATAAAGGTCTCTTGAAACAAGAACCAGGAACTATTCAGACGAGATTATATCGCTTGCTGTTCGCTTACACGATAACATCAACGGAAGCCACCGGCAAATCACCTGCGGAGATGATGTATGGCTGAACACTCCGAACCAGACTGGATCTTCTGTTTCCAGCTCATCGAGCACACATGGAGAGAAAACAAGACAAGGCAACCGCATCGCAAGATGACCACAACTCTATTTGGCAGCCGGCTGATCCCGCATGCACACAACTTCCCCATGAACCTTGCTGGCAACCCACAACTGTAATTAAAGGTGGCTGTACCCAAGCAGACCTCGAACTAAATGGTCGGAGAGTACGGCGAAACTCAGAGCACATAAGTGCATGTTGTGTTGGAACAACAGCAGATGAACATGTGTGTGACGCAGATGTGGTTTAGCCGGAAACGGAAGCAACCCCCAAGATTCTGTACAATCGTCAGACGCACCATCACTTCTTAGATCCCAGCGTACCCGTAAACTCGTTTTGTGGCAGGAGTATAAACATTTCAAAAGCTGAGGGGATGTCACGTACGCCAATGACTTCGACCCGTTTAATTCATCTGTGCGCGGATTGGTTAGCACTCAAAACAGCCCGCCAATCATCTGACACACGTGCTCGCTCTCGCAGCGTGAGTTTTGTGCCTTCTTCAATTGATTGATAAACCTGCTGTTCAGACGTCTTCTGCTTGCTGGGATTATGTGTTTCGGAAGCGTTCGTTACATGCTTAGTGGTACTACGTTTTATTTCTAATATCACATTAATGAAATAACTACAGACAACTGCACCGCCGTAATATCGTACTGACGCATCGCTGCCACCTCCAGTTGCGCGTGTGTCGGTTGTACCGAGACGCTGTCCCCACCAATATAGATTCAAACCGGTGACCTTCGGATTAGAACGTAGAAGTTGGCGGCCGACATGCAAAAGAAATGATCATAAACGACGTTGTCCCCTCAGACTTTTTTCACACGGTGACCAACTGGAAAACCTTGAGTATGCGGACAACATAGCTGGGTTTCACGCAGTGGGTATGCTAACGCTACTAAATGGACTGAAGAGGAGCCCTTCATGCCTCCGCGTGTGCACTGGTACCTTCAAAGTGCAAAGTATTACTAAGGCAGTTGGATAAAACACCACCAGTACCTAGTAGCACCGATTCACCCCTGGGAATGGTCGAAGGGTTCACTCAGCCGTTGTGCGACTCTTGGTGGTCGCATCACCGAGAATATTACTATCCGTATCGCAGAAGTTCCAGTGGCCTTTAGAAGGACGTCATCTATGGTGATAACGGGAAATTAGTCAATCGAATGTAGGGTATAAAACGCTGCGATAAAATCAGCGTTGCTATGTGGATAGGCGGCGTGGTCACTTCACACAGAATACAGTTCGGAGAACCGGACAATCTTCTCACATAAAACAATTAGTCATTTTTGAACACTAACACCTACGGAGTACAGGTCACGTCTGATGGGAACACCGGGTGAATAACGCTGAAGTTCACCACTCAGTTTCTGGAGTGAAACACTTGTACCTCACTTGCTGGGGCTTAAGCACCTAGGTTAGCTAAGTTAGACCTTTCGTGTGCGCATTGGTCGCCTTCCACCACGTGTAAAGGCATTAGCAGTATGCCGGTACTCAGTACCGAGGTTTCGTTGTCGCGCAACCGCCAACAGTTGCACGTGGGCTAAGAATACTGTGAAGGTCGCACCCTCAGATTACAAGGTAGGCTTGCGATCCCTAAGGCTACGTAAACTATACGCCCCCGCGTCACCTAATGACCAGCCTATGTCGTAGTATAGGGGCACGAAGAAATGAACCGAAAGACTCGGCAACGACGGCGTACGCTGTCCTTGTGGACGAGTTGAACCACATCAGTAATTGGAGATGTTATCGGACATGATGTAGTCGCACAGCTAGTGGTGCATCCACCTTCGGTTACTTCAACCTATCGCCCGTCTCGAGTTTATTTCCTAATGAATTATCGGATGTTACATTTGGGTGACTACAGTTTATGCTATGGCCGCTGCTACGCACGCACACACTAATCGGCACGCGTGGGCATCGGCGTAGTCGTATGTGGTACCGGAAAGCTCCACTCTCTATGAATGGAGCGTGGAGTGGTGAGAGATTTGAAGTTTTCCCGAGAAATATCCGAAGCGAAATGGATCTCAGCATACAGTAAATTCTTATATGGTGGATAATCCTTGTGCCACCCATGAAAAGTCAGTAAATAAGCTCATTTTCGGTGATTCATCATCAGGCTAAGTGTAACACAGTTAAATAGCTATCATAGAACAGATTAAAGCACCTATTAAGAATGGGGTAGAAACTTGACGTGACAGCTGTATTTTTGACTTGTTCACACGATCGTAGTCGTCACACCAAGCGTTAAGTGCGCGACAGATGGCCAGGGGAGAGCCACAGTCCACACAAATTGCTTGTGCACACATAGAGGGAGGTGGTTAAGATGGATGGCGACCGCCTCTGCCATTGCAATTATGCGGCACGTGATCGGTATGGAGCGGACTCCCCTCACGCGATAGATCGGGCGGAAAACTTTGTGATGACAACCGAGTTACTAGTACCCACCAGGTGTTGGACAATCGCAGTTGTGCAGGCTTTGTTTATTCCCCGAGTCAACTACGCTGGGTGATGCTCACGCACACATCCGGCTAAACGTCTTGTGGTGCGGTCTATGTAGCTTGTCCCACAGGAGCAAGTAAATTAGTATACACAAACGGAGGTGGCATCCACAGACAATTTATGCTTCAGTTGAAGAGTTGTCACCGGTGTTGAAGCGAAGACGATTCGTAGCTGAACCGCGAAATACATGTTCCTAATTGCACTTCGAGTCTTCTACTAATAAGTGTGGCTGTGCTATCGCCTGTGAAGCACAATGACAAGTACACATTTTTCTCTTCTACTGTAGGTAATTTAACACTTCGTTGGTCAATCGGCATGTTTCTGTCGATGAATGGCTCAGGGTAGCCATGGTTAAGAAATGATTCGTTGATTTACACACGTTCCTGTACAATCGTATCATCCGGGCAAATTTTCATTGCTCATTGTGTAAGGCAATGGATTACGTTTTGCTTCTGTTGTTGTGGCACAAAACTATCAAAATGGGTATACTGATCAGATCATGTTGATTTTCTATAAACTCTATATTGTAATGCTCCGTCTAGTTGATGCAACATTTGTACGTCAAGGAAGGCTATGCCTTCATCCGACTCCGGTTGTATGCTAAAGTTGATGGTTTCATGCGCTTGATTTAATTTTCCTAACAATTCAAACTGATTTTCTGAATCGTCCGTTAAGCACATAACGTCGTGAACATAGCGCTTGGAAAGAGGAAATCGTTCAACCATTTCATTTAGTGGAGCCTTTTTCAGTTTAGCCATGAAAACGTCGGCGAACAAGGGACCCAGAAATGAACCCATGGTTAGTCTATCTCGTTGTTTATCTAAATGTGCAGCGAAAGGAAACTGCACATTATGAGTGCATTGGTAAAGCAACGTCTGCAGTTCCTCCACTGGTAAGCCAACAACCCGCTTGACTTTGCTCTCAATGTATTCGACTAGATAATCAATTGTCTCCTTGACGGCGATATTTGCAAAATGGCGAAGTGACACCAGTGGAGAAGAGCTGCTTGTGTTTCACATTCAGGTATTTCCAGTATCCACAAAGTCAAACTGTGTGTAACTAACTCCCGTCTCATCGGTTCAAGTAACTCGGTCAGCCATTTTGCCAATGCGTGGTACAGAGAATTGCTCATGTACAGAATTGGTCGTAAAGATGCGCCAACGCTATGTATTTTGGGTAGCCCATATAATCTTGGAATCACGATACCGACCGGAGGGGTTCTTTCAAAGGTTATCGAGTCGATGAGATCTTTCTGCTTCATATACCTAAGTGACTTAGATGTAGCTTTTCCAATAGCTGGCGTTTGGTATTTTACTTTTCGGCCTTTATGAACTTTGAGGGATCATCAAGTATTGCACTCATTTGACTTATATATTCAGATTTATCCCTAAGGATTATACCCTCAGTTTTGTCTAGTCTTGACAATATGACGCTTTCGTGTTCACGCGTCAGCAGCTTCTTAGTCGCTGGCCATATGCTGCACTCGCTCAATCTTCTCTAACTAGCCCCGGGTGATAGGACAATACGCTGGAGAGCAATACTCTAGCATTTGTCATATTATTGAAACGAAGTGGCGAGTGACGATCTCTTCGGACTAAGTGCTGAAGCTGCGCCTGAGAGCCCAAAGCATACGAAGGCTGTGCTGGTAAAGCCTATTCGTGTTGTCCATGGAATTTAGGTCGCAGCGGGAGAGTACACCGAGATCTCGCACAAAAGGCACGGGATGCAACGGTTGACCGGCCATCGTCTAGGTTCGACTGCGCTCACACTTACCCAGCCACATGAACTGCGACTTGACCGGGTTGCTCGGAAGGTTGACTTCTGTAGACCACGTGGAGAGGCGGTCGAGGTCTTGCTGAAGCAGGTCACAATCATTGGGCGTGCGGATAACTCTCCACAACTTCAAGTCATCTGTCAACAATGCACAAGGTGAACGGAGTAACTGAAGCACATCGTATACAATGGATCAGAAACAAAATCGGCCCCAGTACAGTGCCTTGGGGCAGGCCACTGATCGATGGATACCAGTCGGTCAAATGGTTGTCCACCTGGATCCTCCACTTTTGATCAACAAGGAAATTCTTGATCCATCGATGCAGTGAGCGGCCAACATCGCACACCCTCAACCTGTCGAGGAGCACTGCATGATTCACTTTGTCAAAAGCCTTACTGAAGCCAATGTGAATGACGTCGACCGACTTGCCTTGGTTCAGCGATTGTAACCATTCCTTGCTGGTCAACAGTAGGTTGGTGATGCACGAGCGACCATTCAAGAAACCATACTATGCGGGGATCAAAGGACTTTTCGACTCAAGAAGCTGCAGAAGACTCTGCTTCACGATCTTCTCGAGCGTCTTCGTCAAAACAGTGACCAGGCAGATCGGACGGTAGTTAGATACTTTGCTTGGGTTACCACCTTTTGGTATTGGCTTTACGACTGAGCGTTTCCAGTCGTCCGGTAATAGTCCAGTGGATAGTGACCTGTTGAAGAGCTCAGTTACAGAAGGCGAAATGATGACCGATGGGAACTTAAGGATCAGTGCGTGGATTCCAAATATTTCGAGCCAATTCTTAGTTGCCTGCATTCGTTCTGCTACCGCTTGTTTCTTGGCACTTGTTTAAACGCATAAATACCTCGATTTGATTAGACGGCCCACGTCGTTCGAAATGGATGTCATCTCATGGGTCTAGTTCCGTCAATGCCATTTCCTCGAACTCGCCTGATTAGTTCTCCCTTTTGCCACTTCTCATTCGCCCGTAGTATTATTTTGTTTCTATTGCGTTGGTTGGCTCCAATGTGTTTCGGTAGCTTTTTGCTTCAGCCAATACTGTAATCTATGGAAGGAAACAGTGTTCCCATGCATACAAATCGTGTTCTTCTTGCGGTCGTGGAGGGGTGTGAAGAGTCGGCGGCGATACAACAGTAGAGGCGCATAAACGGAGGCGATGTAAAGACACCTTGTCTTCACACGGTGTATATTAACCTCAATAGAGATTGGAAGTCGAAATGCACGCATGCGATTTTCACCGATATCCAGGAGGTCTGCTGAATGCGACAGTGACACCACAAATACCCTGAGCCAATGTCTCAGCATCACACTTGCTGCTTAAACGAAAGGTGATTAACTCCGTCTATTGCTTCCCGTTTATTGAGCATGTTTTCCTGATCTGGAATCTTGTATTTATCGCGGATATGTTGATAATCCATTTAGTTTTTAAGCTAAGTTACCGCAGTTATGTCGGCATATCCGTACGGTGTTTTTGATCTATTTCATTTTAGCCTGTCATTGCAAATGACCGGCTGTTGCTTGACATCCCAGGTGTGGCTGCGCTTGATGTACATGTTGACAAGGTGCCCACCTGTCTATTACCCACTACCTCGTCCATACTGGCTCCAGCAGACAGTTGGTCGTTGCTGGAGGGGACGGGGTGCACGGTCCTTGTGACCGTGCTAGGCTCAAAGAGCGGTTCCATGCACTCAGTGTGGAGTGAACTACGGTCCAGCCACTGTGATGTGTGCGCTTGATACCCAAATACAGCGTGCTTGTGTTTGCCTGTGAAGGAGTGTGGGCCGGCTCCGTTGATGAAACGTGGTTCCCATCCGCATGCCTCCCGGTCTTATTCCTTCGGGTTTACACTGGATATGGGGTATGTGGTTGGAGCTGTGGGTGGTGCAGCGCAAGCCATCCATGGTCCCTCTGTAGGCGCAGGTGTCTTGTGACTGTCCCCGTGGAGTAATGCAGTGAAAGGCAAATCCGGAACCGGATGCCACCAACCATATTACCGAGTGAAGTGCATAACGCGCTTCGGGGTAAAGTACGTGGCTTAGCCGCCGGATGCGTTGGGCGTGTTCCATCATCGCACGAAGAGCAATGCGGTGACGTAAGCAAACGGGACAGGGACACTATAAAAGCCGTGTCATGAAAGTATACAGTAAGCATTGAACAGGACTGTGCTGAAGTGGAACAAATAACCTTCCAGAAATAACACCCAAAGAAAAAAACAGTGGCGAAAAGCACAACCTTCAAAATTCGTGGCAAGAACGTGGGTAACGAGCAAACAAAGGCGGTGAAGATATCAAAAGTGCATTTGCCGCGTTGCTTTTGCTGTGCGTGCGGAAGTATAACGAAAATAGCAAGCGAACCAATGCAACAGAAAAGCAACGAACGCAGTGGCAGAGACAGAAGAATGCCAACAAAACGAGATCATAATAAGCCTGAGGAGAAATTGAACGCGGTCGTGTGTGCGAACAATATTGCACTGGACCAGTCTATCTGTGGGGTACAGTGAAGATCGGTGTATGGAGAATGAGGGGGGGCACAGAGGATTAAAGTGATGTCCTGGAGATACTAGTCACAAATAGACACCCGTGTGGGATGTGTGAAGTCGGAGAAGGAGGCAAAACAATCGAGCCATCACAACTACAGATGAGAGCACCAGTGTGTGTGTGTGTGTGTGCAGAAAAGGAAACTCAGCTATAAGGCAGGGGTATTGGGGGAGATGAGCAAAGACGAAGAGAAGCTAGTCATAGATGATAAATCACAAGTCTGGGGGAATAGAGAATAAGGAGGAAGAGTGGCGCGCCCTGGGTCCCGTGTTCAAATAGGTTTGTAGAGCACGGTGGAGACGAATTTTTGCCGATAACGTGTGATGGCAGAGAGAACAATCACGCCGTCCTAAAAGTAGAGAGATAGAGCAACGAACAATTATGTTGAAAAAGGTAGGAGAGAAGCGTCTGGTTTTTTTCATTTGTAATGCACAGGATAGCGTATAATGCTAGACAATCTCAATCTGTGCCCCAAAAGTGGCAAAAACAGATCGACTAAAGGTTACTGCGGAAGGAATGGGTGTAGTCGATCATGTATATTGACAACGTTTCCAAAATTTAAAAGGTTCGAAAAACCAGTTGCGATGGGCACAACAGCAGTAATGGTTTTGGCAATGTCTGAGTCGTGGAGCAGACGAGTAGGACAGGTTGGAGGAAAACAGACATTGTCAACTACCAAAAGAACACATCCCATTTAATCACCTTGAATATGGGCTATTCAGACGCTGCTGGATTTTGAAGAATATACAAGGGAATTAAAATTTGTACTTAAATTAATGATTATTGGGTTATTGAGTGTCGCTGTGTCTGGACTGTGGGACACAATCTCAATCTGGACCGCGATTTGAATTGAAGTGAACCTAGGTGATTCTGGTCACTGGGACCGCATCCGTAGCGCAATTTAATACTTAACAGTTAGCCGTGTTTGACCGCACGGTGAGCATGGTCGATTTAGCGCAACTCTTCAAATAACACGCACACACACACACACACACTATACACGTTAGCTAGATGTGGGAAACACCTCAGCTACTGTGCCGCAGTACCTGAAAGAAGGGAATAAAATGCTACAGGTGCAAGCCAGCTGAGCTACCGGTAACGGATGGGCATCGTTCTGATAAGCTATCTGACGGCTACTTTGCAGCAAAAAAGCCATTTCATACGCAAAATTATAAAATATTAAATAATGAGATCGTAGATGGAGGAGGCTAAGAGGGATGGGGTGGGACAAAGAAACTCACAGCACGAAAGCCACTGAGGTCGGCTCCTTGCCATGTCAGCAAGTGTATCCAGCCAAACGTGTCCACCGTCTTTTGGATCCCAACCAGGGAGCCGGGACGCTCCACCTGAGGTCAGCTTCGAAGTGAGGGCCTTCACCCTTCTCGACTAAGTCATCGCTTGTCCACCTCTCCTCTTCTTCCATCCACATCCCCGGGGAGCAAACAACGCACGTCACGGAAATCAGTGGGCTGGCATGCGTAACACGTGGCTGAGCCATCGGAGCCTGGTGCGGGAAATAACGGTGCTGAGCGCTTCATTTCCTTTTCCTGTGCAGTAAACAAGGCGTCGAACATGCTCGTCGCTCACGCGGTATTCCCATCAGATGTGAGCTAAATTGCGAAGGCAGCGGTGGTCGGACGTAACTAGTCTCTTTATGTCCGCTAAGGGGCCAGGTTTCACAACCGTACAGTAGGGTCGAACGTATCGCTACACTGTACACTCTACTCTTCAGGGCAAGAGTGATGTCGTGCCGGAGCCATAAGTGGCGAAGGTTAGCAAAAGCGCCCCGAGCTTTTGCTATATGGTTCGTGATCTCATCTTCAATCCCACAGGCGCTGATACAATTTACCAGGTAGTTGAATTTTTGAACGACTTCTAGCTGATCCCCACCAACGGTCAGCGTAGGAGGCGGTCCAGACCAATCTTGGAGAAACGCTTTGCACTTGGATGGTGCAAAGCAAAGCCCGAAGTGACGGACAGCTAGCGCTAATCTGTCCAGTGCAGGTTGGCACGTTTATGTGCTGTCACAGATTAGGGCAATATCATCAACATACTCTGTCAATAAGTCGTTTTCCTGGGAGCAGATCCGCACCTTCTAAGTCGTGCCCTGTGAACGCGATTTCCATGACTTCATCAATAGCGAAGTTGAAGAGGAAAGGTGACAGCGGGAATCCTTGTCTCACACCGCTGGAGATTTTACAGGGCGACGACAACTTGCCGTAAGCCCTCACTCTGCCCGAGCTAAGCGCATATAATGCTCGGATAATATTTACAAATTTCTCAGTTACACCTTTTCTGAGTAGACAGTCCCAAAGTGCACATCTATCCACCGAATCGAACGCACCATTGATATCGAGGAACACGACAACGGTGGGCCGCCAATATATGTGACGGTGCTCCAACAACTGACGCAAAGTGAAGATGTGGTCAATGCAGCCACGACCTCGACGAAATCCAGCTTGCTCTTAACGAATCTGGCTTTCACGCGTGGCAGTCAGTCTGTGAAGGATGACAGAGGCAAGCAATTTGGAGGCGATGGAGATCAGACTGATTCCTCTATGGCTGCCGCATTCCGATCGTAAGCCTCCTTTGAAAATTGGGACTATGACGGAGCAGCTCCAGTCGGTTGGGACAGTTTTCTGCTCCCACAGTTTCACTAGTAACTCGTGTACATCATCCACAATAACATGTCGACCGAAGTTGAAGAGAGCTGGAGGTAGATCACCTTGTCTCGCGGCTTCATTTAACTTCAACATTGCGACCTCACGTTCGACTTCTGAGCGAGAGGGTGGATCCAAAGGGACAGCCCACGGAGCGGGACTATCAGCGGCCGGCGAGAAATCTAACAATTCCGACCAATTAGCTTGCTTTTCAAAATGCTCAGCCCAACGTTCCAAGTGTTTTGATAAGTTGTGGATAGGCTGTCCACTCTCGTCACGTATAGTTTCACTAACCCCAGGTCTTCTGCTACCCGTTTCCTGTATTAGACGGAATAACTTACGATGGTTACCAAGGGCAGCGGCCACTTCCGTCTCTGACGCACGATGAGACCAGCAAGATTCTCGGTCTCTCTTCCGACTAACACGAAGTTTTGCCCGGAGCTCTTTGCGAGTTTCATTGTGTTCGCTTCCAGCCGGAATATGCCGGCGAGCATCGATAAATTCTAGAGGCTGCGAAGAGACCCAATGTCCATGTTGGCGATTAGACTTACCATATGAGGATCTGACTGCTGGTAGTAAGGACTGGTGAATATGAGACCAGTGACCTTCAATTGCATCCACTGAGCGCTTATTCAACTCGCATGACACCGTACTTTGATAGGCATTCAGAACAGCTGGTTTCGCCAGCTGGCTGGTGTCAATGCACTCACAACGTCGTCGTGGGCGTCCGCCAAAACGCATCCGCATGTCAGCACAAGTGTATGGTCGGTGTCCACACCTGTGCTCGAAATCAAGCGACAGTTCTGGACGTAGCCTTTCCATCGGTAACTTATCGCTATGTGATCGATTTTCGTCCATAGCTGGTTCGAGGCTTGGGGGGCGCCAAGTCACCTTCCGGCGGGTGCTGCGTCGGAAATTAATGCTCACAAGAAATAAGCGAGCATCCTCACACAAATGAAGTAACCGCTCACCATAATCATTACGGGAGCCTATACGTGTTGGCCGCCAGATGTAGTTCATCAATGGAGAATTTTTCAACTTGAGCGTTCAGATCCCCAGCCCGCACTACAGTGTCCGAGCTTCTTCTGTGGCGAAGGAGCTCGTTCAGTTGACGATAGAGGTCGTCTTTTACCGAATCATCGCTAGTTTGTGGGTGCATAAGCAGCGATGATGAATAGACACCTGTTAGTCCCACGCGACTTCGAAGTTTTGAACGAGCCAGCCAATCGGACCGCACACATCCGGCTACTGATTGGAACCCAGTCAACCAGAGCAGCTTCAGCCCGGGGACTCAGGACGATTCTAACACAGGCCTGGCCGGTGCTCGAAGCTGCATCGTCACCGGATAGGCGCAATGAGAAGGTGCTGCTGGTGTCACTTGAAGGGGATCGTACAGTGAGCACAGAGCTCGAGTCTTGCAGGCGAGTCCCCGATAAGCAGCAGATATCGATCGAGAGGGTCTCCAATGTTCGGGCAAGTGCTGCCTGTTGACCGATCTGTAGCAATGTGAATACATTGAGGCATGCCAATCTGAAGGATGATCGAGGGCACAAGATGGGTCGATGAACTGGGCTTGGCCGCTTGGTTGGACATGGGCTTGTCGACAGGACAGGAATGACACTCCGCGTTCATATGTGAGTTGAAACTATAAGGTAAAAGCCTAGCAAAACAAGGTGGAGGAGGGCCAAGTATTGGGGGGTTGAAAACAGGGGGGATAAAAGTAAAGCTGGAACGGGACGATAAGGGTGAAAAAGCGCAAGAAGGGGAATAAGAAGACGGGAAGGCTTGAGCAGTAGCATCCAAACCCCTATCCACCCTGTTCGATGCAGCAGATAGGGCACCGCTGATTATCCTCTGCGGTGGCCAGAGCATCAAGAAGCTGTTTGAGGAGAAATTCATTGTATTGCGTGGGCAAGATACTGTCAGGTTGCCCAGGCCTAGACAGGAGAACGATTAGGGTTCTCAACTAAAACATTTGGTTCAAAAACATTACCACAAAGCAGCGGGTTTGGCGTTGGGCTACAAAGAGTCCGTTTTAAGGAATAAGGAGCCATCCTCACTCAAACTCCCAACCTGGAGGATCAGGAGGCTGAGTTTGTCTGGCCTCTAACCATTGACCAATCTGGTATGAGTAGCTCTGAAGGTGCAAAAACGCACCACCCAGCATAGCTCAATGGATCACTGAGGCACACAAACCATCGCACCACGGTAAGGTCCAGCCTCATTGCGATGGACTCTTCGAATAAACTGATTACATAAGCAACTAGAAATGTGATAAGCGGACTCAATGCAGGAGTAGGGTATACTTTGTAGTAATAAAGGTATATAAGATGAAATAGTGATGTCCAAGGGGCGCCAATTTCCTTAGGTGCTCTAGGAATCCAGACAGAATGCAAAACGACAAGCAGTACGATTAGAAAGCCGAAAACAAAGTGATACTACGGGTAAAAGAAGTACCGGAGTATTAAAACAGGGAGATTAATACTGCAAAAACAATAACGAAAATGAGTAGACATGATAAGATTAAGGCAGTAAAAAATACAATCCTACGTAAGCTAAGTTTGGTGAAGAAATTCGTGATCAATTTGAAATTCCGGAGGAATCCCGCTAACTCACCTTGATAGAAAGAGCATACATATGGTTTACCATCACATGGTCTGGTTGTGGCAGCAAGTTCGGATCACATTGCACATTGGTATCTCGATTGAGTATGACCTGCGACGACGAGGGGGGGAGGGGTGTAAAAACGGAAATGGACGTGAGAAAGTGTGAGAAAGGCGAAGGTGGCGAGTATGTATATGTCGATATGAATCAGTGTGCACAAGAGTTCGCAGACGGATGCATAACGCTTAGTATTTGAGCGACGTGATCAAATAGGGTGAAAGTATGCAAATTGGACGAACAGGCGCACCTCGTGGCGACAGACAGTTGGAGAACTGACCACATTGAGCTGATACCATTATTGATAGCATTGAGTGGGTCGATTCAGTTCGGCTCAGTTGAATAACAATGTGCCGTGCACCGTGGTGCGATAGACGCAGTTGACTTAATACACATCGCCAGCGGCAGTCAGAGAGCTTCACCGATGGTTTAGTCACCAAGTAAGTACAGGTAATGAAGTTGACTCGAACTCAACGTTTATGGTTATCTACCGCAATATGGACGCTAAAATAGTAAAGGTCGCAAAGGTCATGCCAACTAATCGCAAGCATCTTGACGTGTGTGTGTATGTGTGTAAAAACAGCTGACTGTCACACACAAACTTGCGTGATGAATATAACAGTTGTTTCACAACTTGTGATTCAGCTGTGATCTGTGTTGTAATGTGCATCCTCCACTTTTCTGCTAGCATTCAAAGTACTGATTCTCTACCTGAGTGATCGATGAGTATGTTGCCCGCCTGCATGTGATCAGAGAGCAGGAAATGATACCAGCATGCAACATACGTGTTCCATTGTACCATTTAAAATGGTAAAGGGAAGGCAATGCTTCGGAGTAATAATAATAATAACGCAGGACAAATGTACGAGAACCTAAGTCATCAAACGGCATAGTCAAGAGTTCGACGTGAACAAACAAATGAGAGGGCGCCACTGGTCCTGTGTCCGCGCCGTACTCTAATTACTGACGTGACCGGGGTCCAGATGACCACATTCAGGAAGACAACAAACATCAACCAAGTGAAGCGCACTTCTGACGAACTCTAATGGGACGAAACGATTATCTAGTGGTTTGCTGGATGCGTGAAAGATTGTCTGGTTTGAAAGCCACTGCAAAGTACTCACGATAAACTATACAGTTGCCTACGATGGCGAGGTAAAGCTTTCCTGCCGTCGCCATAAGTGAGGAAGGGTTTAAAAAGCTGTACGTATATGAGCAATGCTTGCAGTACCCTCAACCGTGAGATTACTGCTAGAAGTAATACAGCTACCCAGAAAGGCGGAACCATTTGGTATTATTGATCAAATATGAGTTGTTAACCAAGGTGCGGTGAGTCCAATTAGCACGACTCACATCATAATGGTTAAGACGACCTGCTTATGAAGGTTTGCTTAGTCGTGACGAACGACACGGTCCGTGAGAGTTCTACTCAAAAAGCGAACAGCACGGTCTGTAGGAATGGTTGTGCCCGCCCGCCCGCGCGCGCGGGCGCGATTCGTACGTTCACCAGTGACATCCGAACCCGAGAAAGAGCGAGAAGACGGGCCTTCGGTAGATTGATTTTATGAACCGACAAATGCAAGTACACAGCTTAACGACCTCGAGCACATACCGAGACAGGCGACATAAATGAAATTCCAAACACCACAGTCTGCGCAGTCAACCGTGAGGTGGAACACGTTAATAATAATAATGATAGTAATAATAAGAATAGGTATATTTCCCATCGAGTGAGAAAAGGTGTCCATATTTGGCACAGAGCATATTTTATAGAATGTCATGCTCATGCATGAATGGTAAACAGTTGTGTGATTTCCATTGGTTTCGCTGTTTCAAGGGTTTGTATTAACTCATAGGTGTGTTTCAACACAATGGGCACTAGTTGGAATAGTGAATGGGAACCGCACTAGCGGTGTGTCACAGTATGAAAATTTTTTTTATTCATTAGATGTTGTCTGGCCCTTCTTGGTATAAATCACCAAGTGATCTCTCCCAAGAGAACAAGGTCATAATCTTGTTCAAATCTAGGTACTTGGTGAGCTTAACTCGAAAGGCCGTTGCGCTCTCACACGATCTGATTTTGACTGGGAGCCTATTCCACAGGACAGCATATCAGAGAAAGAAATATTTAGACCGCAGAGTTACCCTGCACTCAGGATAAACTATTTATTGCGTAGCTCCCTTGTCGAACTATGTTGTAGTTCTACGGAAGACAAATAGGACTGGGCGATTCGATGAATCATGTTGTACAGAAGCATCAGGTTATTTCTCAATCTTCATAGGGTCCTCATAGGATCGAGCTGAAATTGTTGGCAGCGCTCCCGATAGTGAGTTTTGCCTAGCATACGTTCGGTAAATGATCTTTGTATACTTTCCAGTGATACTCTGTCCGACTTTCTCATACTGTCACAAATGACACTGCGATTTACCAAGATGCTGTAGTTGAGGATTTTGAAGAGTTCTACTCTGGCTGGGGTCATGGCTGATCTTATACAGTATGTTAGCCACTGATTTACTGGCCCAGGCCAGCTGGTATTCAACTTGTTCGGAAGTGTTGAAAGTACAGCAATACCTGGTTCTGAGGCCGGGAGTAGACAGCTGTACAAAGAGGTGTTCGTCGTTGAGCGTAATTGATACCTTGGGTATCGAACAGCCGCGATACATGATGTTAAATTTTTTCGCCGAGAACTTCATCATCCAGGTGTCACACCATGTCTCAAGGGAGTGGAGGTCTTCCTGTATGAGCAGTAGTGTATCTTGAAGTTCAGCTAGTCGGAATTTGTAGACTATCTACAAATAGGAAAGACATGCCACGTCTAATAGCCGCACTGATGTGATTGACGTAGAGCAGAAACAGTAACGGACCAAGTACACTCCCTTGAACAACAACACTAGTGATTGCACGTGGTGAAGTGTGGTGGTCGACTGTGATAACTAGCTGAGAGCGACCGCTCAGGTATGACAATAGCCAGCCTAGAAGTGGGTCCTGAATTCCAAAGGAAGGATTCTTTTTCAGCAGACGTCTGCGGGGCACTCGATCGAATGCCTTCTTCATGTCTAGGCACAGAACGTGAAACATGGTTTGGATAATGCAGTTGGCAGGTTATGCACGATCGTTTGTCCAGGAGACCATGCTGGGACCAGTCGATCAGCTACAGCATGTTGGTGAATTTCATAACACCTTTCTTGACTAGTTTCGTTAACAATCTTGCTAGTACCGTGGTATGATGGATGGGTCGGTAATCGTTAATTTCTTGTTTTGAGCACTGCTTTTGACGGGGGATGCTAGAGATGCTTTCTACTGGTCTGGAAAGTATCTTGATTGCAACAAAAGGATAAACATGTTCAGCAATAACAACGGCACGACAGGCCCTCCCAGTTTCATGATGGCTGGTGGGATACCATCGGAATCTATATGGAAAAGCTGTCTGGTAGAATTCATTACTTGTTGGATAGCACGAACAGAAAATTCAATTTTCACACAAGGCGTTGGTTGTTTGCACTCCAATGCATACATTTAACTGGGTCGTCTCCAGGCTCATGTTGGTTGGATCATGAACGGACTGTTCGTCTGCATTAACCACCCCATCGATCAAAGGGGAGTGGTAATTGGTTAAGCGAAGCAGAATTTTAACAAGTTCTTTCGTTTTACATGTAGTTCGTAGAGCCATTTGTTCTTCGTGTATCCTCTTCGTCAACTGTTGGTGTTCGACCCTGTCCATGATGTGGTGCAACTGTAAAAGCAAAGTGAAATTTCCCGTCTTTCTGCATTCAGCAACTAGTCTTCTGCGTTACCGGCTGACTGGACGCACGATTGCGTCTTTTTGGACACGTGTGATCGCCTTGCATTGGGGAGTAAGAACAGTAATGGCCTGATGGACCCGATGGAAGAAATAGTCCACAGCAGTGCACACATTGTTAGAGAGAAAGAATGCGTCCCAATCGGATTAATGGTTGGAATTGCTTTCAGTTCAACCTATATGTTGCATATTGCGGAATAAAGGTGTGTTTGGATGCCGATTTAATGCAGAAAATGAATCGCACCATCTTGTGGTCACTACAAGGGGTTTGGGATGGCTTGCCGAACAACCTCCTCGTGGTGCCAGCTGGGTGGTTCAGAATTTTCCCGTTCCAGCAAATGGTTCGGCGGCAGTGTTCCAGGACGTGGTGGGTTTTCGCCTGGCAAGCGTTCCTCCTATAAAAAGCCACATATGTCCGTTTAACAACACTGTGAGATGGCGGATGTGACTCGCCACTAAATAAAGTCACTGCCCCTTGCTTCATCCTGGCGAAGCATTGTATTCCAGCAACGTCATGCTGTACTTCTGGGGAGCATTGGGCCCCTGTTTGACAAAGGAACAAACGAAAGGCGTATGAACTGAGTAATCAGTCACCGGCTCACAATGGGCGCGATTCCCTGAATTTACTCGGCTGCCTTGCAGGCAGGCTATTCAGCCAAAGGCTCGGGGTAGTGTCTCCTAAGTCAACACCCTACTTCGGCTTGGGCAACCAGGTAGTATCTTGCCCTCTGACGAAACCATGGACTTTGATGTGTTGTGTCGTGTTTTCTTTTACTATTTCTGTACCTTGTTTTGAGTTCCATGGTTTCCGATGGCTCAATGTCTATTCAAAGACCGTTGCAATATATATATATATATATATATATATATATATATAACATTTACATCTGAGTATACTGGTCACTCTTGTTGGTTCAGTAAGCCACACTATCCACCCACTAATTCTGAGACAGGAAATGAAAGAGGTATGTGTAGACGAGGATGGTAGGGAGGACCAGCTAACTTTTGGTAGGCTAACATCGTCTGTCTGTGTGGCAGCTCAGCAGCAAATTTGAAACCTAAAGTGATGGTGGTAACACTCGTGTTTGACGCAGTTGGCGGATTTTAAATACATTCGAGTAGAATGTGAGAACCAGTGCCTGAGACGGACAATCAAAGAGATTCGGGAACATTCGTTAGCTGGGGATGCCCAAGAAGTCTTGCTGCAAATGTACGGTGTAGGTATATCATGCATCTACCGTTGCCTGTGCAGCGATCTTTTCGGAAAAGCTGATAATTAGGAATCATTAAGGCAGAGTCTAATGAATCAGGGGAGCACCACGTTTCAGTAAGGAGGATTGCTTGTGGGTCGTTGTTATGCGCAATCATGCCTAGAAAGTACAATTTGTCGTTAATAGATCTGGTATTAAGTGGAAGTACAGAAACCGGACGGTTGGGTGTGGGGTCATCGTGTTGCGGTTCGTTGTTAAACGCGTTGTTGTACGCAGATGCCCACATACGAGTGCCCCCTATGCTGAGGTTTGATGTTGCATTTACCATGCTTCTTCAACGCAGTTGGGCTACACTGCCTTACCTCATGTTACCTTATTTTACCGTACCTTACCATTACCATCGCCGTCAAAAAACTTTACTTATTACAGCATGCAAAAGCAACGCTTCCTCGCTTTAGTAGTAAGGTTGCAATCTGCTGGAGATGTCCAAGTTGGACCATGCATTCAAAGATACATCGCTTCGGAACATCTATGGAAACTGAACAGTCCAGGCAAGTAACTGACTAGCGATTAATATGCTGATATTGATGCTCCATGCTCTGTCTCACATGTTATTCGTTAGTGATTAGAGCTGTAATTCCCATTCTCCATCCGCCAACCTCAATTTGGCTGAGCTTATGAAGATCAGTTGACTCCAACGTACCATTTCCCTGCAAACTTGAAAAGTTGCCTACTCACACGTCGTCATCTTCCTTGTGTCATTCTTATTCCATCGTCAATATAAATCTCGTTTGGGTATAATTTCACTCTAGAATGAGTAACTAACGGCTTGGTGCAATGCAGTGACTTTATTGCACCTGTCTAACAGGCACGTACTAGAAGTTGAATTAGACATGGCCAATCTTCTGGGTAGATTAAGAAGAAGGTAATGCCAACGGTAATCGTACATCAGTGTCTTAGTAAATTACATCGGAAAGGAATTGGCGCATAGCGACAATTGTTTATTTTAGGAGCACCGAATGGCTGCAGATCGTTACCAAACCGCTTATGGCCACAACGGTATAAACAAACTGTTGAGTACTTGGATGACAGCCATGTTACGTCTTGGATATTTTCGAAACAGTGCGAACACTGTTTTGAAAGCCGCATGTTTGACAGTGGGCAGCGGGATTTAGTTGATGCAGTACTGTGGTAGTTGTCGTGCCAACGAGGCCGTAAGCGGCGAATATGTGGTATTGCTACCTGTCAATGCTTAAGGTTGCGCAAAAAACGTTCTTTGAGAATCTGCACGTACCTCGGACAGCAGATGATCGAACCGGTCAGGTGACACGGAGAGCCCATTGCATTCGCACGCTGTGCGGTCTCCCCCAGCAGGTACGCAAACTAGACTACATATAGACGACAACACCCAAATACACACTATTTTACTGCACCATTATTTACTAATCATTATACCTGGTATCCGTATTGATGGTTTCGTTCAAATATGGATGCCCAAGATTTAAGTTCATTTGTGTTCAGGTCTAAATGTTAACGGAAGCATCAACAGATCGTACTGGGTATTTATTCTCATGTGTGCGAAAATGGCCGTTAGCCTGACCTCCAAAGGAAACCCATACAAGTTTGTAGTACCATTGATCATGAGGTCTAATGTGTCTCTATCCGGTTTGTGACAGCTCACAGTTAGGTTTGCATAAACGCATGTGCATCGGTTGTATTAGAACTACCATTGGACACGGATGACACCAATCCATGTATATATGTATACCGAATGAAGTAGACGAGGATACTCATGCCGCCTTTGTACGGCCAACTTAGTGCAGGGATGTGGTACTGGGCCAAACCGGAAATAACATTACCAGGACATGAACAAGGTGAGTTTCAGGTGTTGAGAATCAAAGGCAGAGTTGATCGGTGCGAATTCCGTGGGCTGATCATGAGGGCAGTTGTCCAGGCGCAGGAGAAGCCCAATTGCATGCGGAGAAAAAGCGCGATGCGTCCGTTCTCATTCGATTTACTAATCCAGGCCAATAAGGCGGCGTATGTGGTACATCTCCTTGCGTGATGAGTATTCTTGTATTTCAGAAGTAGATGTTGATTGAACTCCCGGTGTGGCTGCGCCTGATGAGAATGTTGACAAGATGCCTACCTGTCTATTACCCACCACCTCGTCCATACTGGCTCCAGGAGACAGTTGGTTGTTGCTGGAGGGGACAGAGTGCACCGTCCGCGTGACGGTGCTAGGTTCAAAGAGTGGTTCCATGCAACTTGTGTGGAACAAGTTACGGCCCAGCCACCGCCTTGTTTAAGTCCAGTGCGCAAGATTTCCCAATTAGGCCGGAATGCTTCTGTTCTGCTTGTTGAAGGAGTGTGGGTCGGATGCGTCGATGAAACGTGGCTCCCATCCACATGCCTCCCGGTCTTATTCCTTCGAGTTTACACCGGATATGGGGTATGTGGATGGAACTGTGGGTGGTGCAGCGCGAGCCACCCATGGTCCCTCTTGTGGCTGTCCCCGTGGAGGCCACAGTGACAGGAAAATCCGGATGCCAACAATATATATATATATATATATATATGATATCACGCAACCGGGGAGATGTTGACTAATTGTGTCACAAGCAGATGCGCCGTCTTTTATGGTAGTGGAGATCCTATTCCACTGAAGCTCGATGTCTTCAGAGCAGTGGGGCAAAAGCTCAGTAGGCAGCGAATTTTCGGTACGCTTGGTTACCTGAAGGATGAGATAGTTTCGAGGATCGCATTCAAAGAAAGTGTCTTTCACTCATGAAAAGGACAGCGACCCCACCTGGAGCATAGGGTGGTGTGTTCTAGTTTAGCCCCTTCGTACCCTTTGATACAAAAATTACGGTTCCTGTTTATAGGATATGGTAGATTTCTTAACATAGTGAACGAAAAATTTTGATCGTTAATTGTCAATTATGCAAATGAGTGTATGTGTACATCTGTAAACGAAATTTCAAAATAAACTTTTATGTATGTGTGTACATGCGCACAATGTGTACGTAGAGGTTAGCCAGTCGAGAATCGACCGCGGAGAGATAGTCAGTAACGCATCGGCACATATTTTATCTGAAAGCATTGCCTCTAAGAAGTAGCCTATTCTCGCGCGGAATTGCAAAACACGCCCGCACTGTCCATGAATGCCGAGTCGAGACTAAGTAGCCCACCCAACATAGATGTTCGTCGAGTTACCTCCTTCGTACACATTGTGTGGATGCATACACATGCATAAAAGTTTATTTTGAAATTTCTTTTACAGATGTACACATACTCTCATTTTCATAAGTGGCAATAATTGACGTGCACTACTATAAGCAAACACAATTTTTTGTATCAAACTCCTTGCTTGTGTACGAAAGGGTTAACTGCGCGTTCCTATTCCACAAAGAAAAGACATATCTCGACGTGAAGTGCGGCGTATGAATATGTCAAGTTAGTGATAAAAGGTACTCTGTAACATCAGATCTGCGAAAGTTTGGAGCACAGACAGAGACCGAGATCCATAAGCACCTGATGCTGCTCCATACGTTAATGTTGGCTGATGTTAGAAAATCGACTGGACATACAATCGTTCACGGATGCTCAGTCGAGTAAGGAAAGCGCCGCGCTTCAGAGTAGGCAAAACAAGGAACACTCAAGTTATACAAGAATTCTGGTTTAGCAGACACAGTACGCTTCAATCGTAAGAAAGATATCCAGCGTGCATAAAGGTGCGACTTCACTTCGTGTCCTGGGGAACAAACAGTAAACATCACCAAGAGTAGCTTGATAACGAGATCTTGATGGCAAGAGATTGTTAAGTGCAGCAGTGAGACGGGTGCGCATGCGGGAAATTCAGTGAAACTGCCGCTGCCGTCATCACACTGGGAGCTATGGAAAGATGAGCAGTAAGGATGAAGAAGGGAGTGAGAAAAACAGATGGGAAAGAAGGAAGCAAGGTATCAGCTATACCGTGTGTTTATTCATCGGCCTTGTGCTATGAAATAGGCAATGTGATACATCGGAGACTGTGCGACGGCCGATGCAGGATTAGATTGATGTTAGAGATGAAAGCCAGTGAAGCACTTGGACTGAGTTACTTCCATGACGGCCAAACATAGGTAGGAAGACGATTACGCCCTCAAACAAAGCTTTTTCATTGACAACCTGATCGTAACACAGCTATCATCATCCACATTAGACATTAGCTAAAGGCGCGAGACAACAAAGCAAGTGCGCCGCAATCCAAAAAGAGAAGCCCACAGACTCCAGTGAGGTACGTTGTTTGCGTGCCAGGAGTGCGGATGGAAGAAGAAGAGGGGTAGCCAAGTGATGCCATGATCAAGAGAAATGAAGGCCCTTACTTCGAAGTTGGCATTGGTTGGAACCTCTCGGCTCCCTGATTGGGGACCGAATGACGATAAACACGTTTGGCTGGATAAACTTGTTGACCCAGCTAGGAGCCGACCTCAATGGCATTCGTGTTGATTTCTTTGTCCCACCCCTCCAACAACGATCTCATTTATTAGTCATGATGTAACTCTTTCTTTTGAGGCACAATAGTAGCTTGTTAGCTCTCCGGAACGATGTACATCCGTTACAAGTGACACAGTCGGCCTGTTTCTTTCCTTTCCTTTGTATTGCGGCACAATAGCTGAGGTGCTTTCCACTTGCAGCTATCACGTATAATGATGACCATAATGAAAAACTACATAACAGAATAAAACAAACGAAAATAACAATGCTTCGGGTATGAGATGGTCGGAGAGGGAAGCTAAGTGGGAGGAGGAGGGATAAAGAAACTCACAACACAAACGTCACTGAGGTTGGCTCCTAGCCATGTCAACAAGTGTATCCAAACAGACGTGTTCATTGTCGTTCCGTCCCCAACCGGGAAGCCGAAAGGCTCCAACCGACGCCAACTTCGAAGTGAGGGAACTCATTTCTCTTGACCAAACCACCGTTTGGTCACCCTTCCTCTTCTTCCATCCAGATCTCAGACGCGCAAACTCACGATGCCGGAGTAGGTGTGCTGGCACGCGCAACACGTGACCCAGCCATTGGAGCCTGGTTCGTGATATAACGGTGCCGAACGGTTCACTCGCTCTTCCCGTATCAAACACGAGACGACGAACACGCTCATTGCTCATGTGGTGTTCTTACCAAACATGAGCTAAGCTGCGAAGGCAGTGATGATCGAAGGTAACTAGCCTCCTTATGTCTGTCGAGTTGGAGGACCAAGTTTATCAACTATACAAGAGGGTTAAACGGACAGACCAATTGCACTCTGCCTTTCAAGGTGAGTGTAATGTCACGCCGGTGACACAAGTGGCGGAGATTGGTAAAAGCGCCTCAAACTTTTGTTATACGGTTTGTGATCTTATATCTATTCCACAGGCACTAATATAGCTGCCTAAGTGCCTGAATTTCTGGACGATTTCTATCTGACCACCATTAAGGGTTAGCGTACGGGTGGGACACTCCGCTAATTTTGGAGAAGGACTTTGCATTTCGAGGGAGCAAAGCATATCCCGAAACGAAACTAACAGCCAGTGCAAATTTGTCCAGTGCTGCTTGGCTCGCCTGTCACATAGTAGGGCAATGTTATCGGTGCAGTCTAAGCACAGTTGTAATGTAAAGCGGTGCACCAAACGAGCCGTTTTCATCTTCATTCCAACCTTTGAGGACAGTGGACCAGTGTGAACTGAATTCGACTGATTTCTATCCACTGACCAACTATTAGAAGTGGCGTTCAAGACACATAAGAGCACCATACAGTGCAGCTCAATGAATCTGAGTAGAACGGGAACAGTCGCGAAACGATATGATCCAATCTCGATGAATATAAGCAAATACCAAGTGCCGGAAGCCCCCGCGCACGTTTCGCGCGTTCAAAATGCGAGATACCAATAGCACCGCGGTAGACCACCGAAGAGCCACCCGAAGCGGTCGACAGACCACCCACCATCCATCAATGTACCCTAATGGATTTTAGTGATGGAATCATCCACGAGGTTAAAGAGCGAATTGGTTAGGCTTTAGAAGCCCTCAATTGCCTGCAAAGTCAGAGAGGTTAGGAAATCGCACAAGGACACAGTGCACAGCACGTGCAGTGTTACGTGTTGAACTGCGAGCAACACTACTGCGTTACAACACATTCAGCGATTGGCCAAAGTTGGTCATCTGAGTTAACGACAAAGGAGACAAGCTGAAGAGCAAGTCAACAGACAGCCTGTAACCATTGTTCCACAAAGTACGTGCACTTACTGATAAATAAATATCCCGCACCCGATAATCAAACAAGCGGACCAGAAAATCTTCCTCCATTTGTGACGCCTCAATGATGTCCAGTCTGATTGCTCTGTCCTATACACCATGGCGAATTACGGATGTGGCAAGTCGGCGTCTGTCAACGGTTCAGTCCAGTGAAACAACAATGACCTAAGCATCGAAGTACGAGTTTGAACACAAACAGCATACAAAGACAAGAGTTAAGAAAGAAGTGCAAAAGGCTAATCGGGTTGGAAAGGATACGAATGACCGGATAGAAAAAAGCGAAGGTAAATGCCGCTAACTCTCCCGCCGAACTTGCCCGGCCTCGAGAGTCAGGATAGAAACTTCGGGATGGAAAAGTGCTTTCCTGACACGCCCTTCATGGATAAACAGTGTCGCAGGCTTGTATGATCAAAGGAGTTGAAAGCGGATTGCAGGACAAAGAAAACCATCATAGTCGGTCGTTGTTGAGTACGTATCTGCTCCAACGCTTGATGAGGAGTAAATATGTGGTTGAAGAAAACACGACTAACACGGAAGCCAGTCTGGCTTTCGGTGATTTGGTTTTTAAGGGGACAAACAAGTTGTCGAATGACAGATAAAAAACATGGAGAAGGCAGAAATAAGACTAATATATCGGTGATCTTGCATAGACTGTTGAGGATTTTTGTAGATAAAGACGACAGCTGACAGTCGCCAGTCTCAGGGAAGATCTTCAGTGTCCGAAAAAGCGTTGGACAGATCAGCAACTCCAATCAATAAAGTGACACCTCCATCCTGCATCAAATATGGAGGGAGGTCGCCGAGTCAAGGACCATTGCTTCGCTATAACGTAACAACCGTAGTCAAATTCCTCTCCAAGGTGGTAGGTGTGACATCAAGTTTCCACGTCGGCTCAGAGGATGTAGCAGTGTCGCAGCAGGCCTGCTGAACTGCTCTTCAAAATATTCCGTCCAACGAGCTAGTCGACGGGGCTAAAATGTAGCAAATGTTCATTTTTTAGACCTGTGTTGCTATTGAGCCGGAACAGCAATCGGTTATTACCAACAACACTGTTCTTATCCTTTTCACGAGTTCTCGCTACCCATAAATGTTGTCCGTAAGTCGTCGTCCCAGGGCGTTACGGAAACGCTGAAACGCAGTACCAAACGGAATCTGTCTGCGTGCTTCGAGCAAACTGATCGATGCCACAGAAATCCATTCATCGTTATACCGTCGCAAGATGGGCGTACAATAGACGTTAAAAGCATTCTTCATGGCACACTTGGGACGATTCCAATCAGCGTTTGGCTCACCAACTTCATTCACCATTGACAACTGATGGGCTAACTAGGGCGTGATACTGTTGAACTGCGGAGTGTGAGTTACAGGTAAGAAGATTAGAAGTTAGGTCCTCCTTTGAAGCGGGAAGAATGAGCGCTAAGCATGCGTGCACTAGAGCACAGTCGCAATCCAGACATGTGCTCCGAATTGACCGACAGTCTTAAACCGATATGTGCCGTTTGCAGCTGATGGCAATATGGTCAATGGGAATCCAGGTCACTGAGGTTTTCGGTGGGCACAAGGTGATACTATATGAGCGTTTGTGCTGAGAAACAGTGATGCAGTAATCGATCGCCATAGTCTGGTCGGTGTGGATCAACCCCGAAGCGGTCTCCCACGTGTTGCCCAAGGTATGAAAGAGGACCCATTTAGGCATTCCTGTCACCAACATTAATCACGATGTATAGATGAAATCTGATGATAGAAGTCATCTTTCATACCATCCGAATTGGAGACAGTGGGGGTATAGAGGGAAGCGATGGGAAGGCACCTTTTCTTCACACTGTGCTTATTAACCCTAACAGAGATTGAAAGTCGGACCGCACTCATGCGACTGTTCACTAGTATCCAGTGGAGTAGATTACCTTCAGATTGTCTGCTGTGAGCGATATCAACACCAGAAATAGCTTGAGCCATCAACTCAGTATCACCAAAGACACAAAGTGTACTCGTTGTGAGCAGATTGGGGAGAGGGATCTAAGCCTCTTCACGACGCTGTTAGCTTGTATGCGTGCTTCGTAGACACAGTACACATCAGCAACAAGTGAGTGAAGAGTAGCAGCCAGTGCTACTTGTTGGCCGAATCGAAGCTGAACGAATCAACATGAGATGAGACCATTGGTTTGAGGGACCAGTTACATGTATCGATGACAGCAGCTGGGAGGTCAGCGGCAGTCTCTTGCTCAATAGACAGGGAAGAAGACAGTTGTGAATGAAGAGAAAGGCAAGAGTCCCTAATTGCAAGGAAGCTGTGTAAAGACTAACCTGGAACTGGTTTCATTAACATGACTCTCAAACTGCTAATCACTACGGCGGATAACTTGTCTTCGTCCCATCCCGTAATCGCAATAGACCCCCCTGGACCATCAACAAGCTAAAATTAAATGTTCCCTTGGGTTCAGTAAAATGAAAGAAGTGCCTAAGAGCAGCCTTCTGATTTTCCCCTGCAACGTGAATGAAATGATCATGTGTGGCTCTGTTTCCTATCCATGTTCTTGAACAGATAAACTTCCATTGGTTTGGGCGGAGTACTTTTCAGATCAGTTGGCTCCCTGCTTCTGGACCTCATCCTACTCAGGTGACGCAAAGTGAGCTATGGACGGTTAGTTTAGAGGCTCCATCAGAGGTCGAGGTCCGAAACGCGATCACAGCCCTCAATTGTTTTCGTGCCGCTGGCCCGCATTCCCTCCCACCTGCACTATTTAAGGATAGAGGTGAAGTCTTCAGCAAAGCATTGACCTCCGAATTCGAACATACCTAGAAAGAAGAGTGTCCCGGCTAACTGGGGTAGCAAGAGACAAGAAGGGCAGTGGCACAGACTGTTCTAACCACAGGGGTATTAGCCTAACGCCAGTTGTGCCAAAATTATTGGCCTCGATTCTCGTTGGTCGTCCCACTGCGGAACGGGAATCCCGGATAAGGGAAGAACAGGCAGGTTTCCGTCTAGGACGGGGCTGTATAGACCACATATTCATTTTGCTGCAGGTGCTAGAGCAGCGCCACACATACTGCAGGCCGACAATAGCTGTGTTTCTTGATTTCAAGAGTGTGTTCGATTCAGTGGATCGATGCATTCTGTTCGAACTAACTGCTAGGAATGGTGTCCCAATGAAATACGTGAACGTTTTACGTGCTCTGTACACGAATACTACAGGCCGCGTCAGGGTCTACGGTTACCTGTCGGATACCTTTCGGACAACATGTGACGTTTGTCGGGGTTGTCCAATTTCCACATTTTTATTCACTTTCGCCGTGGACTGCAACATGGAACGTTACTTTGCGGATTCTCACAAGGCACGTATTGAGGTGCTGCCTGATGACAGCTTAGTTGAACCTGAGTATCCGGACGTATCGTCTTGCTTTTCAATCATGTTGCGACGACAATCAACCCTGAACAGCCTGTTCAGATTGGTTTCATTATTTGGTATGCACTTCGCATCTTCGAAGTGCAGTGTTGCTGCGGGACCACTAGTCACTTGATGACCCCATGACCCTAGATAGCGAGGAACTCGAGGTAGTTAGTCAATTCACTTACCCTGGCAGCCGTATCAGCAACGATGGGTGTATAGCTACTGAGGTTAGTTCACGTACTGCAAAAGCCAGAACTGTCTTTTTGAATCTTAGACATCTTTAGCGATAAAACGGAGTTTCACACCGTCTAAAAGGCCGTGTTTACAAGGCCACAGTGATGGTTGTCGTACTCTAAGGGAGCGAGACTTGGACTCTTCGGTCTGAAGATCTGAGGCGCCTTCAAGTCTTTGATCATCGCTGTCTGCTGTGTGTCGGGTGACATCAACGTGTCCGCAACCATGATGTGCGTAGGCGAGTGTTAGGCAGTGATACTAAAGTTAGTTCCCTTAGAACAACAGATAGCACTGAATAAGTTGAGTTGGCTTGGGCACGTACTACATATACTCGGTCACTGCTTACCTAGGAGGGCCTTGTTTAGTCTGCCAGGTGTGGATTGGCACAAGGTTTGCGGTGGATAAAAGTTGGCTTGGTAGCGGGAAATGAAGTCACTGACGACCAAACTGGGTGCCACTGGTCCGTCTCGCCTTCAGGGTTGGAGTCCACGTGACTCGCCTTGTGCTTGGCTCGAGACTTTACAGGACATGGCTAGCAATCGACACCAGTGGCTTGTCTGCTGCTGTCTCCTAGTCGGACAGTTTGTTTAACGTGTGTCTGGTGCTGTTATATGCGGGGTAATGACTGATTATGATGCGGGGCGGTAAAAGCCGCAAGGAAGCTGTCTCGCCGATGCCGCCTTATCTTTGCACGATAGCCAGCTGTTTGTGACGGTATGTTGTCTACACATGAGTTAGGCGCATTAACCCTGAATGTTTGCTTTGGGCATTAAGGTTTCCCCCTTCTCCCCTTCTTATCATTCTTCGTTCCGTAGATCGTTATGGTTGTATGGCAGCGAAGCATCAGTTCAAATGGCTGATTTACCGCTGTTGATGATGATGACTGGTTTACAAAAGTGAAGTATTATGGCAAAGTGATGCTTTCTTTTGACGGGGAATCGCTATTCACCAACGTCCTCTTGACTGAAAGCGCTAATTTCCCCTGTAAGTATATAAAAGAAAACATGGATGTCGGCATTCCGGTGTGTACACAAAAAGAACTAATACCGCGATGTGCTTTCGATAAACAGTGCTTATTTGATAGAACCTATTGCAGACAGATTGATGGCGTCGCAATGGAATCTCGTCTGGGGCCACTTCTTGCTGAAATCTTCCTGTCTAAACTTGAACGCAAGCCAATTAAGCCTGGGTGGACTAGGCTTCAGTTTGGCAGATCGCCGAACAAAAGGCGTATGAACTGTGCAATCGGCCACCGGCTCCCAGTGGACGCGATCTGACTTCGCCCGCTGCCTTGTGGGTAGGCTATTGAGCCAAAGGCTCGGGGAAGAGTCCCCCTAAAAGTCAACTCTCTACCTCGGCCTGGGTAACCGGGTAGTATCAAACATGCTGAGAAAAAACATGGATTTAGCTTCCTTCCACGCTTCCGCTACTGCTACTTTCGTCTTTCGCTAAATTCCATAACACACCAACACTACATTTGTGTTGTCAATTCTACCTTCGTTGCCTCTGCCTCCGATCCCGGTCTTGCCGACACTCGGAAAGCTCGATCGACAACCATAGTTCAACCTTGATTTATGTTTCGATTGGCCTGCTTCAAAGTACAAACGCTTAGACAGCTTGGCCAACAGGCTAACCTGGCGCGTACCCTGGAGTCTCTGGTCATTGACGTTTGCTGTGGTTCCAAAACTCGGTTGCAGGATCCCAGTAGCGTACGCAGGCTGGCGTACCCTTCTGATCGCGGTACACTCTCAGTCTGTTGTGG